>JAZAYU010000066.1:2453593-3053593 GCA_038501625.1 Corbicula japonica | reverse complement strand
GCAGCCGCCGCCGACGACGCCAGCACCGCCGCCGCCGCCGCCGGACAATAGGATTCATACGTGTCTACCTGCTGATAAGCAATGTCATACAATGAATTTAACATCATTTAAAATAGAAACAAAAACGTGTGACGAGAGCGAGCGACCATATTTATTACATGGCGGAAATTCCAAATAAATACCAACATTATAACGAAATTTTTCTAGAGAAGTTAACACTTCAGAGCCGTCTTTTGTTAAAATGTCATGCTAATGACCGACTAGCTTTTTGGAAAGCTAAAACTTGTATTGACCTTGTTGTAACATGGGTTTTGCGCATTGTCTTGATGGTGTGAACATTTGACCAAAGATTCATGAAATTCCTTATTGATGTTCAGGATATATAGACCGAACACGAAAAAAAATGGTTCAAATCTTTAAACAACAGCGGTGACCTTGACCTTGAGCTGGCCAGGTTGGCAGTCATAAATCACTTTAATTTGTTATATTTGTGTGTTTAGAAGAAGGTATACACAATTGTATAGAACCAGACAAAACCAGCTAAGCTAATGAGCCAGACCTTGAGCTGGTCAGGTTGGAACATGGGTTCTGGAAATCGTCTTGATGGGGTGAATTTTGACCAAGGTTTCATTATTCCTTCAAGGGGTTGACACACGGACGGACGAAGACCATTTCTATATCATCCGTCGGCTACGCGGTGGGGGATATTAATACGATAATTCAAAGCAGTTCATTGTTCTATTAAAATTACAAAATATTAAAGCATCAAAAATGTTTTAAAACTAAAGAAATTGGAAATATATATCAAACGTGTCATAAATAACTAGTTCTCAACATTAACATTACTTTTGAGTAAACCCGTTTTAATTACTTTAGGAGTTTCTTTAAATTTGTTAATCATTAAGCATTTTATTAGATGTTGGCATGCAAAACTTTCATCAAATTTGATAAAAATTGGAAATATGAAAGCCCCCGAGCACGACATATATGAAATTATTGCAGGCTCGGTGTGATTAAGCCTGTTCATGGACAGTAATGGAAATAAATATTACTTCCCACGCCTTGCCCTGCGTTGACCGCATCTCAATATTTACACAAGTAAACACTACAATTAAGATCCATCTCAAACGATGGTATGCATATTGCGGTGAACATGGAAACTTTAAGGTATCGCAAACATTGCAAATGGCGAAAACAGGCTAAAATTTCAAGAAATGAATTTTGGGGAAAATACTTATTGCCACCTAGATTTTAGTAAATAAATGTATTTAGCTATGGATGTAGTAAATGTTTGCAAGCTAAGTTTAGTCTAATTCATGTTCTAATAACCAAGCACATACTAAAACAAAAGAAAAACCATTTGCATGAGAACTCTGAAATTCATGAACAATATACCAAAGCAACTCATACCTGAAATAAGTATATGCTGGTCTACAATGTTTAGTGCCAATTCGTTAAAATAATGTTAGGGTTTTCAAGAAATTCAAGGAAATCTTACTTCCTGGTTCAAAGTGAAAGTAGAAATCTATATAATGACTGATGCTTGAGATTTGAGACTGGGCTCTAAACTCAGTTTTATAATCTTGGACACAGGTTTTCAACGAACGAGTATAGAATCAAAAGTTACATCTTGATACAAGGTCCCCACACATCAAGTTTTGTGTCAAAAGTACACAGCTAATTCAAGTTATTACGTTTGGCCTGAATTTCTATTTTTAGCAACAGTGTCATTCATAGGGATGGGTATTGCGGCTTAAAGCGTAACGCAATATATCGCGGTACGGGCCTGTCATATCACGATACGTACCGCGGTATATTTTTGCGATCTCACACATGTGTTCGAAGTTAACCATCGGTTTATGAAACGTAATTAATTAGTGCTAGTATTTTAGAACTGTTGTCACAGTTATCTTCGGAACAAATTGGAGTTTAAATGACTAGCCCAAACATAGCATAACCCAAAGATTGCAGCACTTTCCGCTTACGTTCAAGAGAAACAGTGTTTTCCACGGGTGTTTCCACAGAGGGTCAACATTCAACCTTTTTATTTGCAGACGACACCATTGGATTGGTCTTCGCAAATGAGTTGTTAAATGTGTATTTCCGTCCGACCATTTGACCGTAATTTTACAAGTAAAACAACCAGCTACATTTTCCTATATTCTGAGAGGATTTGGACTTGATAAGACCAAAATAATTCCAAATTGGAGCTTTCCCTTTTGGATCTTTACTATTCGCCCGACGTATCTCCCAGTTGCGATGCAATGGTAAATTTCGAAAAACAGTTATTACCGGTATCTGGTACATTCGCTGATATAATTATCGAAATTTAAACGTATGTAAAACAAGAAAGAGCAATTTACGTATATAAGTAACGTTCAACAATTTTAATAATTTGGCTACAATTTATGGACTTTTACGAAATTTCCGGAGCATACCGGCATTAGGAGACCATACCGATAAAGCGTACCGCCAAGGACTCAAATGGCAATATACCGGTAATACCGCCCACCAGTAGTCATTCACCTTGATCACATCTGGTTAGCAGACCTGAGTAGTCTTCAAAAAACCTACTCACACACAGTTTGGCATAGGCAAAAGCAAACTCAAGTTATTAAGTGGACACCCGCCCTCCCGCCGAATCAAGATAAAATGTTTTCATTGAACACCTGGTTCAACGGCCTATTATAGTTTAATAATAGAGAGAAAGAGAGAACTTCAGTTTAAAAAGGATTATTTGTAACGATAACATGGCACAAGGAACAAAAAACTTCAACGTTGCCGGCTGCATATAGGAACGGCCAGTGGTAAAGATAACATTTATAGTTATACAATATGACACGTACAAATTGGTCATACAAAGAAGACGAATAAGTTCTACAGGGTAGCTGTTTCATGGGAAAGTAGACCATACGGGGTACCTTTTTCGACACTAATCCAACGGCTATACAAGGTACCCTCTTATAATCCGAGGGGCGGTACAGGGTATCAACAACAATTTGTTTGAATCGCAATTTCTTAAAAACAAAATAATTTTTCAGTTTAATAGTTATACCACAAGATAGGCAATTAGAGGCGCTTCAAATGGATTTTACGAGAACAACAAAGTTGTCATAGAATAAAAAGCCGAAATCAGTCATCGCTCTCGCTTCAATTTTGAAATAGCCAATAAGGTCATTGATTTTTATCAATTACAGGGTCAAACGGACACGCCGGCAATAAAGCAAGCTATCATTTAATCAATCAACAATCCTTTTCATTATATGATCCAAGTATACCAATCTATACCTTACAATATGTATACCAATTGGAAACAAAATAGCACATACCTTTTCGTTGCTTAACTGGTCGCCATCTTGCGGACTGCCATAGGGTACCCACTATTTGGTACAGGGCAGCTGTAACACGACAGTGCCCCAGCACGTTCATCGATAAAAAGAAAATTATCAAAATCTCAATAACGGCATAATGCCGTTCAATGAAACTTCGCACAAATGAATGTTGCAGGCCTGGTGATTAACCCTTCTACAGTTGATCATTATGCTTACCTCTTTGGTTGCACGACGGTGGCAGGGGTTTAAGAGTTTATGAAAGTTTATGAGGAAATCTTTTCTTAAAAGAACCTAGAAACTCGATTCGTTTCTTTTATCCCTGTCATCGTGTTCTTGCTGATTTTACTCCAGGAGCCCTGGTCTCTGTAAGATCATTGAGTACCCGCCCCTTCGGCTTTGCAATGCTCTTAGCTTCTTATGTTTTATATGTTTGTGTGCTTTTGCATGCAACATTGTTAAGCCGATAAGTGGGTTGGAGTTTTTTTCACCAAGACAACTTGTACTTGTTTTGTGATATGAGAACCTGTTGGGGCAAGTGTGAGGTTGGTGCATCCTAGAACCTGGTTTTAAATCCCCCAGTGGCAATTTGATTTGCCACTGACCGTTCCAAGGCGGTAACCCCCCAGGTTCTCATTTTTGTTAATTGTTAGTGGTGTCTCTTTTGACATTTTATTAACCATGCTCTCTCCCTGTCTTCTTCTTGACTGTGTGGGGAGGCTGTTTTTTCTGAATGTTGCGATTCCTGATATGCATATTTCACCTTTTTACCAATCTATCTTTATTTTGCACACAACAAGACACGTTAGAAAAGTAAAGAAAAAGTAAGACCCAAGCATTACTTGAAATTCTATTTACACAAATTCACAAAAATTAAGCGATACAAAATATAATTTTAAATTCCCACGTCAGTGTAATGATACTGACAAGAAAATGCTGTGTACTTTGTAAAGAACTTTTAACTCACTGTCGTGATTGAGCACCGGCACGGTCTTTTCGGGCACCGGTATTGTCGTACAATATGGCGGACTGTTTACCATCTGAAAGGTATGTGTATAGATTTTACTTCACTTTATAGATCACATACCATTTCCTACATGTTCATTTCATTGCATCATTTATGAAGTCATATATGTAACAATTGCACATGCTTTTTTTTATAATGGAAAAGTTTTGATTGTTTCAAAATTCGAGTCTTATTTGGCGGTTTAACAGAATGCAAATTTGAACCGAGAGATGTGATTTGTTTTGGGCAATACTTTTTATAGAACAACTGATCCGCAAAAGCTTCAACTGTGATGATTTCTTATTGTATTTTTCTTCAAAATCCATCTGACCCAATCCTTTAAAATGGTTAGGATATTGTAAACTGGCTTACTTTCTGTTTAGACCATACACCGGTATGGTCAGCACGCACCGGTTCAAGAATTCCGTCAAATTGTACTGATTGTTGATAAAAAGGCACCGGTTCGGTCACATTTTACATTTTGCATACGGTTCAGTCTCCATTATTTCTTCATTAAAGATACCTCTAAGGTTCTATATTTTTAAATATAAATGTTTATTTTCTGAAACACAACAGCAAAGTTTAAGAGAGAGGTATTTTAAGGGTTGACTATTATCGAACATTTTGGTTTATCTCGGATATGGTAGGTTATCACTACACAAATTATACATTTAATTTCAGAGGATTTCATATGATGACATCTTCTGCAAAGTTCATGAGTGTCAATCCTATATATATATATATATATATATATATATATATATATATATATATATATATATATATACACGAAGTTCGTATTCTTATTCAATATTGCTAAAATATTAAAATTACGGAAATAGGTTTTTAATTTCAACGATATATTTGCATTCGTCCGAGTTAACATTTTAATAATTCAGTTCATAAAAATATAACTTACATTTACTTAAAAGTCTTGTTTCTTTATTTTCCAGAGATCACAACTTCCATACAGAAAACTGATCAAGACGAAAGTGAAAAAGTATTGTAGGAAACATCATCAAACAGGAAGATGAATGTATAGCTCAACTGTGATTAGTAGTACTTTTTATACTGCGAAATTGATCTCAAATGCTACCAAAATATTAAATTAATTAAACTTAAGAATTCAAATCTGTTTCCTTTTTATATCGCCCGTTGCAAGAACTGGAGATTATGGAGGGATCGCCAAGTCCGTCTGTCCGTTCCTCCGTCAAGAAATCGTTACTCCGACCGGCTTTTTTTTACCTTTTCAAATAATGCTGGCGGTGTATCTAAAGCAGATAAGTGTTCAGCTAATTACCGATCTAGATGACATCCCAGTTACACAGAACCATCAGTGAATGATCAATAGTTTTTAGACAAATTATGGTGTGAACCGATAACAACGTATTTAAGGTAATTCATACCCCCAGCTAGTACAGTCGCACTAATGATGAGCTGTGAAAATTAAATTATCATTTTTTCAACAATTTCCAAACAAACTGTTATTATATTGTTACAAACAGATGAATATTGATAATAACAGGAGACAAAATAACTTGAAAATATGGCTCTTATAAATCAAAATCCAAACACATCATCCTTTGTCCCCATGAGGTCACTCACCCATGCATAAAGCATGCAAATCATGCCCACTTGTGTTTACCTGTAGGACAGTTTAATCTCTACATGTATAACAATGTATATCTTGTGTGATGGTATTTGTGCAGTGTTTTGAAATTCATAATAGTCAATGTTTAAAAAGTTATTTTGAAAAAGTAACACTGGTTGGCCCTAGATGGAACATTGAACTGGATATTGTAAATAATTGTTTTGGATTTATTTGAGTGGAAAATGCTTTATTTTGACACCCGGATTAGACAACATAGCAGGTACTACATTTTATTACTTTTCTAACAAAATTCTTTTTTTTTTAACAATTGTCTCCTGTTATTATCAATATTCATTTGTTTGTAACAATAAAATAACGATTTGTCCGGAAATTGTTGAAAAAATGATAATTTAATTTTCACAGCTCATCTATAAGACAACTGTACTATCTGGGGTATGAATTACCTTAACTCAGTATCACCGATCGGTCACATGTTTCCACCAATCAACTGCTATTGTGGAAAGGTAAGTTTTATTTAAAAAAAATATTGCCAACCTGTCTACAACAGATATCACCCACCAGCATCACGTGAAATGTTTGGTTAAGCAATTGAACACTTGCCCATCACCGATGGCCGTTTACACAGAAAACCAGAAATAAGATCACGCATGAAAACCGATCAAAACAGCGAGTAAATTTAAAATATAATGACCGATTTGGACCAAATGTCTGTGTAACTGATAAAATATACCTCAATTATTCAGTTAAACAGAGGAAAAAGATCTTTGTGAAGTCCCCAAACACCACAAATGTGAAACTTTTAACTAGACAATGGACAAAAATACACTGACTTAAATTGGTATATATTTCTTAAAACTGCAGAGCTATGCATTGCATAAGAGAAGTAATGATTAGAAATTTTAATCAAACAATTGTTCATATTGGCATCATATTAATGAAAGAACCGTAAAACATTAAGCAGACGTTTAACAGTTGTTTATTATGTTCAAAATATCTTCCGATGATAATATTTTCTTACGCAAGACGCAATTAACACTTTACAGCAATGTTTTGTGAAGTAGAACGAATTAATGTTTATTCGATAAAAAAATCAAACTGTCCTCCTTGATTTAAAATATAATCCGGTGTGAGCTACATGTACACACATTAATTTTTTTACAATTTATCAATTTATATTCTGTCACGGCGCACATATCTTCTTGACTTATGGGATTTTCTCTCTGTTGTCCGTCTTTTCACTGGAACTTCTGGTTTGGTAATCTTTCCTAGTTTTCTTTTTCGCTTTCTTCTTGTTTCTATATCGCATTTGCTGTCTCTGGAAAAAATAACTATCACGATATATTTTAAAATAAATAAAGGTAAACATTTTGTTTTATATTCATTAAAATGTTAATTTAATTTTATTTTATTTTATTGACACTTATGAACTTTGCAGAAGATGTCATCCTCTGAAATCCTCTGAAATTAAATGTATAATTCGTGTAAAGTAATAACCGAAATAAACCAAAGTGTTCGATAACAGTTTGCCCTTAAAATACCACTCTCTTAAATTTTGCTGTTGTGTTTCAGAAAATAAACATTTATATTTAAACATGTAGTACTATAGTATGGGCGGCCAACACCGCCAAAAATGAATAATTTGCTTTAATTCAATCATACCACAAACACATCGGGGAACAAATCCGTTCAATTCAAACAAAAATGTTGCAAAGAAAGACTTTAATTGTCAAAACAAACCAGTTTCTGCTTCAATTCGGTGTATTTACAAACAACGCAGCGATATTGCTCCTAAAACAAGACATAAAGTAATCCAATTCAGTGGAATACCATTAGAAACGGTGCTTATTCTGCATTAATTTAATGCATCAACACACTCAATTCGGTGCAACCTCGTTCAATTCGGTGCAATGTCGTTCAATTCGGTGCAACGTCGTTCAATTCGGTGCAACGTCGTTCAATTCGGTGCAACGTCGTTCAATTCGGTGCAACGTCGGTCAAATCGGTGCAACCTCGTTTAATTCAGTGCAACCTCGTTCAACTCGGTGGAACCTCGTGTGATTCGGTGCAACTCGTTCAATTCGGTGCATCATCTTTTCATTCAGTGCAACCTCGTTCCATTCGGTTCAACCTCTGTATAAATCGTCTTATCTGGAGCAGGCGCCATGGGAATGATTAACCGCCGTAAATCATTAGTGATCATTTCAAAGAGAAGTTTTCATATTAACTGGCTCTGGGATAGGTTGCCATTAAAATCAAAGGGTGCATATTTAAAATACTGTTTCATGTCGGTACCATCAATATCAAAGCAGATGTATGACTTAAAATGGCATATTGTACATTTGACCTCAAATTAAGATTTATAAATGTTTTTAATAGTTTTCGTAGCTCGAAAAATAACCCATAAACTGCAGACCAGTGCTGATAAGACAGCTCAGTTTACAGTTATTCTTGGGAAGCGAAGATTCTTGTTCAGACTTTGAATAATAATAATAATAATAATAATAATAATAATAATAATAATAATAATGTGAAGTGTTCCTTACACGATTTTCAAAAGAAATATATTACATAATTTAAGTATAAAATAGCAGATTATAAAACTATATGGAAATACTCTATTACTGTTTATTTATTTGGACTATTAGATTTAGCCTATAAATATGTTATTGTTTTATCTGCTTTAATATACCAATGCAAGTTCTTAATCTCCAAGTTAAAGAACACACATTAAGTGTATATTACCATGAATTGCAGAATCGGCAAACACTTCAAGCAAATAAGAAATAGAAAACTATTTAACCAGCGAAATGTCACAAGCCCCTTTTCGCGGAATATCAGCTAATGATACTATTAAAACAAATGATGGGAAAAATTAAACTAATTTAGATGGAGGAAAACTAGGTCTAGGCCACTGCAATCGTGAGATTTGTCGTTTTCATCGAACCCAGCAGCAATCGTCAGCAGCAAAAAGCACTGTTTTCGTTGTCATCAGCATTATCATCAATAATACATTAATCACCAATGTATCATCATCATTCGCAGGCGCAAATAATAAAAATAGACTGGTAACGTATTGCGGTTTCAGCATATCATAACTACATAGTAGAAATATTGTGGGCGAGTAGGTCGTTGGTAAATGGTATTAGAAGTAGCGGAAGCTACTTAGCAGAAAGGGCAGAAGAAGCGTATATCAAGTCGTAACATAAGCAGCAGCACTGGGAGTAGTACTTGATGTTTTTGTGGCTGTGGTGGTGGTGGTGGTATTACTAAATTTAGAGGTAGAATTAAATAGTAGTTGTTACTGTAAAGGTAGTATATGCAGCTGCAGTAAAGTCTAAGTGGAGGAAGAGCAGCAGTAAAAGGGGCAGTAGCAGCAGTAGTTAAAAGTTAAAGTCGAACTGAATGCAATAAAAGTACCTGTTGTTCTTTGAGAAGCTTTTAAGCAACAGCATAACTACTAGCAAGTGCTTATCGAACTGTTTCATTGTATGAGACTGCTGCACCCTAGAACCTGGTTTAAAACTCCAGCGGCAAAATATTTTACCACCGACAAAACGGTAACACTTCGGGTCCTAAAATTTGTTGTTATTGTTTTTATAAATTATCTTTTTGACTGAATGTGGCTATTCCTAATATGCACATTTCATTTTTAAACGCTTGTTTAAAATGTCTAAACATCAACTACCTAGTTGTCCGTTTGTTTATTGTACATAATGTTATAAAAGAGTATTAACATTTGTAGTAGTAATAAAGCAGATTATTCGTAATAAGCATGGATTGTAGATTTATTATAAATGTAACTTCGTAGAGGAACAATCGTAAATACGAAGAGTAAAAAGAATTGTGCTAACTCTCGATTATAATAAGTTTCAAAGATTTTGCTACGATTTTGAACGAATACTTCAAAATCTGAATCTTGATATTAACTTGCTAATAGTCTAATTAAAATTCCCCAAGGAAACTCTGTTAGAGAACTTTGAACCCGTGTTAAACATTATCCCTGAATTCCATGGTGTAAATTGATATTATTCTTATCAATGAAACCCGCAGTTAATTAATCAACAGGTCACAATTTCTTGGGACAAGTAACCTCTTGACCCAGAATAAAATGATATATAAAGATTGAAACATGCATATCAATACCGTAGTAAAAATATGTTTTGTAATTTTATAGGAAAAACGTAGTTACAAATTGATTTTTTTTGTTATATCAGAAGTCTCGTACAGTGACCCATTTGCTTGCTGAATTTATACAATGACGTGGATTTATTTGAAATTGTACCCACTAGCAATAGGCAACAGTACATGGAAATTCTGTTCCTATACAACGACAGATTTTGGTCTACATTTGTCACACAAGCTGTGTTTGGTTAAATTGAATGTTATAAGCCTCAGTGTGAATATAGCACAATTTGCCAGTGGGTGTTAAACGCGGTGCAGTATTGTTTTCTTTCAAATGTTTCAAAAGAAACCCCGTATTTTTCACCCAGTTTTTGTGTAACACAACATTGGTATATGTAAAGCTTATTTTTAAACGAGTTATTTTAAATAAATCTTAAGAAACCGTCTGTTTTAATCATTATCTACACGTACAGGTTATATAGTTTTAGCTTAACAAACTGAAGATGTTTGTGTTAATCAAAGTTATTTCGAAAATACTATGTAACATTTGAAACACATTTTTTCATAACAATATATTAAATCAATCAAACGTTTTATTTCCTATTACCCGGTATATAAATAAGAAAAAAATGTAAATAACCAGTTTGTGTTAGGAATTGATACTTTGTGTTGACTGGGAAAGGGACAAAGGGAAGAAACTGCTCTAAGGAATGCTACAGCGCCCCCTCACCGAATTAACTGGCTAACCTTCGAATTGAATGGAGTTCCATCGGCTTAAGCGATAATGAATCATATTGGATGGAAACGCATTGCTTTGAATTAAATGATGTCGGATAAGAAGGGATTTGCTATAATTGAATGTTTTGCTTCATTGTTTTGAAAGATATTATACTGAATTAAAACACAAATATGCTTGTTTTGAATTATTATACTCTGTTTTGAATGAACTCCCTTCAAATTAAATGATATTGTGCACTTGTTTGAATGGAACTCATTCGGATTGATTGGCAGTTTTTCGTATTGAGCAAAGTTTTGCACCGAATTAAATGAAAATGCATAAAATTAAGTTAAATGGTCCTATGAGTTGAATGAGTTTGGTCTGAATTATGCCAAATTCTTTAAATTAAATTAACTTATTCATTTTTGGCGGTGTTGGCCGCCCATACTATAGAGTATCTTTAAGAAAGAAATAATGAAGACTGAACCGTATACAAAATGTAAAATGTGACCGAACCGGTGCCTTTTTATCAACAATCTGTACAATTTGACGGAATTCTTGAACCGGTGCGTGCTGACCACACCAGTGTATGGTCTAAACAGAAAGTAAGCCAGTTTACATTATCCTAACCATTTTAAAGGATTGGGACATGCGGCTTTTGAGGAAAAATACAATAAGAAGTATTCACAGTTGAAGCTTTTGCGGATCAGTTGTTCTATAAAAAGTTTTGCCCAAAACAAATCACATCTCTCGGTTCAAATTTGCATTCTGTCAAATCGCCATATTAGACTCTAATTTTGAAACAATCAAAGCTTTTCCAATATCAAAAACATGTGCATTTGTTACATATATGATTTCATAAATGATGCAATGAATCGACAACGTAGCAAATGGTATGTGATCTATTCAGTGAAGTAAAATCTATACACATACCTTTCAGATGGTAAACAGTCCGCCATATTGTATGACAATACCGGTGCCCGAAAAGACCGTGCCGGTGCTCGATCTAGACAGTGTTTCAACTACTAAAAGATAAATCAATAATTGTCATCCGTTTACGCGACCAGGAAGCGACCAGGAAATTGAAGGTCAAACACACTTTTACTAATATCTCATAAAGTTTACATATGTAAGTCACGAGGACACAGGACAGTGTTGTCAGTATCATCTTTCTCATGTGGGCATTTAAAATGTTGTTTTGTGTGTTGTTTAGATTTTGTGAATGTATGTAAATAGAAGTTTGTGGATTTTTAAATCACGCTATTTTCATTTACTGTTCTAACGTGTCTTACCATATGCAAAATAAAGATAATTAGTAAAACTCATTTTTGCAAAGTTTCATTGAACAGCATTTTGTCGTTATTGAGATTTTAATATTTTTCTTTTTATCGATGAACGTGATGGGGAGAAGTGTGGTAAGCCCTTAAGAAGTACTATTAACATACATAAGTATAGTGCCTAACGACCTTCAAAGGACGTAAGTGCATACAACACTGGTTGAATGTACGATGAGACATTTTAAAACCGCCACACAATTCCAATTGAGATGTTCCTAAAAAGAGTTAAAGCAAACTTTCATAAAGGTACGAAATATTGCCATTCTCTTCTGGGAGTTTATTAATATTATAACCGATTGGCACACGATGCTATACTATGCACTTTGTTAAACGTCACAATTGTAAATTATTGAAAATAGGGGCAATCCGGGTAAGTACGGACGGACGGGTAACTACGGACAATCTTGGAATGACATGATTTACAGTACCTTATCATCGATTGTTCTCACACCGGCATCGATTTTCCTTTCCAGATACCTCTGACACTTTGATTTCAAAGAAACATTAACTCTTATTGATGGATGACGTAATTTATCGCATGCGCGAACAGCGTACCATAACTTCCTCTTCTATCTCAAACAAACTTTCAAAGCGGGAAATTTTGAAATCAAAGCGTTTCAAACTTAAATTAAACTAGGTACTTACATATTTTTGTGATTTATTGTTGTCAATATTGTAAAATAATGTATCCTGCGTAATATTTTCAGGTCAGAAACATCGTAAACACAAAGTTCATTAAGAAATAAAAGAAAATATAACGTGTCCGTACTTTCCCTACTAAATTTGCTTGTAGGAAAACTACGGACACTTAGAATTCTGCTTTATTTAATTTCACAGACGGGAATTCCTATGGCGAGTAATATAGTGTGTTTGCTGAAAGATCGAGAACGCAATGAAAAACAACAACACAAGAAACTGTCTGGCTCTCCACTTATTATCTAGACAAGCTTCTTCATAAAGAATGGTATTATGACCACCCTCTTTTGTACGATATCCACGAGTTAAATATGAAGCAAAATATGTCAGTGATAATGAACTAGAGAGGTTGAATGAACTGTCTTACGAGATCAAATGTAATACCCTGTAAAATACAAGCATCTTGTATGTTTACTTGTTATTGTTTATTCTGTTTTGATGAAATTAGAGGCTTTCAGCTTTTAAAGCTGTTTAAAAGTTAAAACGGCCTCCAAATAGGGACACATACAAGATGAGAGAGCATGCTAAAGGGACGGCAATTTATAAGATGACTCATTAAAAAAGAAGATTCTCTATAATTATTATCTTTAAAACTGCTATAATCTTTTTATAGCATTTCGGATTGCTTCTTCTTGTGATATTTTCTTCTTTGTTTTGTTAGTGTGGTGATTCCTGATATGCATATATAACCTTTTTCTTCTGTAACTTTTGAGCCACGTTTCTCTTTATGTTTCACATTGACCTCACAATGTGTGTGTGTGGGACAAGTGTGAGGTTGGGGCACCATATAACCTGGTTTAAAGCTGCTGCCTATTAACAGTTTAGGGTGGAATACTTCAATCTCTCAGATGTATTTATTATTAATCATACTACTTTGTAATGCCTATAAATTACTGAATAAAGGCGAATTCCGTCGATTTTGTGGACTAATCAGCACATTTCAGGACATGCTGTGGGGCTGTGGGTGAATTTTACTGCGCTAGTAACACTATAAAAAGTCGGCCTTATTCACTCGTATGTTGACCGTGTAAGAATATTACATTACATTTAGTTTGTTTACTCTGGGTTAGAATACTGGGCCCAAGATCATAAAACTAAGTTTTGAGATCAGTCTCAAATCTCAAGGATCTGATTGGCTGAAATGGCGACTGGTCTATATACTTGGATATATAAAACACTTAAATATTTCTCCTTGATTCGTGATCAGACACCTTTAAACCCCCTGTGGCAATATGCTATGCCTCTGACCGTTCTAAAGCGGTAGGCTATTGGATTCTTATTTTTGTTAATTAATCGTGAAGTATTTTTGAAATGAATCATATAAACTCATGCTCCCTGTTTCCACACTACTTTATGACTGTGTTGCGAGACGTACTGTGTTTTCTGAATGAGGCTGTTCTTGATACGTCTATTTCACTTTGTTACTGTAAACCAAACCAATAAATATTCGCGCTTACAAATTTTCGCGTCTTAACACGGACATATTCGCAAATATTTTCGCGTTTTTTTCCTATTTCTGAAAAAACAAATCATAATCTTGCAAACAAATAAAATCGTGCGAATTAATATTCGCGCTTCAGTGCCATCCGCGAATGTAGCAAACATTAATTGGTCACGAACATTTTCACTTCATTTCTACACACTATATACTGCGATAAATTGAGTGTTTCTTGTTTAAATTTTCATTCCACAACCAAAAAGTAATCCAGAGAAAATTAAGTCTAGTAGGAAATCCATCACTCAGCATCGCCTTCTTACTAGTAAAGATATCATTAATGAAAAGTTACGTCTTGAAAATATTAAAACCGAAACTAAGGAGAAAAGAAAACAAACAAACAAAGAGCAGAGACCGTTATCCAGCAAAAAGATCAAAAAGGAAATTAAAGTGCAGTCCACTTGAATTGTATCCATATAGAAAGAAAATATCTAATCATGTGCAAAATATGAAGAATGTACTCGATGTTGTTGATTTTTATTGCTTGAAAGTTAGGCTACAGTGACATTTTGCAATTGAAATGAAGACATTTTTATTAAATATGATTTTATTTGATACATTTGATGATTGATTGCCTAGTATGTATGGTAGATCTTTTTGCCGAACAATATATTAATGTTAAAAATTATCCGTTTTGTTAAAACTGTATGCCAACAAAATTTTAAAATCAAACTTTCAGATGTTTTCTTTTTAAAAGTCGAAGTGTCCGTACTTTCCCGTCATTTTTCTGGATGTCCGTAGTTTTCCTTAGTATGTCCGTACTATCCCTAATATGTCCGTACTTTCCCGGTTTGAGTGTTACTGCGTTTTCTTCTTGTTTTTACTTCTCGGACCCACATACAATGAAAGATGCACCGTAAAGTCCGTTAGAATTCAATATCGAATAAGGTAACACCAACCCGAGTTGTGCGCGCGCATGTTTTTGTCATACAGAATGTATTAAAGCGACGGCATGTCCGTACTTACCCGGAATGCCCCTAATTGTATTTTGCTTAATTGAACTGCGTGTGTTATTCGGTACTACTCTGTACCGCTCGGCAGTTATGAAGCATAATTTATGATATTTAAACGGAAATGACTGTATATGATACGGACATATTTCTACCTTTCATTTATATGTTTGATATTATTATAAAGTCGTTGTTTCATAACTAGCAATGAAAGTAGATGCTGTGAATTGTAATAATATAAAGATTAATCAGAGCCTTTTATAGGCCACATGCTTATAGAGATTGTAAAGATACAAGATACAAACTTTTTTATTTATAGTCGGTATTGTATATAAAGGTTAACATTAGCTATGCATAGCTATTGACGGACATCATATTAACAAGAAACAATAACAGGCATTTAGTTATTCAGCAGAAGCATATATGATACATTAAAAGGAACATGCAATACTAAATTGTAGTACACTTATTATTATTTAAAAATTATACACAATAAAATATTGAATAGAAACATTTTCAGATTTATATCACATTATATCACTGTTTAATTAAAACTTACACATGATAAAATATTAAATAAACATTTATCAGATTCATATCACAGTATCTGGCAATTGTTTCATTAAATAACATTAAGGTTAGATACATTCTATGAAAACAACATATAACACCTCAAGGATACATGTATAACATGACATCACAAGCACTGGAGCAAGTTACATATAAGTTACATATTAAGTGACTAACATATACATTTAGACACTAATTAAAACATATTGACACCTATGACAGAAATAAAAGAAACATTTGAGATCGTTGTTAAATTATTTTTCTAAAATTTATTTTTAAAGACAATAATAAATTATATTTCTAGTAGAGAAATTTAATAAATATTTGAACCCTTCAACAAACACGTATTCGATAGGCCCCCTGTTGTTTTGTACCATATTATAGGAAAATAGCGAAATGTCCGTACACAATCGTTAGTTTCCCGAGTTTGGTCTGGGTCTGGTCAGGGTTTTTACGACAACCGCCCTAAACGAGGCGCGGGAAAATCTCGTGGAAACTGTGCAAGACCAGAGTCGGCAAGACAGTCACAGGAGCGAAAATGCAGTGGCAAGTCAAATGTAAGAATGGTGCGCTTGAATTTAAGGTATTGAGGTATATTTTTATATCCAATATTTCTCTTTTTAAATAACCTTCTCGTGCAAGATTACCTTTAATCACAGGTGCTTGGAAGACGGACCTCGTTTTCTCCAATTGGCCGCCCCCCCAAAAAAGGGTCTACACAGGGTCTATACTACATAAACTCATCTTTATTGTTTTGTTTTGATAGATTGGGATCGATATCAGTCTATCCATACCGTATTTACTATCAAATACCAAGTTCTCTGAAAATTCGAGTCCCGAATATATACGAATCGAAAAGGTAAATAACCCCGATCCTATTTTGTCAAGCCAAAATGTAAACACAGTTTTTAAAAATCAGCATCGAAACAAATATTGCACTAACCTTATCAAATCGGGTATCGATGGAAAATTTAATTATTCCTCTGTTGAATTCCGCCGAGCACTGGCTAGGAAATTAAAAACATAACATCCATTTTTTCATTTTGCCGATGCCATACTAAAAATTATCGCCTCGGGACAATTTGGTTACAATGCAGGTATATGAGTGAATTCTGATTGGACGAGCGATAATGAAATAGTAATTTTGATTGGACGAGTATTTAAAAATTTGATAGAACCGCTGCAAGAATATGTGACGCGATAGACTGCGGCTCGCTCGTCCAATCAGAATTCACGCATATCATTCTTTGTAATCAAACTTTGTCCAGAGGCGATAATTTTTAGTATGGCATCGGCAAAATGAAAAAATGGATGTTATGTTCTTAATTTCCTAGCCAGTGCTCAGCGGAATTCAACAGAGGAATAATTAAATTTTCCATCGATATCCGATTTGATAAGGTTAGTGCAATATTTGTTTCGATGCTGATTTTTAAAAACTGTGTTTACATTTTGGCTTGACAAAATAGGATCGGGGTTATTTACCTTTTCGATTCGTATATAGTCGGGACTCGAATTTTCAGAGAACTTTGTATTTGATAGTAAATTCGGTATGGATAGACTGATATCGATCCCAATCTATCAAAACAAAACAAAAAAGATGAGTTTATGTAGTATAGACCCTGTGTAGACCCTTTTTTTTGGGGGGGGGGGGGGTGGCGGGGGCGGCCAGTTGGAGAAAACGAGGTACGTCTTCCAAGCACCTGTGCCTTTAATATGTCAGTAATATTCCAGTGTCACTAATTAGTCACGTATTTTCGCGAATGCAATGCGTCTGCACAAATGGACCCATTTGTAACCGTTATTGGGGTCGGATAAAAGAACTCCAGAAATTGTGTTCGTTTGGATTTCGTTTTAGTGTAATAACATGATAATTTCAAACATTTTTGCCAAAATGTCCATGAAAAATAAAATAGGGGTTCTGGGCTGTGTATGGAATAAAGCTAGATCTGCCTTTCCTGTTAGGATCTAACAACTACAATAATAAATTATCCCAGCATTAAAGTCAATGTAGATCTAAATGTAACAATATTTTTTCTCAGGTGGTTGAAATGAGATTTTTTTCAGTTGAAGCCATCATTGCTAAAGTCATGACAGAAGCTTTTAGCAGCTCCACTGAAACAGCTGGGACGGCTGTTGGCGGTGTGTTTGGTGATGAATGCAACTTTATTACAGTTGAAGCCTTCTTTCTGCTCTCTTGTCTTCAAAACAAACCTACAACACCCTAGCTTTGTTACTTTCTCATTAGTACAGTAATTAAAAAATTTAGTGGTTGTGTGAGTAATGAAAACAACTTCTGTTACATCAGCATCACTGCTCCGACCGCACTTGCGTCTTTTTTACATTCATATTTTTTCTGAATGTTACATTTTTTGTTCCATGCGCAAATTGTAAATATGATCGACATACAACAGTTACTGTGATTAAGGTAATTCATACTTGCTCATTTTACAGTTTTACTGATGATGAGCTGTGAAAATAAAATATAATTGTTTTAACAATTTCCAAACAAACTGTTGTACCCTTCCGGTCCGCGAAAGTTAAGCTCCCGCTTAACAAAAAGTGTTGTAGTATAATTATTAAAGATACATATATAAAGACGAAATGTCGAAAACAACATAATGATTTAGAAGTACAATTTGAAGGCATGATATTGATAATAATAATTTTAACAAAATCTGTCATAAGGCTGTTTTAAAATGGCACGTTTTTAGATATCACCAAAATAGTCTGTTGCAAGACAAGAGCAATCCACACTAGTAGAAACTATTGTTTAAAGTTTGACAATGCAGACAACCGCATCCACTGTTTTGTTGTTGTCCGCTTGCATTCATGTAATGGCCTGGATTCCAGACAGGAGTGCTATTGTGTTCTTTTTGATAACCTTTTAATTGTTCAGTCAGTTTATTATTTTCAGTAATCAGTATGTTGATGCGTTGGTCTTTACACTGAATTGCTGATTGTAGATTTGCAATATCTTGTAAGTTATGGTCGTTGTCATTTTGAACGCTTTTCATCTGTGTCTCGAGGTTTGCGTGTTTTGTGTCTAATTCAAAGAAGTTTGACGTCATTTCACTGAAACGGTTTACGGCCAATTCAAATTGTTGCCGAAGACTGCAGTTCAGGAATATAAGTTTTTCATTTTCTTGTTGTAGATTTAAGAAGTTTGCATTTTCAAGTTTCAAGTTATTTACTTCTTGTTCAAGCGCGTTGATATGGGCTTGCAGGTTTTGAATCAACTCTTTGTCGTCTTGGGTTTGTTCCGTTGTTGAAAGTTTTAATTCCTCCAACTGTAGATTTTGTTTAAGAGTCATTTCACTTTCAGCGGTGGTATTAGGTGAATTATTTCCATGTTAAGTAAATTCTTTTGCACATTTCCTGCAACAGAGGGAACTATTATAGCCCAACTTTGCTAATTTAATGCTGTTGAGCTCAGCAAATGGCAAACTTTCTGCCGTTTTCCTCCGAAGAAATGCCGACATTCGGGCAATGTCTCGTGCCTTCTTTTTGACTAGGAATGACGTTGTAAAGCTTCCTTGACGGTTAACTTTTGAACTTTTCCTCTTTATAACACTAAATGGTCCAAAGAAGGAAACACCCATTTGTCTGTTGTTGAAGAGCTGAGGCGTATGCCACGAATGCGGATAAAGTCCACTATGAAGATGATTCCTTTCTTGGTAGTAATTTGGTGGTTTTCCAACTGTTGATCTGGTGTGGTAATCCAACATGTCGAATGGGGGAATTGTTCTCGCAAGGCTTGTAGAGGTTAAGCAGTATGATGATAGTGTACAACAAAATATATGTTGTACGCCGGATTCTTCCGCCAATCTATAACGGGGTTCAATTCGTCGGGTTTCCGTCGAAGTAAAGAACACTTGTAAAGTTTCTGTATTTATTTGTTTGTTTCAAATAGGTTATTAATAACGTCCAATAACAATAAAGTAATGTTCACAATATTTGTATCAGGTTATCCTGTGCAAGGTTTTCACTTGCAAATAAATGTCAAATATAAAACACTATTTATAAAATGAAGTTAAGGTAATCCTTATTTATGAGCGGTATTCCTTCGCTCTTGTATAAATTTTAGATGTTTCTTGTAGAAGAGTTAAAAGTAGAATGTCTTGATGTAGTAACACAATCCCTAAAATTTACGATAAGTTACCTGCCTCGGGCAATCGTAACCCTGACAACTATAAGGATATCTACATCTTATCAGTAATAAAATTGTCAAACCGCTTACACAGAATTATAGATGTTAATTATGCAACTAAGTATCAAACTGATTATGACAATAAACTTCAAAATTAAGTAACACAATAAATATTTAAATTTAAAAAGAAAGAATTTTTTACTTAAATAAAAGAACATCAACGTTTCAGATAGCTACCATATTTTAGCATGGTAGCACATTATATTGGTATAAACAGATGAATGTTTTAATAACAGGAGACAAAAAGTTTAAAAAATTGAATTTTGTGAGAAAAGTAATAAAATGTGGTACCTGCTTTGTTGTCTAATCCGGGTGTCAGAGAAAATTAAAATGTTCATTCTATTTTAGACCAGTCTTTCATTATTTTACAGGTCTACTGCTATGACAGTAAAGGGTTGCTTTTATATTTAGAAATGTTCAATTTAACGTATGTGATTAAATTACACGACTATACAGTATTCCATTTAATTTTCCTAGCTATAGATTGTGAGATCATACTGCATATGTCCAAATAAAAATAACGTTATTTGGTGTCACTATGAATCAATAAAAGAAAAAAGTCTCACAACAAACTTCATACCTTCTTAAATGACTGTCTTTATTTGAGGCTGTTTCTTGTCAAACTTGGGTCATTCTCTTGTTCTGTGTTCCATCTCTGCTTTCATTTCTTAATCTGTTCCAGATGCAATAATAACAGCCTCTTCTGTACCGTATGTTTTATTTTCTTTGGACTTTGTTGTAAATATTGTCTGCTGAAGAAATGGTAATATTGTTGTTTTGTTGTTATATTAATTTTACTTTCCATTCCAGGAACAAACAAGTAATTCCTTACGATAGTGCACAATCTGTAGCAGCATTTGGCTCAAGAGTAACCACCAACAAACCTCGTGTTCCCTTTCTCAACAGGTGACGATTTAGAATCCGCTGAAGGAAACACCAGCTTCATTCAGGTAGGAACATCGTCGGCTTTTACCTTGAATATTGTTTTGAATAAAAAACATGACTGATCAGTGTCAGTATTTGGTGACTGTATGGGGTATTTGATAAGTGTTAAGGGGTCGCAAACATTGCAAATGGCGAAAACGGGCTAAAATTTCAAAAATGAATTTTGGGGAAAATACTTATTGCCACCTAGATTTTAGTAAAGAAATGTATTAAGCTAAGGATGAATTTAATGTTTGCAAGCTCAATTTAGACTAATTCATGTTCTAATTACTATCCCCCAGTTAAAACAAAAGAAAAACCATTTGCATGAGAACTCTGAAATGCATGGACAATATATCAAAGCAGCTCATACCTGAAATAAGTATATGCGGGTCTACTATGTTTAGTGCCAATTCGTCAAAATAATGTTAGGGTTTTCAAGAAATTCAAGGAAAACTCACTTCCTGGTTCAAACCGAAAGTAGAAATTTGAACCAGGAAGTAAGTTTTTTCCTTGAATACTTGACAAATTCGCACTAAACATTGTAGACTCGCATATACTTATTTCAGGTATGAGTTGCTTTGGTGTATTGTCCATGAATTTCATAGTTCTCATGCAAACGGTTTTTCTTCTGTTTTAGTATGTGCTTGGTAATTAGAACATGAATTAGACTAAATTGAGCTTGCAAATATTAACTACATCCTTAGCTTAATACATTTCTTTACAAAAATCTAGGTGGCAATAAGTATTTCCCCAAATTAAAATTTTGAAATTTTAGCCAGTTTTCGCCATTTCAAATGTTTGCGACCTCTTAATGATGATGAATATATTAATCAGAACAAAATTAATATTTGTAATGTAAATGATGTAGTGTAAGGTAGATAATTATATAGGCAGCTGATTACTGTAAAGTTCTAAAAGTTGCATTTAAAGTCAGTAGTATTTTTATGTCCCAAAAAAGTGGGAGGCATATAGAGTTGCACTCATCCATCTGTCCATATGTCTGTATGTTCATACATACATCCCCCAAATCCTGTGGTATCAACTCCTTCTAAATTATCAGGTGGATTTCTTTCAAACTTGCACAGATGATCAAGCAGGATGTGTAGATGTTTTTCAGGAAAGCGCTTTTCCTGTGGCCATTATTACCAGAGTTAAGGACCTTTGTAGTAACAAAGTATGTTGCACAAGTGGGGTCATCAGTGTCCGAGGAATATAGTTTAATTTCATTCATGCATGATAATACATGATTGAACAATGATAGAAATAAGACTGATTTTAACCTACCTTTAAAGTATTTTAAGTGCATTATTCAAGTCTGCAAGAAGGTCTTTATCATTATCATAGTCATAACTGTGCTATTTGTCAGTCATACTACCTTTAAAGTCTTTGTGTGTGTAAAACTTGGCTAAACTGCATTTTTCTTTACACAGACAAGGTTTATAAATCAAGATATAAATCTGTAGTGTTTATAGCTCTGCCAACTCCAACTCCAATTTGTCCTGAGCTGTAGAATTTATGACCCCTATTAATTTTCAGGTTAGAAGGTCAAAGGTCAAGGTCACAGTGACTTTTCACACTTAATCTGCATAATGATTTAGCCTATGATCCACCAATTTTGTACTGAGGTTTGTCATCACATGTACATGAATCCTATTCATTTTCAGGGCAATAGGTCAAAAGTCAAGGCCACATCAACCTTCAGTATAAATTTCTAGTTTCCCCAATTACTAGCAAATGATTGGGGTGATCAAAAACAGCAGTTTACTATCCATTTGGCATTCAGGGGACAAATATGTTTTACAAACATCTATTGTTCCTTAAATATTTTAAGCTTACATTTTGTTTAAGAGGCAAGTACTCCCTATGTCTTCAGCTGTAAATGTAAATGAGAGATTGAATATTGTGTGATGCAGAGTAGTAATATAAAGACTTTGTACAAATAATTTAATTTAATGTCTTATTTATGGCCAGCAAATTTATATAAAGTGATGCTGATGTTGTAAACAAGCAGTGCATGTGTAACATAGTTTTAGAATCAGATATTTAATTATTTTTTCAACAGTAAATGTTTTATTCTTGGCTCCTTGACCAACATAACACATTTTGACCTTGAATGGCATATTAAATACAATATTTCTGATGGAAATCCATTGTGTATATTGTACAATCATCTGAAATGAAAAAAAACAACAACATTATGAAAGTTTGTGGTATTTCAATACTAAGATCATCAAAGTTTGATCAGGGTCTTCACTACACTGTTAAGTCACCCTAGGTATACAAAGGGATTATGTTGACAGCTAAATTCTATACCTCCTAAACAAAAGTGGTGGGGGTGTATATAGGAGGCAGCATCTGGTTGGTTGGTTGGTCTGAAGTGCAAACTATGTCTAGCAGACATAGTCGTATTTTTTAAATTTCTTTGTTGGAAATGATTCTGGTATCCAGATAATTTGTTGCATGCAAATTTGGATTGCTACCGTTAAGGTCAAGATCACATCAAAATCATGTCTGCCCCATACTTAGTCCATTATTTTATGCATGGGAGCATGTTTCAACAATATCTTGTACTTCTACAGTTTTGAAGATACTGACTTAAAACTTCGAACATAATGTTCAGCATAAAGTGAAAATATGTGTGACATATTTTTTTGTGGATCAGTGTATTACTTCTATAGTGACATATTTTTTGTGGATCAGTGCATTACTTCTAAAAGCAGATATATTTAAGCCCCAACAAAGGGGGAGGCATGTAGAGTTGCACTCGTTTGTCTCTGTCCACATGTCCCCAACTTTGTGGCATCAACTCCTCAAACTGTCTGGCGGATTTCTTTCTGACTTGCAGGATGTGTAGATAATCGTAAAGAAAAGATTTTTTTCCTGCGACCATTTTAACCAGAGTTATGGCCTAATGAAATCTTGCGGCATCAACTCCTTATTTTATATCAGGCAGATTTCTTTCAAACTTGCACAGGTGATCAGCTGGATGTGTAAATGATCGTAAAGACAAGATTTTTCCTGCAGCCATTTTTACCAGAGTTATGGCCCTTGTAAATTTCACTTAAAAACTTTGTAGCATCAGCCCCACATTTTCTATTTGGCTGAATTCTTTCAAACTTGCGTGGATGATTACAAATGATGTGTGGAGGGTTTCTTGGTGAACACTTGAGGTTATGATTGTGAACAAGTGTACAAAAGTTTGTAGGTATACAGGGCTTTTTTTCACTGCCTGGGCAGGGGTTTAGAAATGGGCAGGAAGCCAGTATAATAAACCAGCTACTTGAACATTTTCGCCGGCTACTTTTTCCACAAATACAAAAATAAATACAGGGTTCTCAATAAGAGCTGGCCGTCGGCCAAAATGGCCGTTTAAAATAGAGTTTCGGCCGGTCGGAAGTCCGGACAGTTCAAAAATTGATCATTTTCCATGTGTGTGTTTTCGTGTGTTTCGGAATGCTTTGGATAAGAGCGTTATCGCAATGTAGACTGGTTTAAATCTTCCACTAATTTGTGATAGTTTGATTGCTCTGTGTAGCGAAAAGCAAACACAGTCCAATGTTTTAAAAACGTGATCAGTCAAAATGAAAGAGAAAGTTGGACTGCCAGTCAAATTTATTTAAATATTTCACAGCCAGTAATGAGTATCAGCTTTGATGCTTTGTGTGTTCGGACCCCCGTTGCTTGATCTTGTTTGCATTCTATGAGTTTTGCGGATTTTACATATTCCAGAAACAATCGGTTGCAGTGCAATTTTTAAATTCTGAACATTTCAGGACTTTGCCGTTTGTAGTTTGATCAAAGTTCCTTGTTTTGTATGAATAATTTGATGAAAAAAAAGAAAGACTATTTTCGAATGGCAATTACTGAATGAAATAAAAGAGTAAGAAATTAAAAAAAATATCAACAAATCGAGATCTGTCAATTGCATAGTAAAATTTTCTTTAGAATTATTGATGACGGCTGAGTCATTTTCATGATCATTAGTATTCATTTTATAAATGTTTAGTGCAAAATGTGTTTATAGTATCCATATTGCATGTAAATATCATACTGCCATGTAATAAAGATACTTTAAACACATTTTTGCATTAAAATATGCCACAAAATGGCTTCCAAATAGTGCTATTAAATAGTATAGATTTAGCCTAAAATGCAGGAAATGAAGCGATCAGTTTCAAAACTTTCCAGTGGAGCATGGCCCCAAACCCCCTAGCCGGCCTGCTAGATTGTTTATTGGGCCTGCTGGACTAAAACTTATTGAGAACCCTGTAAATATATAAATGTTATCGCATTGGTCTCTTTGGAGTTCACTTTGGCCATGTGTTAGTTACGATTCTGCATTTGCTCTATCTACACTACATAGATTTCGCAGCACTGTTGAAGAATATTTGTTTACATCCGGTGAAATCCCCAGGTGCTATTTTTAAACACAAATTATGCTAAAACGCATGTGGCTATTCAATTACCTCGGTCAAGTTTCATTACCTCTGTGTGTGACATCATTAGTCTTATCTCTCTGGACAGAATAACATGCGACACGGAATGTGTGCGGGTGAAGGTCATGTAGCTATATGCGTATCAGTGGAATGTGGAAAATCTCGATAGTTTTTTTTATTCACAAAGGAAGTGTAGCAAGTCGGGGCTTTTCATCAGAACATTGGGAAGAATCCCTGGCCCTTCCAATAGGGAAATTTATGCGCGATAATTATTTATTTTGGGAAAACAAAATGAACAAACAAACAAACAAAACAACGACTCTTGATCCGCCCCTAAACACATTCAATAAATATGGATGAAATATTATTACTGATGCATCTTTTCGTATAAAAGATGGGATCTACTATAAAAGTGAATAGTAATGGGTATTTTTAACTTTAATGTAAACTTTTTAAGCATTTGGTAGACGGATACGTTTGTTTTGGTAGGATGGTCAAACTTGTTTTAGGGTCAGGGGTTATTTCACTGGGTCGGTTGCGCAACTACAATTTTTTTTACGGATGGCCTAATCACGTAAATCATGTTCTTTATATAGAATAAATCTTATTATATAGAGTATTTGTTTAACATAACAACATAAATTTGCTTTATAACTGATATCTTATGAAATAATATATTTCGGAATTCGACACATACATGTATGAAAGATAAAGGTTAGCTTTTTCTGAACACCCTGTTATCTTTTAATCACGTGTAGTTGTGGCGCTTAAAGTTGTATTCCCTGAAAACTACATGTTAACATTTTTAAAACTCATAGCCTTAACCCCCCCCCCCCCCCCCCCCGCCTGTTGGAGGACCCTTTGTCCGACGTCCGTCCGTTCACAATTGTCCGCACTCTAGCGGCTTAATTTTTATCTGATCTTCTTCAAACTTGGTCAGAATGTTTATCTCAATGATATCTAGTTCAAGTTCGAAACTGGGTCATGTGACCTTGAAATATAGGTCACTAGGTCAAATTATAGAAAAAACTTGTCAGAACTCTAGCAGTCTTAATTTTGGTGCGATATTCTTAAAACTTTGTCAGAATGTTTATCTCAATGATACCTAGATCAATTTTGTAAATGGGTCATATGACCCTTTAAACTAGGTCAGTAGGTCAAATTAAAGAAAAAAGCTTGTCTGCACTCTAGTGGTCTAGATTTTGGCCCGATCTTCTTTAAACTTGGTCAGAATGTTTATCTCAATGATATCTAGGTCAAGTTTGAAACTGGGTCATGGGACCTTGAAATCTAGGTCACTAGGTCAAATTATAGAAAAATCTTGTCCGCACTCAAGCAGTATTAATTTTGGTCCGATCTACAAACTTGGTCAAAATGTTTATCTCGATGACATCTAGTTCAAGCTCAAAACAGGGTCATTTGACATTGACAACTAGGTCACTAGGTCAAATTATAGAAAAGGCTTTTCCACACTCTAGGGTCTCAATTTTGGTCCGATCTACTCAAACTTGGTCAGAATGTTTATCTCAATGACATCTAGTTAAAATTCGAAAATGGGTCATTTGACTTTGAAAACAAGGTCACAAGGGCAAATTAAAGAGTTACTATAAGATCTCGGTTCCTTTCTTGAACCAGCTAGATTCCATAATGGGTATCAGAGTTATGGCCCTTGAAAGAGCCAAAGTAAGCTATTTTGACCTTTTCCCCACAATAGCAGCTTTATTTTTTGAGTTGATTTTACCACACTTGCACACAACTCTTGCAAGCATTGAGCAGTTGTTGACAGGTGAGCGACCCAAGGTCCTATGGACCCTCTTGTCTTATCTTTCCTCCTACTTCAAAACCTAGCTACACCCCTGCCTGGGGAAACTGCCCATGCCCTACAATTTCGGGGTACCCCCACCCCTTAAAGGGGGCCTTACCCCCCACTGTTGGAGGACCCCAGACCCCCCTTCTACTTTTCTAATTTTTCCTTCACTTCAAAACCTAGCTACACCCCTGCCTTGGTAAAGTGCCGATGCCCTAATTTTGGGGAAAATTTTCTCTAAAGGGGAATAAAAATAAAAAACTGATGTAAATTTCCTACTTTTTATGTGAAATCTGCATGATTTTAAAGAAATTTTCTGAGGGGAAGATGACCATAAACGGCCCCTGCTATAGAAGGAAAAAAAGCACTGCGTATAGTACATTTTACTACAAATTTCGATTTCAGATTTTGGTATGCAACCAAAACATCAAACATGATGTGCAGCGACTGATATTTTTGTTGAGATATTTAGCTCTTGTAAAGTATTATTGACAGAACATTGTTCATTGTTTATCATGCCTTCAGGTTGCTTTACTTTAAGCCACAGCTTTTGTTATTGTAACATCCGCAAGAGGAATGAACCCACAGCGACAAAAAATTTATTGATGGCAAATATAAAACAGAGTTTTTTTGATTGGAGCAGCAGCTCTAACAGTTGTAACATGACAAAAAACGTGGTCAGTGCCTTGTGAAGTGCTGCAGATAATTGAAATCGAAAGATGTAACAAGGTTGCAAACAAGATGAACCAATTTTTTTGTGTGTCGCCTGACTAGGCAACATATAAAGATTACTCTGTCAGCAGGGTCCAGATTTCCTTGTCCAAAGCATAACTTTGTCACCATAGGTCCGAATACTCCAAACGTGGTATGCATGTTTCTGGCAATTACTCGAAGTGCAGTGCACAAGAACTGTAACTCTACCTTGTTCCATTTTTGTATTTTTCAACTTTGATTGATTTTTATAGAGCATTTCTTGTCTGGAATATAACTAACTCTAAACATGGTATGCATGTTTCTGGCAATGACTTGAAGTGCAGTGCACAAGAACCATAACTCAACCTTGTTCTGGTTTTGAATTATTCCCCTTTGATTGATTTTTATAGAGCATTTCTTGTCAAGAGTGTTTCTTTGTCACCATAGGTTCAAATGACTCCAAATCTGGTGTACATGTTTCTTGGAATCACTCAAAGTGCAGTACACAATAACCATAACTCTACCTTGTTCCATTTTTAGCTCACCTGAGCACGAAGTGCTCATGGCGAGCTTTTGTGATCGCCTGATGTCCGTCGTCCGTCCGTGCGTCGTCAACTTTTTCTTCAAACGACTTCTTCTCCTGAACTCCTGGGCCAATCTTGCTGAAACTTGGCAGGAATGTTACTTGCATGAAGCTTTACCAAAATTGTTCAAATGGTTCCAGTCCATTGCCTATCTAGGTCACAGAGGATAAAAATAGATTTTGAACATGAAATTTTTAAAAATCTTCTTCTCTGAAACCGTAAGGCCTAGAACTTTGATATTTGGTGTGTAGCATCACCTAGTGGTCCTCTACCAAGATTGTTCAAATGATAGCCCTGGTGTCAAAACTGGCCCCGCCCGGGTGGGGTCATGTGTTTTCCTTATAAATATATAGCAAAAACTTAAAAAATCTTCTTCTCCAAAACCGCAATGGCTAGAAGTTAGATATTTGGCATGAAACATTGTCTAATGGACCTCTAACAAAGTTGTTCAAATTATGGCCCTGGGGTCAAAATTTGCCCCGCCCCAGAGGTCATGGGTTTTCCTTATATCAATATATAGCAAAAACTTAAAAAATCTTCTTCTCTGAAACTGTAAGGCCTAGAACTTTGATATTTGGTGTGTAGCATCACCTAGTGGTCCTCTACTAAGATTGTTTAAATTATAGCCCTGGGTTCAAAATTTGCCCCGCCACAGAGGTCATGGGTTTTCCTTATATCAATATATAGCAAAAACTTAAAACATCTTCTTCTCCGAAACCGCAATGGCCAGAGGTTAGATATTTGGCATGAAACATTGCCTAATGGACCTCTAACAAAGTTGTTCAAATTATGGCCCTGGGGTCAAAATTTGCCCCGCCCCAGAGGTCATGGGTTTTCCTTATATCAGTATATAGCAAAAACTTAAAACATCTTCTTTACCGAAACCGCAATGGCCAGAGGTTAGATATTTGGCATGAAACATTGTCTAATAGACCTCTAACAAAGTTGTTCAAATTATGGCCCTGGGGTCAAAATTTGCCCCGCCCCAGAGGTCATGGGTTTTCCTTATATCAATATATAGCAAAAACCTAAAAAATATTCTTCTCCGAAACCGCAATTGCCAGAGGTTAGATATTTGGCATGAAACATAGTCTAATAGACCTCTAACAAAGTTGTTCAAATTATGGCCCTGGGGTCAAAATTTGCCCCTCCCCAGAGGTCATGGGTTTTCCTTATATCAATATATAGCAAAAACGTAAAAAATCTTCTTCTCCAAAACCGCAATGGCTAGAGGTTAGATATTTGGCATGAAACATTGTCTAATGCACCTCTAACAAAGTTGTTCAAATTATGGCCCTTGGGTCAAAATTTGCCCCGCCACAGGGGTCGCCCATTTTACATAGAATTATATAGGAAAAATCTTGTAAAAGTCTTCTTCTCTAGAACCATAACACATAGAGCTTAGAATTTTTACATGTAACATCACTTTGTGGACCTTTACCACGTTTATACATATCATGACCCCAGGCTCGAATTGGCCCCACCCAGGGGCTTATCAATTTTTACATAGAGCTAAATAGTAAGAACTGAAGACATGTAGAATGTTTGCTAGTGTCAAACTACACCCCTTGTTCTCTGAAACTAATGCGACTAGACCTTAGATATTTCGTGTTGAGTATTGTAAAGAGACCCTTTACCAGCATTATTTAAATGTTGGCCCTGGCGTAAAGCTGAGAGTACTTTTGTACTCAGGTGAGCGATACAGGGCCATCATGGCCCTCTTGTTTAATTAATCCCCTGTGAATGATTTTTATAGAGCATTTCTTGTCTTGAGTGTAACTTTGTCACCATAGGTTCAAATGACTCTAAACTTGGTATGCTTGCAGGGTTTTCCCCAGGCCATTTTCGCTTGTCGCATGCGACAAGCCATAATTTCAGGACCCAATTTGCGACATGCCATAATTTGTCCGCCATGCCTTATCTCCCGCAGCAACTTGTGTACCTGTTGATTGCATTATCAGTATGAAAACTCTTCTTAATAAACAAACAAGAGACAGCTGATCGCGCCGATAATTGACAGCGTCATCAGCTTTGCGAGTTAACCAATCAGAAACAAGAACTGATGGATAACGCATGTCGGATCCGCCCACATGTTGGCGACAGTTGATTATGACCGCATGTGATATAAATCATAGCCGAATTACTAATCGTCCGCGTTGTCAGTAATCAGAACAAAACTTTATAAAAATGACTTACTTCTGCCATCTGACCATTTCCAGCAAAGAAGGAAGGAACTAAAGCATCCCCTTTTTTGATAATATCCACGGAAAATATAACTTTCTGACATCTTGATTATTCCGTAACATAGCCTCTAATGAAATTCAACAACAGCAACAAAGCCATTTTCATTTCGAGTAAATCGAAAACAAAATAACCTAGACGCTGGCATCGTTTTCAGAACATCGTCGGTTTGATCTTATAACATCCGCAGAACAAAAGAGAAACACTTCAAACACATTTTCAATCAAAAATACGCTGTAACATCAAGCTAACATTCAATATTGTCATATGCCGCAGCAAAAGTTTACACAAATGACGTCATACAGTAGATCGACTTCAGAAGCAGTTTACGGTTATAATTTTTCTTTCTAGACATAGCGCAGTTAAAATGATCGATTTTATTACATGTTTTGCAAACGGGACAATGGTACGATAATTTTTTGTTGGGCTTATGTATCAGAGAAAGCATGGCGCATCAAGTTTATGTAAATTATAGAAGTTTTTTTTAATATAAAAAGCGCGAGTTATTATTCGCGTTCCTATTGTTCTTTAATTGACAAGGCATGGCGCATCATTTCTTTTTCGCACGGATAGGTATAATTAATGAATTTTACGAGTTTTAATTGCAATCAAAAAAGCGAAAGGTGATATTCGCGGTCCGTTTGTTCTGTATTTGAGAAGAAACGGCGATTACGGAAAAAGAGCGCGGTTCGTGCAAGTTTTGCCGATCTTGAAAAAAGGGAGGTAATAAAAAGTGCAAATGTGTAGTTTCCACCATCAAAAAATGTTTTATTGAAAAAAAATGCTTTTAATTTTCCTGAAACATCTTTATATAATTACAAATAAGCACATTATATTGTAATTTCCATTTATTTTAGTTTTTGTGTTCATAAATATTTCTAACTGATATTAGATCATCATCTAATTACAAATGATCGGATCTGAGGAATTTCAGCCGTTGTAATATAATTAGGATTTGCGTTTCAATTTAAAAATGCATAAGATTTTGTGGTGTAAGAATTTAATTTACGACTTTTGAATATTTGTTATAAATCTTTTAACCTACAGCAGCCACAGAACGGTGTGTGTGAATACACATTTATTATTAAGATGTATGTCATTTCTTCTTCTTGGCCTTCGCTCTACACGACCACTCCAGCATCCGCGATGAAAGTTGTGGTCCACCGTAGGTCGTCAACATCTCCATACAGTTTCTGCTGGATTGTTGCACCTTGTGGCCACGTTGCTTCTCGCTCTTGGTCATATCGTTTACATCGTTGGAGGATGTGCTCTGCAGTCTGGTCCTCTTCTCCGCAGGGACATATTGGGGATGGCACCAATTTATACTTCCTACACATGTGTGCATTCAGTCTGTTATGCCCTGAGCGTAACCTCACCATCATCACCTGCTCTGGTCTGTTTAACATGTGGTAGGCATCTGCTTCCTGTCTGGTCTTTGTGAGAGCCTTAATGATGGTGGCTTTCTCCTTGTATGTCACCTGGTTATCTGGTTGCTCTAACTGGGCTCCTAACCTAGCCAGCTTGTCAGCCTCCTCATTTCCGGGCACTCCACAGTGAGATGGTATCCACTGAAGGGCAACATTGCGGGAAGACCCAAGCTTGTTCACGGCTTGTGCTAGTTCAGGAACATTGTTGCTTTGCAGAGCCTCCAGAACTGATCTTGCGTCTGTGAGGAAGACTACAGAGGTTACCTCTTCTGCTGAGTCTTCAATCAGAGAGACTGCCTTCATGAGCGCTTCAGTCTCTGCTCTGTAGTTGCTACAGTGCTTCCCAGTGGCAATGTAATGGGCCGATTTCTGGCCTGACGGGAATGTTATATGAATACCAGCGCCTCCATCCTTAATAGCTTTAGTGGCTGACCCATCTGTATATACATGGGTCCATCTGTCTAAAGGATAGTCTGCGTAGATAGTCGCAAGTGTCAGACTTCTACGGATGGTCTCATTTTCTTGTTTGCCCATGTCAAGTCCAGGAATAACAAGTGCCACTTTCACTGCAGACAGGTCATTGGCTGTAGGGTTGGTGATGTCTGCTCAGCCCAAGGGAATTGTCTGTATGTTTAGTTCAGAGGCGTACTCTCTATTCAGCTTCTTTGCTTCATGTACAAAGCTGGAGCGCTTAAGGCGGTTCTTGGTGAATCCCTCAAGCCTGTTCCTCATGGGGTGATCTGGAAGCGACTTGTACTTGTTTGCCTGGAGAAGCACTTTTGTTTGTCTTCTTTCATGAAGTGGTTGGATTCCAGTCAGTTTCTCCATGAAGGCAATTGGTGTAGACCCCTGTGATAATGCGCAATGCCTGATTTTGTACTTTGTCTACGGCTTGCTGGTTCGTCTTGGCTGTTGTGGACCATGTGGCTGAGCTTTATTCCATTGTGGGTCGTACTGTGCCCTGATAGATGGTCTTCAATATTTGCTCATTCGCACCCCAGGTTGTTCCAGCAAGTTTGCGCATCATGGCTAGTTTTCTTCGTGCCGTCCCTTCTACACGGTTGATGTGTGGTTTCCAAGTCTGCCGCTTATCAAACGTGACCCCAAGGTATGTGGCTTCGTCTTCCTCCTTCAGTAGTGTTCCAGCCAGCATAACCTTCCCAGCTTTCTGTTTTGTTGACAAGGTGAACAGTGTGGTAGACGACTTCTCCTTGTTGATCGTAACGCACCAGTCTTCGGCCCATGCTGCAAGTGTGTCCATAGCTCCTTGCATTCTGTACGTGGCTCTAGAGGCGTGTTCTTCTTTGCACCATAGCACCAGGTCATCAGCATAGAGAGCAGCATAAACTCCCTTTGGCAGTTCAGACACCAGGTCATTGATGAAGACCACGAAGAGTGTCGGGGACAGGACTCCACCTTGTGGGACACCATGGCGTAGCAGAAACTTCCTACTGTTGGCTTGGCTCAGGCTGACTCTGGCTCTTCTGTTGAATAGATACGAGTTGATCCATTGCAGCATGGCCCCACCAACTCCATTCCTCATGAGCTTCACTTGTAGCCCTTCTGTCCAGACTTTGTCGAATGCTCTCTGTAGGTCGATCCATGCTGTTAGGACCACCTTGTTTTCTTGAAAGGCATCTTCGACTTCCTGTGCTAGGTATGTAGTCTGGTCTTCTGTGGAACGAAATTGTCGGAAACCAGCCTGTTCAGATGCCAGCAGGTCGTTGGTCTCAAGGTACCACTTCAGGCGTGCATTTACAATCCTCTCCATTGTCTTTACTACACAGCTGGTGAGGCTGATCGGACGGTAGCTGGCTGCCTTCTTTGGGTCCTTCCCTTTCTTGAGTATAGGGATCATTGTCGCCTCTCTCCAGATCTGAGGTAGCTGCCCTTGTTTCCAGCTGTAGTTGTAGATGTCCAGGAGTTTGCACATTGCTGTATTGCCCAAGTGTGACAGCATCTCGTTGGTGATACCGTCTGGACCTGGAGATTTTTTGGTCTTCAGCTGTCTGAGAGCTGTCTGTAGCTCGTGTAGTGTCAGGCGCGAGTCCATACACTCTGACGTACCCTTAGCTGTTTTCCTGTCCCTTTGTTTTCTTCTGGCTTCTCTCTGTCGTTCTCTGTTGATGGGGATGTCACTGACATCTCTGTAGTTTTCTGCAAAGACATTTGCCGCTTGTTTGCCCATTAACAGCTCTCCTTCCTCTTCCAGGGTGACTGGGCCTCTCGCTTTGTCTTGGTCGTCGTTCAGTTGTTTCGTTAACCTCCACAACTTACGGCCATCTCTCTCGAGGTTAAGTGAAGCTGTCTTGTTTCTCCAGCTCTTTCTTTGGGCCTCTAGCTTATGCCTGAGGAATTTGGCCTTGGCATTCTGTAGGTTGAGGTTTGCCTCCTGTGAGGGATTGTTTTCGGCTTCCAGTCTGGCTTCGGACAACTTGGTTTGCAGCTCCTCTAACTGCTCACTCCAGTATGGCTTGTAGTCTTTCCTCGCACCTCTAGGGATGGACTGCTGTGCTGACTTGAGGATACATTGATTGAAGTCTCTGACTATGTTGTTTATGTCTTTGCAGAGTTCATCACTCACAGACTGGAAAAGGGACCAATCGGCCTTCTTGTAGTTCCATCTGGGTATGCTAGATGACGTAGAGACAGTGTGGTCCAATATGAGGTGGACTGGGCGATGATCACTGCCTCCGAGCTGTTCAGAGACTTCCCTCTGGACATGTCCATGTATGTAGTCAGTACAGAAGGCAAGGTCAGGCGTTGATGTTGTGTGCCATCTTCTGGAGTAAAAAGTTGGGGGATCCTCCGGCTGATTGATGAGGTTCAGCCTGTTGTCATCCTGCCAGGTTTCCACTTCCTCTCCACGGCTGTCCAAGTGGTTATATCCCCAGCTTTGTGAGTGACTATTGAAGTCTCCAACAAAAATGAATTTTGTTGCCTCTGTTGGAATATGGTCTAGGGATAGAGCTTTGTCGTTTGGAGAGTACATGTTCACAAGAGTCAGTTCGAATTCATTCTTTCTGAGGCTCAGTACTTGGAATTCCGAGTCATCCATATGCGTTTTAGTCTGGATAGCATTGATGTTGTTCCTGACTAATGTCATGATGCCTCCTTTCTTTCTACCAGCCCTGTCGCTTCGGAAGCACTGGTATCCTCTGACCTTAAAGGATTTCGCTGGTTGCAGGTGTGTTTCCTGAATGCAACAGACATAAATGTCATTCTCATGAAGGAAGTGCTGTAGTTTAGTCTTTTTGTTGAAGACTCCTTCTGCGTTCCAATGCATCACTTTGAAGTGTTGCTGTTGGACTTTCCTCCTCCTTGGCTTGTTGTAGCCCTTTGTTCTCCTCTTGGTATGATAGAAGGAGTGACCCCCAGTAGCTTTGGGTGGACTCTGTCGAGACTCAGAGCCCGGCACTGTATCTCCCTGGAGGGATTCCAAAGATCCAGCACCACATCGATGAATACCATATGATCGTGTAGTCATAGCGTAGTTACGTGATGCCATGGTTTGTTAGAGAGTGCCAATGGCCTAGCATCTCCGATTTTAACTCTCTAGGTTGATTAGGGTTACCTCTCCCAAAGCCTTTGTCGACCCAACGACTGACCACAAGGCAGTGGTGTTTTTTGGAAGGGTTGTCTCCCTTGGTTTGGAATAAGAGTTTTCCTTCTCTTAGACAGACTGCCTTCCCTGGCTAACGAGCTCCATCTACCCGAAGCAGTGGTTATGGCGCCACAGGTCCGCCTTCGCCCCTTCTCCTGTTAGTAGTAGCAGGTCCGCCGGGCTAGTTACAAGCCACGCGTGCAGGCCAGGAGCTGGACTTGGTGGTCAGAGGCTATATTTTACGCAAGCCATTGGGAGCACTTTTAAGCAATGGGAGCTTATCCAACATTGCCACCCCCGGCGATGACAACCCTTGGAACCCATGTATGTCATTTGATAGGCTTTAAATGAATAAAGCCACTTAAGAATAAAAAACAAAACTTATTTTTTTCATTTATTTATTTAAATGAGAAGCAAAAATGATATATACATAAGAGTGAAAATGAAACACCGCGTTGCAGCGCGCGACAAAATGGATAAAATCAGTCTATGCTGCGACGACCCTTCCTAAAATCCTGGGGAAACCCTGGCTTGTTTCTGGCAATGACTTGAAGTGCAGTGCACAAGAACCATAACAACCGTGTTTGGTTTTTTGAACTATTCCCCTTTGATTTTTATAGAGCATTTCTTGTCTGGAGTGTATCTTTGTCACTATAGGTTCAAATGACTCGAAACTTTGTATGCATGTTTCTGGCAATCGCTTGAAGTGTAGTTCACAAGAACCGAAACTACCTTATTCTGTTTTTAGCTCAACTATTCGAAGAATAGGGGAGCTATCCTGTTCTCCCCGGCGTCGGCGTCCGTTAAACAAATGCGTTAAACAAAAAATGCACTTTGGTCCATAACTTGAAAACTACTTATGGTATGAACTTGAAACTTGGAATATATATTCACCATCAAATTCTACATCATTACCAACAACACCCATTACTCTGCTACAAATATTTTTCAAGTGATGCCCCTTTTTCACTTAAATTTTGCATTAAGGAAAATATGCACTTTGGTCCATAACTTATAAACTACTTGAGATATCAACTTGAAACTTGGAATATTTATTCACCATCAAATTCTACATCATTACCAAGAAGACCCATAACTCTGCTGTCAATATTTTTCAATTTATGCCCCTTTTTTCTTACATTTTGTGTTGAGCAAAATATGCATTTTGCCCATAACTTTAAAACTACTTGACATATTGCCTTGAAACTTGAAATATTTTCACCATCAAAATCTACATCATAACCAACAAGACCTATAACCCTGCTTCCAATATTTTTCAAATTATGCCCCCTTTTCACTAACATTTTGTGTTAAGCAAAATATACACTTGGCCCTTAACTTTGTTATGAATGGACGGATTTCAAAATAACTTAGCACAAATGTTCACCATGACAAGGCGGTGTGTCGCGTAAAATACCCATGCCTGTAGGTCCAAGGTCAAGGTCACTGTTACTAAAAATAGAATTTTCTTGCAAAATTGTGTCCGCTCTGTAACTTTGTTATTTCTTATTGGATTTTTAAATAACTTGTTATAATTGTTCAACATATCAAGACGGTATGTCACGTACAAGCCCAAGCCTGTAGGTCGAAGGTCAAGGTAATTTTCTTGTCCGGGCTGTTACTTTGTTATGAATGGAGGGATTTCAAAATAACTTGGCACAAATGTCACCATGACAAGGCGGTGTGTCGGCACAATACCCATGCCTGTAGATCCAAGGTCAAGATCACTGTTACTAAAAATAGAATTTTCTTGTCTAGGCTGTAACTTTGTTATGAATGGAGGGATTTCAAATAACGACACAAGTGTTCACCATGACAGGGCGGTGTGTCGCATACCATGCCCATGCCTGTAGGTCAAAGGTCAAGGTCACTGTTACTAAAAATAGAATTTTCTTGTCAGGGCTGTTACTTTGTTATGAATGGAGGGATTTCAAAATAACTTTGCACAAATGTTCACTATGACAAGGCAGTGTGTCCACACAATACCCAAGCCTTAAGGTCCTAGGTCAAGGTCACTGTTACTAAAAATAGAATTTTCTTGTCCGGGCTGTAACTTCATTATAAATGGAGGGATTTCAAAATAACTTGACACAAATGTTCACCATGACAGGGCGGTGTATCGCGTACCATGCCCATGCCTGTAGGTCAAGGTCACTGTTGCTAAAAAAGAATTCTCTTGTCCGGGCTGTAACTTCGTTAGGAATAGTGATTTCAAAATAACTTGACACAAATTTTCATTATGACAAGGTGGTGTGTCCCGTACCATGCCCATGCCTGTAGGTCAAAGGTCAAGGTCACTGTTTCTAAAATAGAATTTTTATGTCAGGGTTATAACTACGTTAGGAATAGAGTAATTTCAAAATAACTTGGCAGAAATGTTCACCATGACAAGGTGGTGAGTAGTGTACCATGTCCATGCCTGTAGCTCCAAGGTCAAGGTCACTGTTACTAAAAATAGAATTTTCTTGTCCGGGCTATAATTTTGTTTGCAAATACTTTAAGGTATCAACTTCAAACTTCCATGATATTTTCATTTCAGTTCTTTTTCTGTAACATTACTGAAGTGATTGATATTTGACTAAAAGTAAATGTCTCTAATAAAAAATTACTAACAAGTTTTCTAACAAATTCAGAAATGTTTCATAGTTATTCCCCTATTCAGTTTAATATTTATGGTACATTAAGGAATTATTTATTTGAAATGAATTTCTATTTCTCCCTTACCATTCACTTGTTAATATTTTTCCTGATTGCAAATGAATGTATGGCCATAGTTGTTATTGTTTTAATCTTCAAATTGCATTTGTTTCAAATGATTCGAATAGTCAAGCATGCTGTCTCCTCTGACAGATCTTGTTTAATTATTCCCCTTTGATTGATTTTTAGTGCATTTCTTGCCAAGGGCATAACTTGTTGTGCATGTTTCTTGCAATTAGACAATTTAAAGGTTATTATATAATAATATTATGTGGATTTTGTGCAAATAGATTGATTATACATGAAACTGTATAACAAAAAAACTAATTAACATTTTTACACTGCCTTACAAAAGTTTTGTCAGGCGACACATCCGACTCGCGGAGTTCTAGTATTATCTTGGGAAACCAATTTTCAATTGAAAATCTATAAACATTTTAAGCTTGACTACAAAATAAACTCAAATCATTAGAGGTTATCTGTTGACCATGAGCAGTAGTCTATCTGTTGTTAACCTTTTCCCCAAATATGTATAAAAATATTTACGCAGTTGGCACATCTGCCGGTTGATCAGGAACTGCACTGCTCACATTTTGGTCAGAAATAACCTAACAAATCAAAGTTAACAGTGCAGATCCTGATCAGACGCCAGGGATGTGCTGGGTGATCTGAATCTACACTGTTGGCCCACACAATAAAGGTTTAAATATGGGGGAAAGTGTTAAGTTAATGTCAAACCATACTTCAATAACTAACCCAAAACCAATTTAAAACTTGAGGTTACCTAAACATTCAATAATTTAACCCAAATAAATATGGGTCACCAATGTGAGTAATTTGTAAACCAAGTTTGATGTGTCTAAGTTAAATCATTCTGTAAACAATTGGTAATCTAGCACTTGAACATAAATTCTCCCATTTTCAAAAGGGCATATCAGATGCGCATGTCTAAAATTCGGAGCCTTGCTATGTCTGATTCAGCATTTTGACGAATATTTCTTAATGACAATTAGTACAGATCTCATGGTTATAGGTATTGCCAGGAATAGTTTGTTTTTTTTTGATTGACCATGAAAACACACAGCTCCCTGCTAGAGGCACTATCATTTTAAGCGCTGGTGTATACAGAGTTTGACTATGATTGAGTATTTATATACCATAGCTTCAAGCACTGGTGTATACAGAGTTTGACTATGATGGAGTATTTATATACCATAGCTTTAAGCAGTGGTGTATACAGAGCTTTGCTGTGATGGAGTATTTATATACCATAGCTTTAAGCACTGGTGTATACAGAGCTTTACTATGATGGAGTATTTATATACCATAGCTTCAAGCACGGGTGTATACAGAGCTTGACTATGATGGAGTATTTATATACCATAGCTTTAAGCACTGGTGTATACAGAGCTTGACTATGATGGAGTATTTATATACCATAGCTTCAAGCACTAGTGTATACAGAGTTTGACTATGATGGAGTATACAGAGCTTGAATATGATGGAGTTTTTAAATATCATAGCTTTAAGCACTGGTCTTTACAGAGCTTGACTATGACACAGTACTGATATACCATAGCCTTAAGCACTGGTTAATACAGAGCTTGATTATGATGGATTTATATCACAGCTTTAAGCACTGGTGTATACAGAGCTTGACTATGATTGAGTATTTATATACCATAGCTTTAAGCACTGGTTTATTCAGAGCTTGACTATGATGGAGTATTTATAAACCATAGCTTTTAGAAATGGTGTTTACAGAGCTTGACTATGATGGTAGTATTTATATACCATAGCTTTTAGCACTGGTTTATTCAGAGCTTGACTATGATGGAGTATTTATATACCAAAGCTTTAATCACTGGTGTATACAGAGCTTAAATATGACGGAGTATTCAAAGACCATAGCATTAGTCATAGATCACAGGGTTTAGCCATGCCTCATAGTACATTACTTTAGCTTCAGTTACCTGTATGTTTGGAACCCGGCCTAAATCAAATATTTCTGGACCGTGTATATTAGGGCTATGTTCTTACTAGTCAAGAATTTTAGTCAAAGTGCTTGACCAGACATGCAGCCTCAACTTTGTAGTCTTGTGTTTTTATAATTTTGATTGCTCTTTTAAAAAATGAGAGTATTATATTGTAGAGTTAGATGTCTATTTATCAGTTAAACAATGGTTTAACCTAGACACTCCAAAACTTGTTGATAAATGACTCAAAATCAGCGAATCAAGTATATCCTGGGGTCAAATTATTAAATGTTAAGGTCCTCTAAACCCTTAATTGATTTTGGGGTTGAATGGATTTTAGGGTCGAATAGATTTTGTAATAAAACTTTAAGGCTTTAAGCTCATGGTGACATTCAATGAAATTGAATTGGAATGATGATATTTTAATGAATGGTTTGACCTTTTTGCAACATTATCATGTCATACAAAGTGCTATAAACCCCAGCTCTTTTTTCCTCTCTACTTTTTGGCTGCATTGTCAGGCTGTGTTTTTTGGGGGTGGCGATTCCTGATATGCCTTGTTCACTTTTTATGCCCCCACAAAGTGGGAGGCATATAGAGTTGCACTCGTCCGTCCGTACGTCCGTACGTCCCCAAATCTTGTGGCATCAACTCCTCCTAAACTATTAGGCGGATTTCTTGCAAACTTGCACAGATGATGAAGCAGGATGTGTAGATAATCGTGAAGAAAGGATTTCTTCCTGCGACCATTTTTACCAGAGTTATGGCCCTTTGTTATATTCATTAATTAAATCTTGTGGCGTCAACTTCTCCAAAACTATAAGGCAGATTTCTTGCGAACTTGCACAGATGATGAAGCAGGATGTGTAGATGATCGTAAAGAAAGGATTTTTCCCTGCGACCATTTTTACCAGAGTTATGGCCCTTTGTAAATTTCAGTAATTAAATCTTGTGGCATCAACTCCTCCAAAACTACAAGGCAGATTTCTTGCAAACTTGCACAGATGATGAAGCAGGATGTGTAGATAATCGTGAAGAAAGGATTTCTTCCTGCGACCATTTTTACCAGAGTTATGGCCCTTTGTTATATTCATTAATTAAATCTTGTGGCATCAACTCCTCCAAAACTATAAGGCAGATTTCTTGCGAACTTGCACAGATGATGAAGCAGGATGTGTAGATGATCGTGAAGAAAGGATTTTTTCCTGCGACTATTTTTACCAGAGTTATGGCCCTTTGTTTTTTTTCAGTAATAATATCTTGTGGCATCAACTCCACATTTACTTTTGGACAGATTTCTTTCTAACTTGCACACATGATCAAGATGGCTGGGTAGATGATCATAAAAAAAAGATTTTTTTCTGCTGCCATTTTTACCACAGTTATGGCCCTTTGTTTATTTCACTTACAAAATTTTGTGGCATCAACTTCACATTTTCTAATTGGCTGATTTCTTTCAAACTTGCACAGATGATTAGACATGATGTGAAGATTGTTGTAAAGGACATTGTCTTGCAACAATTTTCACCACAGTTATGGCCTTTTGTTTTTGTTAGTTATTAAATTTTGTGGCACTTACTCCTCATTTACTAATCATGATCACCACATGTTGTTAATACCTGGTACAAAATTTTGTAACAAATGTTATTGCAGCAGTGGGGGCATCAGTGTCCTGTGGACACAGTCTAGTTAGTTAACATTTTCAACATTATATCCTTAAGTTCTTTTGCCAAGATGTATAACTTAAATTTAATATTGATTAAGCTATGGCCATTTTAACTTAGAAGTTAAAGTTAGAAGTTAATGTGCAAGAGTTAACATGGTGATGTTTTGCCTTGCAGTCCATGACAGAAAAAAAAGAAGTTAAACTGTTTTCTCAAATCCTGAAAAGGGGAATGGGCACAACAAAAGCTGACCTGAGCTGAAGGAGGCTCAAACTAAGCTTTTGTGTTCAAGATGTGGACCAGCATGCTGGCATCTGTCGTCAACTTTTATATGCTTCCCGAAGAAATTCTGGCGAGCATAAAATTGCCAGGTTGTCTGTCAGTCCGTACATCACCTGTGTGTCCGGCCAAAACTGTTTTATTTGAAGTTGGATTCCTAATCTTTTTTACAGAAATGATCACATATCAAGGAAACATCTCGCGCAACATTTGGCTTGCGACGTTAAAGGTCAAGGTCACTGCATCACCTTGAAATAAAAATCATGTCTGGTCCTTAACTTTTTTATTTATACTTGCATTATTTAGTTGTGTGATTTTATAGCACTACACCATTTTCAAAATACCTTCAGTAGTTGAACAAGTAACAATTTTTGCGATAAAGTAACCATTCGGGGAGAGTCACACATAATTAGATTTGTTAATATACTCTTAGATCAAGAAAACAAGGACATTTACATACAAAATGAAGTTCAGCCTCGATATCTAAAGAGTTACAAAGTTCTGATAGGGTTCATGCTGACGAAATTGGTTTCGAGCAAATTGACCAGTTGGATTCTCAGTGTGTGTGCAGATAAACGCAGTATTGTTATATAATATCTTAAATTACATGGTTATACATTTAAATATTCTTCATAAGCAAATTGCGTTTTAAAAAAAATATAAATAACTTTAACAGTAATATTTTCAATGCAACCAAACCATTCCTGAATAAAGCCTGTTAGCTTTCCTTCAGTTGTTAGCATCAATTCAAATATATGTTCCTTATCATTACCCATCTTCCCTTATCTTCCCCCACATCATATGTGCTAAGGTCCATAACTCTTACTGTAATACTCGCCCCTTGAATCTAAGAATTTTCTCAATTGTACACCTGTCAAAGACGGGTCTTATTATGGGAACACCCATAGCGAGCTTCCAGGCGGGCAGAGTGACAGCGATGTCCACTCTCTAACTCTTAACAGTTCTTATTTAATCTTTATGAAAAGTGGGGAAAATGATTATGGGTTTAATATCTCGGCCATGTTGGACAACCAGCTAAATCACTTCAGGAACTTAAAGAGTTATTGCCCTTTATTTATATGAAAGATGGCAATTTCACCTTGTCGTTGTGTATCTCCAACAATTATCTGATCTTCATGAAACTTGGTGAAAATATTAATGAGCATGATATCTTGGCAAAGTTCAATAACCAGCGATATTGCTTCAGGCACTTCAGAGTTAAGGCCCTTTTTGTTGCGTTTCAAAGAAAAGGCAATACATAGGGATCGCTTCGTCCGTACATCTGTCAATCCATTCATCCGTCCTTAGTCACGAAAACTTAGCGTGGCTGATCTTCTATCATATAATGACTTTCTTATTCTGAAATAAATGAAGTGTCTCTTCATCAACCTTTCTTATTATATTATACACTTGATATATTTATGATAGTTTGTCTGGTGTATTTTATGGCAGTGCTCTCTCGAAATTTTACGAGTAAGATATGTATTAAAGGAGAACCTTTTCCAACTGTCTCTAACATTTTAATTTCTTCCTTCAACAAGTTGTTTTCTTTTAACTTGGTGATGACTTGATCATTAAAAAACTTATTCTGAATACACGAAATTTCACACGAGAAACTACGAGAGACAATGGTTATTATTAACTATTAGATTTCTCACCTCTTGTTCTAACAAAAATGACTCCATGGGTCAATTCATCTTCTACGTCATCTACATCATCACTGAAATGCGATGCCATATATGAGATCATGTTAAACTATTTTATTTCTCACTTCCTCATCCAACAGTAAAGAGTCCGTTGTCATGGACATTTGACCTTTTTGGTCAACATCATCTCTGATCTCTCAAAATTAATAGTTATTAGGTAAATTTGACGTAACTTAAATAATCTTGTCATTATTAAATTACCAAAATTCGTCTTTTATTATTGTCTTTAAGATTTCAGACCCGAATGTGATACCATAATATTGCGTCACTGGGGTTAGCAAAGGTATCTATTTTGTTTGGACCGACTTTTCACTGGGATATGATGTATGCTCCTACAATGGACTACATGATTCGATTGCATTGGTTAGTAAAAGATGGGTGGTGTTAGGAATTGTATAAGCACATTTTGAGGCACCTGATCCGGTCTGCGGCTGATGGTTATTACTGACAATTAGATTTCTCACCTCATTGTCTAACAGAATTGACTTCTGTCAAATTAAGATCGTCTCTGTCCGCATCATCTAAATCGCCTCTGTCCACATCATCACTGAAATGCGATGCCATTATATTGCGATATACTAGGGTTAACGAAAGTGGAACTCCTAGATATGTTTCTTATTCTCGAAGGCTGTCCGTGTACTATACATTTTAAGTTGAAGCACAGAGTTAAGTTGGGCATGAAAAAGTTTTATAGCCACGGGCATGGTTATCATGATATGTTAATACATTATAATGACTTGCATCCTACGTCTTTTTCTTGCTCTGTTGTCCGTGAACGGACATTTCCGTTTCCGGCTTCCCGGCTTGTCGGACATCTTGTCCCTGAAAATTAATAGTTATAAGGTAAATTCGACGTAACCGAAATAATCTTGTCAATTTAAAATTACCGACATTCGTCTTTAATTATTGTCTTTATGATTTCTGAGCCGAATGAGATGCCACAATATTCCGTCACTGGAGTTAACAAAAGTGGAACTGAGAGTTAAGTTGGGCGTGAAAAAGGTTTTATAACACGGGGCAAGGTTATCGAGATATGTTAATACATTATAATGACTTTCATTTTCCGCCTCTTCCTGGGTGGAGACCCCGCCTTCCCACTATCTCTTTCTACCTGTACCTCTGAACATCCTGAAAACAAAATAAAAGAGATCACATAAAAAGAAAATAAGCGTCCTGTAGCAAATGTCTGTGCAGAGGAATACCAGGCTGGGCAAAGCATTAAACAGTGAAAATATAGGATAGTTGTTCTCAGTTACACTTGAAAAACAGAAAGATATTTCTAATTCTCGAAGGGTGTCAATGTTCTATATACATTTTAAGTTGAAGCACAGAGTTGAGTTGGGCATGAAAAAAGTTTTATAACCACGGGGCAAGGTTATCATGAAATGTTAATACATTATAATGACTTACATTCTCCGCCTCTTTCTGAGTGGAGAACAATCTCCGCCTTCTTCTGGGTGGAGATAACCCGCCTACATGTTTTCTTTTTCTTCCTGTTCTTCTGAACATCCTGAAAATAAAGATAATAGAGATCACATCAAAAGAAAATAAAACTTTCTATAGCAAATGTCTGTGCAGAGGAATACTAGCATGTAGTGAAAATATAAGATAACTCGGTGGTTTTTATTCAATAAATGCATCTTATTTTGAGGAGGTAGCGCCAACGTACACGCCTGGTAAACACGCTCCATAATGTATGGCGTATGTTGTGGAAGTTTGACACTTAAAAAAACATATCTTGAACGCACCTACTTACTGCTGTGGTTTCGAGTCCCGCATGAAGAAACTATCCAGCTAGCTTGTTGCGGAACGTCGGTGGTTCTAGTGTAAGAAAAGGTTTCATTCATATATTTCACAAACCAAAAGAACTTTGTACGTTATAATATCTGGTTTGATGCTATAAGTAAGCATTTTCCAACGAAATTGATCCTATTTACTTGGAAAGTACTGTCCTATAGGGTAAATACTTAAAAAAAACATCTGCATAAGCAAACATTATTTTCGACAGAAAGAAATATAAATCTAATCGACTATTTTTTTGGAATTATGCCTCTTTCAAATTGTTTGAACATTTAAATAAATTGATTGAAACTAAATTTTCTATCGCCGACGACGATGCCGTAAAGTATGATCCATATATTTGTATCTGCTATTGCAGACAACACAAAATATATACCTCTCGTTTCTTTGCTATTCCCTTTCCTTGTCTTTTAGGTCAACATCCTCGGCGGCCGTGTAATACTCGTTGAAACTGCAGAAAAATAAGAACATCTGAATAGAAATTCTCGGTACTGCCGGGAACAGAAATATTTTTCATCGACATTGATTTGCATTAAATATCGTTGATGAGCTGAACTTTAAAAAAAAGTTTGCGCAACGAGCACAAGCAAAGCTTACAGCAGAACCTTTTGCATGGCTAACGTTTACGTTTAAGCCAGGAATATTTGTCATAAAATAGGGGTCTCCTACCTCTGCGATTCCCACTTTGAGAAAGTTCTTATTCAAATTCAGGCATTTACGATGCCATTCCTTCAGAAATGAACAAGAATTGTTTGTATGTCTATCGTATTACATAAATATTACATATAATATATGTTATATAATTTTAAAGGTTTTTTTTATTTTAATGAAACTCGGTTACCTAATAATATTCTTATAACACAGTAAATAAGTAAGTATTTTCCAAAGAAATTGATCCTATTAACTTGGAAAGTACTGTCCTATAGGGTTAATACTTGAAATATATCATCGGCATAAACAAAAGTTATTTTTGACACAAAGAAAGATGACATGTATTTAACTGAGTGTTTTTTTTTCTTTCAGAATTATGCCTTTTCAAAGCCTTTCAACTTTAAATGTATTTCTCGAAACTAAATCTTGCCGGACATCAGGATCCAGAAATGTATATCTGCTATTGCAGACAACACATAAAAACTAACATACCTCTCTCTGCGCACAGCTTGCTCTGCATGTTGAATTCTTTCCAACAGGGCGTCTCTATGTCTGCAGAGAAATGAAACCATCTGAATAGAAATAGTCTCGACACTGTCGGGAACAGAAATAATATTCGCCGACGTTGATTTGCAATAAATTTTGTTGATGAACTGTACATTTTCAATGCAGCAAATACTGCTTCCCTAGTCTTATAAGAGTTCCGAGTTTTAACGTATATTGTCGAGTGATATTTGACTCGACAACCTCCAACTATTGGGCAAGTCAAAACCTCAACATTAAACGCATCCTTAAAACACAAGCCTCCTTGGACACGTTCACTTTTATCCCCCGATTCCGGGGAATGCACAAAGAAACCTTCGCATCGTTCATGTGACGACCTTGTTTTGTGTTGATAAGGACCGTCAATATCAACCTAGAATTCCTGTTCTCAAACTGCTTTGATACAAAATATTTGAACCATCGTAAATGTAAAAAAAAAACCAGTGAAGGATCTCTTTACAGCAGTTTTTGACGATGTTACTCAAAAACGAAATGTGGCGCGTCACGGGATAAGGTTCCTTCGGAAAGTTGACGTCAATCCTTGAAAAAGTTGAGCCTAAGACATTAATTGTTGTCGTTTCGCGGTAAATAATACTATAATATTTTCAAAATGTTTAATAAAATCACCAATTAGATATCAGAAAATGATTAATAATTGTAAATTCTTTCTTATTTTTTAAGAACTAAAAGTGCAAAGTATTACAGAAGACACCTTTCTCCGCGACCTGCCCCAAAATGAGAACATGCATGTAAGCTGTGCAACTTTCGCAGCAGAGAAACTTTACAAACATGCATCAGTTTAAAATAAATTTCTTATGCAACACATGTGCAGTTATAAGGATTAGCAAAACTAATGACATGTAATTCGTTATCGTGATTTCACATCCGGTAAATACAAATGCATGCCATACACGAGGCAAGAAATAAAAAGTACAGAATCAGCTTACCTGTATTTAGGTTGCTGGACACGGACTCGTCTGTGTCTAGACGATACGTCCGTCGTCCAGCAACCTAGCCATGCTTCGGCTTCTTTCAGCATCGCCCGTTCTCTTCTCCCTACTGATGCGGTCACTTCTTCCTCTTCCTCAGGATCGTCTTCTTCTTCCTCCTCCTCGTAGAGTCCTCTTCCAAGGGAAAGTCATCTTCCTCTTCTTCTTCCTCTGCCGAGTGAAAGTCATCTTCATCATAAAGTACTGTCAATATTAACCAAGAATTCGTGTTCTGAAACTGTCGTGATACAAAATAATAAAATCACCATTAAGTTATCAGAAAATGATAAATAATTGTAAATTCTTTCTAAATTTTTAAAAACTAAAAGTGATAAGTATTACAGAAGACACCTTTCTCTGCGACCTGCCCCAAAATGAGAACATACATGTAAGCTGTGCAACTTTTGCAGCAGAGAAACATTACAAACATGCATCAGTTTAAAATAAATTTCTTATGCAACACATGTGCAGTTATAAGGATTAGCACAACTAATTACAAATAATTTGTTATCGTGATTTCACATCCGGTTCTTTGCATGTTTCTGCAAATAATGAGGTTGTAAGATAGAAATATATTTCACCGAGTGAGCTCTGGAATTCGAATTTTCACGAGGGGCGAAACCACGAGTGAAAATTCATAATTCCGGAGTTCACGAGTGAAATATATTTCTATCTTTCACTGGGAAAAACAAACTTTCTTTTTATTTTATGCTTCAAGCGCACAATTTATGTGAATTTGACAGAAAACGCCAAAAACGTTTATGACGTGACGCCATGAAGTCATATACCCAAATTTGAGCCCGTTGTCTAAACGTTTTTATTCTGAATGCTATACGCGTCTGGGTACCAACGTTAAAAAAGCAGTGAAATAGATTTGGTATTCCACTGTTTGAAAACGGTGAAATACCACTTCTATTTATAGTTGTAAGTTCTTTCTAAATTTAGTGGAAACTAGAATATCACTAAAAATGACCGAATGTACCCTTTCCCGTGACGTGCCCCATTTCAAATTGCTGTGTGAAGGATTTACTTGAAGTTTCTGACAGAAGACAAAGATTAAATGTCGGCGTCGAGAGCAGTATGTAACTTACTCAATAAATTTCCTATTTTTGTTTGTTATTATGCGCTTGTAGGCCCTTTCATTCAGGAAATACTGATCCAGAACTCTCAGCTTCTCTTTGAATATGTAGCTATCGATGACCTTCAGCTTCTGAAATGGAAAATAATGCAGTCAGTACAGCACGTTTATTGCTATATGCAGAAACTGAATACTGATACTCTTACTGAATTTTCCTGCACAAGTCAACATTAACATTTAAAGCAATTTCTTTCATTACTTACTCATGTTTCATTCAAGTAAAGTACAAATGCATGTCATACACGAGTCAAGAAATAAAAAGAATAATTGGCTTACCTGTACTTAGGTTGCTGGACACGGACTCGTCTGTGTCTAGACGATACGTCCGTCGTCCAGCAACCTTAAAACGCCTCTGCTTCTGCCAGCATCTCCCGTTCCCGCTTGCCTACAGATGGACTGACTTCTTCTTCTTCTTCCTCCTCCTCAGGATCGCCTTCTTCCTCCTCCTCCTCCTTCTCCTCTTCCTCGGAGGAGAAATATTCCTCTACCGAGTGAAAGTCATCTTCCTCTTCCTCGTTTGCTACCTCGGAAGAGGAAGAGGACTCCCCCATCGGAGGAGAAATATTCCTCTACCGAGTGAAAGACATCTTCCTCTTCCTCGTTTGATACCTCGGAAGAGGAAGAGGACTCCCCCTCGGAGGAGAAAGAGTCCTCTACCGAGTGAGTAATCTTCCTCTTCCTCTATCCTGACAGAGGAAGAAAAAGAGGGCTCCCCCTCGGAAGAGGAAGTGGAAGGCGCCGCTTCCTCCAACCCAGTCACTTCCCTCTGATGAACCGGAGAGCTGCAGAAAAAATGGCACAGTCCTAATAAAAATACAGATGTCTCGACACCGCTGGAAACAGAAATATTATTCGCCAGTGAAAGCAGCATAATAATCCTACTTTCTCAAATCTAACAAATTCCGAATTTTTTTACGTATTTCTTTAAGTGATACATGCATCTGATTGGTCAATCGTTAACCGACAAGCACGTCAAAACTTTACAATTACTGCATTTGGGCAGTTCTTCTTATTACATCTTATTACATGAACCCGAAATTGATCTCGATTCCGGGTAAATATTTCGAAATCGTTGGACATTAAGGCGACTGTTTTCTACGTAAGTAAGGAACCTTGAATTAGCAGCAGATCGACCAAGAATTCACCTTCTGTAACTATTGTGATAACACATACTTGAACCATCATTTTTATTATTAAAAGCAATACTTCACCGATCACCACAGGTGAAATTAGATTTATTTTCTTAATCTTTTGTTAGTGTAGTTGTTTTCATAAAATAGTAATACTGATTTTTAGACCAACTTTATTAAGTCATTTTTATGGCTGCGTGTAGGCTAATTATTCCTGAAAAGTTTTAATGTTTATCCATATTGTTAATTATCAAAAAATATGACAGCCATTTGTGTAAAATAACAGAGAATTATTTTTTTCAGTATCACAAATGTGAATTAATCATTGCAAAATATATATCAAGTTTATTCATTGTACTCAACTGAAACTTAAAACAGAATTGCGGTATTGTTTAATATCGGTTTGCTTCTACGTTATCTTTTATTTGGCGCAATAAGTCCAAGCGATGTTTGACGTTTACGCTTGAAAGTGGAATAATATTTGTCTTAATATAAGGGTTTCCAACCTCTGAAATTCCCATTTTGAGAAAGTTCTTATTCCAATTCAGTCATTTACGATGCTATACCTACAGCAATGACAAGAATTTTGTGTATGTCTATCGTATTACATAAATATTACATGTATTATATGTTATGTAATTTTAATTTAATAATAGTTGTCTTAAAATAGGGTTCTCCAACCTCTGCGAATCCCATTTTGAGAAAGTTCCTATTCAAATTCAGGCATTTACGATGCAATACCTTCAGCAATGAACAAGAATTGTGTATGTCTATCGTATGAAAATTAATAATTCCGGAGTTCACGAGCGAAATATATTTCTATCTTTCACTGGTAAAAACAAACTTTCTTTTTATTTTATGCTTCAAGCGCACAATTTATGTGAATATGACAGAAAACGCCAAAAACGTTTATGACGTGACGCCATGAAGTCATATACCCAAATTTGAGCCCTTTTCTAAACGTTTTTATTCGGAATGCTATACGCGTCTGGGTACCAACGTGAAAAAAGCAGTGAAATAGATTTGGTATTCCACTGTTTGAAAACGGTGAAATACCACTTTTATTTATAGTTGTAAGTTCTTTCTAAATTTAGTGGAAACTAGAATATCACTAAAATGACCGAATGTACCTTTTCCCGTGACGTGCCCCATTTCAAATTGCTGTGTGAAGGATTTACCTGAAGTTTCTGACAGAAGACAAAGATTAAATGTCGGCGTCGAGAGCAGTATGTAACTAACTCGTTAAACCTTCTGTTTATATGACAAATAAGGTTTTGATGGAACCTCTCTTTGAATATGTAGGTATCGATGACCTTCAGCTTCTGAAATGGAAAATAATGCAGTCAGTATAGCACGTTTATTGCTATATGCAGAAACAGAATACTGATACTCTTACTGAATTTTCCTGCACATTCAACAATAATATTTTAAGCAATTTCTTTCATTACATACTCTTGTTTCATCCAGGTTTAGAGTCTGATTATTTAACCGAAAGCTGTGAGATAATGACACTTATAATGCCCCAAGATCATAAAACTCTCAAATATCAAATATAGCGTTATTAGGGTTAGGTTTTTTTTTAATTTGCGATAAAAAAAGAATAAGGTTCAAGCTCACCTCATTTATTTCCGCATGGTGAATGGTGGTTATTGAATAAATTTTTGATAACTCCGCTGCTCTGAAGTAGCATTTTTGACTCTTTTAGCTGCGCTTCCGTTTTCTAAAAAGAGAATTCGACAACATATTCAATTAAAATTTGAGAACTCATAAACACACGTCTTTAATGCATTAACAAACAAATTATAACTCTTGCCAGATCAAAACTTTTTATTATTACTTTTTTATGCCCCCCCCCCCCCCCCACAAAGTTTCATTCAGGTTTATTTGTTGGTCCTTATGAACAAAACATTGCATCATTAAATTATATTGGAGAGCACTAAGAAACTTACTGGTGATACTTTCTATGTACAGAGGTGATCAATTCGGCGAAAAACCTCTCTTTGAAAAAAAAAATTGGTACTGTGTAAAGGATTTAGATTTATTGGAAGTTTCTGACAGAAGACAAAGATTTAATGTCGGCGAAGAGAGCAGTATGTAACTTACTCAATAAACTTCCTGTTCATGTTTGTAATTATTCTTTTATATGCCCTTTCATTAAGGAAGTACTGATCGAGTACTCTCAGCGTCTGAAATGGAAAATAATGCAGTCAGTATAGCACGTTTATTGCTATATGCAGAAACTGAATACTGATACGCTAACTGAATTTTCTTGCACACGTCAACATTAATATTTAAAGCAATTTCTTTCATTACATACTCGTGTTTCATTCAGGTTTTAACTTTATTTGTTGGACCTTATAAACGAAACATTGCATCATTAAATTAAATGTGGAGAGCAAGCACTATGAAACTTACTGGTGAAACTTTCTTTGTATAGAGGTGATCAATTCGGTGAAAAACCTCTCTTTGAAAAAAAATTGGTACTGTATAAAGGATTTAGATCTGCTTGAAGTTTCTGACAGAAGACAAATATTAAATGTCGGCGTGGAGAGCAGTATGTAACTTACTCATTAAACTTCTGATTCATGGATTTGATCAAGTTAGTGAAAAACCTCTGCATAAAAAGTACGTATCTAGGACCTTGAAGTTTCTGACAGAAGACAAATATTAAATGACGGCGTGAAGAGCACTATGTAACTTACTCATTAAACTTCCGATTCATTGATGTGATGAGTCCAGTATAAAATCTTTCTTTAAAGAAATACTGGTCTAGAACCTTGAGTTTCTGAAATGGAAAATAATGAAGTCAGTATACATTTAGCACGTTTATTGCTATATGCAGAAACTGAATACTGATACTCTTACTGAATTTTTCTGTACAAGTCAACATTAATATTTAAAACAATTTCTTTCATTACATACTCGTGTTAAGAGTCTGATTACTCAACTGAAAGCTTTGAAATACTGACACTAACAATGCCCCCAAGATCATTAAACTACTAAACTACTAAAAGTAGTACAATTATAAGACATACCAGCTTTCTCTCATTTTCCGTTTTCCTCTTCTCCTCAATTACTTCCCTCTCCAACCGTTCATTTGCGGTTTTCATCTGTGTAAAAATAAGTTTGATTATTTATGTTAAAACAACTCTTGAATACCACAAACCGACCAAATAATAAAAATAATAAAATGGGCAACAAGCCGACGAAGACTAAACGAATCGAGTCTTTATTAAGTAATATAAACATTAGCGGACTTACTTACAACTTGTTTATACGCTGAAAAAGAAGTATAAGACATACCAACTTCCTCTCATTATCTGTTTTTTTTTCTTCTCTTCTATTTCTCTTATAAGTTTTCGGTTTTCTTCTTTTAACTGTGTAACAATATTTATGATTATTTATGTTAAAACAACTCTCTAATACGACAAACCAATCAAATAATATAATTAATAAAAAGGGCAACAAGCCGACGAAGACAAAACGAATCGAGTCTTTATTAAGTAATATAAACATTAGCGGACTTATTTACAACTCGTATATATGCTGAAAAAGAAGTATAAGGATAAGACATACCAACTTCCTCTCATTATTTTTTTTTCTTTTCTTTTCTTCCTCTTTTTCTTTCTCTAACTTTCTATTTTCTTCCTTGATCTGTGTAACAATATTTATGATTATTGATGTTAAAACAACTATTTAATACGACAATCCGATCATATAAGTGTGAAGCTAGATTCATTCCAAACAACCAACTTTATTGTACATGTAACATTTAGGAACAAAAATACACTGAAATCAAATGAAAACACAATGGAATCCAAGGTGAGGCCAAAGCTGAAGTGCTTTTTCTTTCCCAAATACATGTACGATATATAGAAAGCAATTTCAGGAAAGCGAAACTAAACGAATCAGTCTTTAAAATGTTATATAAACATTAGCGGAATTATTTACAGTGTGTTTATGTTGAAAGAGAAGTATAAAGAAAAGACATACCAACTTCCGCTCATTTTCTGCTTTTTGCTCCAGTATTCTGTTTTCTGCTTACTTACTGATATATTACCATCTCTGTTTTCTTTGTCTTACAATCACTTCTACTTTACAGATATATAATCATTTCTATATCTCTCTAGTTCTTGCCTATGGCGTTCAATAAGTTCGCCTTTCTGAAATAACACAACAGAAACTTTCAATGAATACATTTAATTCTTATCGGACTCGGCGTTTTTCCCATTGAATTTACAGTGATTTATCACACGATAAAATCACCGCGCGTGAGCACGGCTATTCCTTAAATACCGGTCGGTATAAAATTATACCTGACAAATTTTGCAAAAGTTAAATGTGGTGTCTGATGCATTTTAATTATAGTCAATTTGTAAATTTTGACTCTTGAAAATAAATGAAAATAAAGTTTAATCAATTTAATGAGTAGTAAAGTTCACTAAATACAGCATACAATACATACTGCTCTAAGTATGATCGGTCAGTATATACAATGTATCAGATAAACGGCGTGTTGTGAACGGTGAATACTGCAAAAACTTAGAGGAACCTGCACTTGCTTGTGTTATATTTTGAACCTTGCTTTCTTCAATTAATATTTTGCTTGAAAAAAAAACCAACAAAAATAATAATCCATTTAGATATATGAAAACACTTGATATATCCAGGACAGTTTCTGTCGGGCGTATGCTGTGGAAGTTTGGCACTTAACAAACATTACCTTGAACGCAGGTAATTTCAAGAAGAAGAAATGTTATAAAGCAGAACCTTTTGTAGCTCCCTTTTCAATTTGGCGATCTCATCATTCTTTTCCGCCATCAGCTCATCAATCTGAAATAAATGAAGTGTCTCCTCATTACGGAAGCGTTTTTAGGCGTCGTCTTGTTCATTTCCTACTAATAGAAAACTTTATTATTTATTTTGGTATAAGTAAAACAAAACATGGCAGAATACGTACAAGTCATACAAAGAAAGAACAATAAAAAAGTTCAATGTCATGACATGCAGTAATGGGAAAACCATGTAATGCCCACCAATACCAGGGATAACACAAAAAAGAGAAAATGATTCCTCTTATTTCCATTGTGGTCCCTGATATTGGAGGCATGACACAGGAAGTCATGTTTAGTAAGAAAAAAAATAAATATTGCTCTTCTTTGAAAATAACAGTAATTACAATGTTATATAAGTAAATATCGATCAGATTGAGATCATTATCACAACTACATATATCACAGTCCAGGTGTGTATCACAAAAGCCATTCAGAATCACGTGACTTAGAATAAAAAAAAAAAAACAAAAAATAGGTCATTTAAAATTATAAGATACATAGCCTCAACATTGAGACTTACTAAATAAAAATATATTAATTAAACCTATACTCCTTTATAAAACAGAATGAAAATAAAAACTACTGTCTGAATATATAAATTTAAAGATTAAGGAGTCATTAAATAAGTTTTAACGGCACATTTAAAAGCCCGAAAACAGTCAATATTCCTGAGATCCTGAGGAAGGTTGTTCCACAACGACACCCCATTGTACGCAAAGGACTTTTTTCCAAAGCTTCCAGCCTTTGGCAGACGAAATCTTCCGGTGTCGGTAAAAGTAATATTGTTTAAAGAATTTGCATCAGAGTGGGCAGTTACTCTAGATCTTGTACAGCGGTCATGGAAAGAAGTAAGTGGAACAAAATGCTCTTTAAGGTATTCAGGAGCAGAACCGTATTTAATTTTATGAACGTGACAAAGAGTGATCTGATCAACTTTCTTAGATACCGATAACCAATTTAGTAACTTTAATTCCTCAGAACCAATATGAGACCTAGAACCAAGATTTAACATGAAACGAGCTAATTTATTTTGTGTAGTTTGAAGCCTATTTTTCCAGTACTGTTTCAAACTTGGGTACCAAGCAGAGCACACATAATCATAATGACTTTGAACTAGCGACATGACTAAAAGTTTCCTTGTATGAAAATTAAGGAATTGTCTTTTACGGTACAAAAATTTCAAACGAGCATTAGCTTTGCTAACAACAGACTTTGCTATGTCATCACAAGAAAGATGTTGATCCAAAGTAACGCCTAAATATTTAACTTTGTCGGTGGACTGAATATTAGTTCCGTTGCAAACAATATTTAAACTGCTCTTTGATTTTATCTTAGGTTTTGATCCAAAGAGAATAGATTCAGTTTTTCCGAGATGCAGTGAAAGTCTGTTATCAACAAGCCATTCGCTTACTCGTTCCATATCCTGCGATAAAAGACATTCAATATCGCCTAAATTTTTGCCAGAAACCATGATCCCAGAGTCATCAGCATATAATAAAAGTTTGTTATTAACTACAACAGACATGTCATTTACATAAATTAAAAACAAAAGAGGACCCAGAATAGACCCTTGGGGTACCCAAACGACGTTGTATTCGTAAACGATGCAAGTAAGTCGACTGTCCTGTTATCACTTATGACAAAACTGACTTCTTAAACGCAAAAGTGTGAATATTTGTTTCATTTTTAGCTGCCTGTTTTTCTGTTCAGAGAGCAAGCGTCTGTGTATGGCGAATCTCAAACAACTAGGCTTTTCTTCCTCAGCTTAAACAAAGTTTCGGATTATGTGATACTTTAAAGCAGTAGGAGCTCAGTGTAATACAATCATGTTTAAACAGTTTCATTAATTAATATTTCAATGAGAGTGGTTAAAGCCTTTGGCTGACAATCCTACCCACTTACTGCAGTGGTTTCGAGTCTCGCATATGAAGAAGCTATCCAGCTAGCTTGAGGAACGTCGGTGGTTCCCGCCCGAGGCTAAAATTATGCAATCCATTTCAGCCCATCAGAGCTTTCAGTTTTATTATCTCGTGCTATGGTTACTTGACCAAACATCTGATTGATATCGATGTAAAATTTTCATTGTTAAGAATTTACAAATAAAATACAAAATAAACCTACGGTCTGTGATCTTTCTTGCTGCAGATTTCCCCTTTCTTTCTCTAACATAGACAGTCTGCGCAAAAGTTCTTCATTCTGTCAAAGCAGAAATGTAAACATTATGCTTATTTTGATGGGATGACTATGTCACTTACTCGTTAATCTGTTCTTACTGAATGTTTCTGTACAAGTCAACATTAATATTTAATGCTATTTCTTTCATTACATACTCGTGTAAATATAACCATATCCATCAAGCTTTAAACTTCTCTCTGCCAGGCTGCTAACTTCACGCTGCTAGGCTGCTAACTTCACGTTGCCGGGGTGTTAGGCTGCCTATTTTACGAACATCATGAGTTTCAAATATTCTTTGCAAAAGGGGGGGCGGCCTTTTTTTTCAGACATTAACATTCAAGTTACTTAAGGATATGTATCCATCTTGAAAAATATTGAGAGCACTTCTCTGTTGCTCAATCTTATCTTCTTTCTGAAATTACACAACAGAAACTATCAATGAATACATTTAATTCTAACACGACTCGGAGTTTTTCCCATTGAATTTACAGTGATTTATCACACGGCTATCTCTTAAAAACCGGTCGGTATAAAATTATAACTGACAAGTTTTGAAAAAGTTATGGTGCCTGATGCATTTTAATTATAAAGTCAATTCATAACTTTTAACTCTTGAAAATAAATGTAAACTAAGTTTAATCAATTTCATGAGTAGAAAAGTTCACTTTTCTTTTATCACTCATGACAAAACTGACTTCTTAAACGCAAAAGTGTGAATGTTTTTTTCATTTTTAGCTGCCTGTTTTTCTGTTCAGAGAGCAAGCGGCTGTGTATGGCGAATCTCAAACAACTAGGCTTTTCTTCCAAAGCTTTAACAAAGTTTCGGAATATGTGATACTTCAAAGCTGTAATACAATCATGTATAAACAATTTCATTAATTAATATTTCAGTGAGAGTGGTTTAAGCCTTTGGCTGACAATCTCACCTGCTTACTGCTGTGGTTTCGAGTCTCGCATATGAAGAAGCTATCCAGCTCGTCGGTGGTTCCCGCCCGAGGCTAAAATAATGCAATCCATTCCAGCAAATCAGATCTTTTAGTTTTATGATCTTGTGCATTGGTTACTTAACTAAACATCTGATTAATATTGATATAGAGTTTTTATTGTTAAGAATTTACTAATAAAATACAAAAAAACCCTACGGTCTTTGAGCGTTCTTGATGTAAGGCTTGCCTTTGTTTCTCAAGGATAGAAATTCGGCGGGCATGTTCTTCATTCTGTCAAAGCAGAAATGTAAACATTATCTTTATTTTGATGGGATGACAAGCTTATTTGCTGTATGTAATAATTAATGAGAGCGGAAGGAAGGAATTAATATTTTGAACGCCTTCTTCCCTATGTTCATGTTTGAGTATCTGATGGCATTACCAGATATATTCTTTCCGTCGAAGTAAAATGAGCAGTTTCGACTAAACAAAAATTTAAAAGTCGTTTGAAGTCGTTTAAAATTTTCTTTTGAAAACACGTTATTTTGTCAAACTACGGACAGTGTCCTGCAAATTTATATGAAATAACATCAAAGTTGTAATACTATGCCTGAACACTAATACCATCATAGAAGTATTAAAAAACGAAACGAAATGTTTATTTTGTATTAAAAACATACAATATTCTCAGGATTGGCACACGTGCATAATTTAATACTTGTTTTCATTCCAATATTAAGCGGCTGTCCACATCATTTGATATGTAAATGGATTATTTTCTATGGTGTTCCGTATGGACTAACTTTTTTCTCCCTTTACCGCGATGCACGATGGTACGATAGGGAAATCACGATAGTACGATGATGAAAACGCGAAGGCATGATGGTGAAACCACAATGAAACGATGGTGAAAACACGAAGGCACGCTACTACGATGGTGAAAACGCGACGTTATATCGACAGTGAAAAAAAACGTTTGTTCATACGGAACAGTGTAATGTTCAGGTTGGCCAAACGTCATACGTAATGTATTAACATATCTAAAACAGTTAAAACAAAAAATGGCCAATTTTATGTCAAAGTTGGTGCATTGAATTTGGACGTTTGATGTCATTTCAAGGATTGACGTCAGCTGTTTGAAGTCATTTTTTCCTGTATCGCGTCCCATTATGGAGACACAAAGGGGTCTCCATATCTATGGAAACGTAGAATATACCGCACCTTTCTACTGTATGAAAGTTTTATGCTTAAATAGCAATCTGATAAAAATCCTCTTCTGAAAACCGCTACGCTAACATGTTCTTAGATCTGACTTGAGTGCGAATGTTTTAATAGCGGACTCGAAGTTTTTCGCGTAACATATTACACATTGCCGGATTTAAGACAAGTAAGCACATCGTACAAACCTCAGTCGTGATAAACAATGAATTTTATATAAGAAACTTATTGTAAAGTGTCTTCGTTTTGTTTAATATTCTTATAACATAATGTATTAGAGTTCAGTTTCTGAAAGAATAAAATATATTTAGCGATGATTTCAAGACTTAAATAGCGAAGTCATTGTTTATATCGCGAAGCATACTATATACAGCTGCCACAAGTAAGTTCCACTTACTTTCATTTTGGATAGGTTGATAAAGAGTGACTGTATTGTTTTTGACAAATAAACCTAGCCAATGACGAGTACTAGAGTGTGCCTCATTTAACATCTTTTGACTTAACAGAATAGCAAAGATGTAAACTAATTGTTTAAAAAAAACACTAGATACCTCTTTACCCTGCTAGATACCTCTCTGATGTAAAACAAACTACCAATCAAAATAGTTTATTTCATTTTCCCGCTGCATATTAATAGAATACAAGTATTATTTACAACACTTCATTGGTTAATAAATTAGGTCAAACGTGAGCCTAGACAGCTACGCCGAAAAAATGACCGAAGGTACCTTTTCCCGTAACGTGCCCCATTTCGAATTGCTGTGTATAGGATTTAGATCTCCTTGAAGTTTCTTACAGAAGACAACTATTAAATGACGTCGTGAAGAGCACTTTGTAACTTACTCATAAAACTTCGGATGTATTGATGTTGTGATGCCGGTGTAAAAGCGTTCCTTGAAGAAATACTCATTAAGAACCTTGAGTTTCTGAAATGGAAAATAATGCAGTCAGTATAGCACGTTTATTGCAATATGCAGAAACTGAATACTGATACTCTAACTGAATTTTCCTGCACAAGTCAACATTAATATTTATTAAAGCAATTTCTTTCATTACATACTCATGTTTCATTCAGGTTTTATTTGTTGGTACTTATGAACAAAACATTGCATCATTACCGTGGTATCATTTTATTAAGCGATGGCTTAATTTTCGCGCATTTCGCGCTCGGGCCAGTGCGCGAATTTAAAACCTAAGCTAAAATTTAACCAAAAAGTTCCACATACGTATCCGAATGGACCTACACTTTATATATAGTTGCCCGTATCGCTATTTGATATTAATTTAAAGTATCGAATAATTATGTTAATAAAAAATAAAATTAGTTATAACCTTCGAATTTCTGTTGGAATATGTTTAATGTTACTTCAAAACTTGAATTACAATTTAGTCTGCGCATTTAGGTCAGGTCACAATTTACCAAACAATATCGTTGTCATCTCATTTTTAGTTTATCAACACTTTTTTGAGTAACTGTTTCGCAATTAATTGACACTTCATACCATAAAACGGGTACGAAATTTAACTTGCCAATGATGATATAAATGGTCCAGATAGATGGATCAAACGGGTCCCGTGTCAATTAGCGGCGCCGAATAAACAGCGGTCCAATAATTGACTAACAAAGGAAGTGGTAATTGACAGAGGGCCAACTGACACATGATTAGCTCGCGTGTTCAAATAAACAAAAGGTATTGATAACTGGTCAGTAAAATATCGATAATTATTTTTTGGAAAAATTGCATTTGCGCGAATTTACTTCCGCGCGAAACAGTCTTTTTCGGCGATTGCGCGAAATTTCGTGCCAGCGAAATTGAATGATACCACAGTAAATTAAATACGGAGAGCACTAAGAAACTTATTGGTGAAACTTTCTATGTATAGAGGTGATCAATTCGGTGAAAAACCTCTCTTTGAAAAAAAATTGGTACTGTGTCAAGGATTTACTTAAAGTTTCTGACGGAAGACAAAGATTAAATGTCGGCGTGGAGAGCAGTATGTAACTTACTCAATAAACTTCCTGTTCATTTTTGTAATAATTCGCTGTTAGTTCCTCTCATTTAAGAAGTATTGATCGAGGACTTTCAGCTTCTGAAATGGAAAAAAATGCAGTCAGTATAGCACGTTTATTGCTATATGCAGAAACTGAATACTGATACGCAAACTGAATTTTCCTGCACACCTCAACATTAATATTTAAAGCAATTTATTTCATTATATACTCATGTTTAATTCAGATTTATTTGTTGGACCTTATAAACGAAACATTGCATCATTAAATTAAATGTGGAGAGCACTATGTAACATACTGGTGAAACTTTCTATGTATAGAGGTGATCAATTCCGTGAAAAACCTGTCTTTGAAAAAATATTGGTACTATGTAAAGGATTTAGATCTGCTTGAAGTTTCTGACAGAAGACAAATATTAAATGACGGCGTGAAGAGCACTATGTAACTTGCTCATTAAACTTCCGATTCATTGATGTGATGAGTCCAGTATAAAATTGTACTTTAAAGAAATACTGGTCTAGAACCTTGAGTTTCTGAAATGGAAAATAATGAAGTCATTATACATTTAGCACGTTTATTGCTATATGCAGAAACTGAATACTGATACTCTTACTGAATTTTTCTGTACAAGTCAACATTAATATTTAAAACAATTTCATTCATTACATACTCGTGTTAAAGGTCTGATTTCTCAGCTGAAAGCTTTGAGACAATGACACTAACAATGCCCCCAAGATCATTAAACTACTAAAAGTAGTACAAGTAGCTTTCTCTCATTTTCCGTTTTCCTCTTCTCCCCAATTATTTCCCTATCCAACCGTTCATTTGCGGTTTTAATCTGTGTAACAATAATTTTGATTATTTATGTTAAAACAACACTTGAATACCACAAACCCATCAAATAATAAAAATAATAAAAAGGGCAACAAGCCGACGATGACTAAACGAATCAAGTCTTAAAAAGGTTATATAAACATTAGCGGAATTATTACAGTGTGTTTATGTTGAAAGAGAAGAATAAAGATAAGACATACAAATTTCCGCTCATTATCCGCTCTTTTCTTTTCATCTTCTTTTTCTTTTTTCTACTTTCAGTGTATATATGCTGAAAATGAACTATAAGGGTAAGACATGCCAACTTCCGCTCGTTGTCCGCTTTTTTCTTTTCCTGTTCAATTTGAATTACTTACAGTTTGTTTATGTTGAAAGAGAAGAATAAAGATAAGACATACAAATTTCCGCTCATTATCCGCTCTTTTCTTTTCATCTTCTTTTTTCTTTTTTCTACTTTCAGTGTATATATGCTGAAAATGAAGTATAAGGATAAGACATGACAACTTCCGCTCGTTGTCCGCTTTTTTCTTTTCCTGTTCAATTTGACTTTTGAAGTTTCCGTTTAATTCTTTGTGTAACAATATTTTTGATTATGTATGTTAAAACAACTCTCTAATACCACAAACCGATCACATAATAAAAATAATAAAAAAGGGCAACAAGCCGACGAATACTAATCGAATAAAGTCTTTAAAAGGTTATATAAACGTGCACTGAACTGATAACTGATCTTTGATAACTTATGCATGATGCATATAGAGCGGTATTAGTTTCCGCTCTATTTCTTTGCAACTTCTTGATGGATTTCAATGAAACTTTCTGGGAAACATCAATACCAAGGGGAAATGCGCATTTTGTCATCTTGTTCCAGTCAGATTGTTTAACACAGAGTTATTGCCTTTTGATTACTTATGCATTATGCATATAGAACAGTATTTGTTTCCGCTCTATTTCTCTGCAACTACTGGATGGATTTTAATGAAACTTTATGAGAGCCATCAATACCAAGAGGAGACGCGCATATTGTCATCTTGTTCCGGTCAGACTGTTTAACACAGAGTTATAGCCCTTTGATAACTTATGCGTTATGCACATAGAGCAGTTTTTCGTTTCCGGGCTATTTCTCTGCAACTACTGAATGGAATTCAATGAAACATTCTTGAAACCATCAATACCAAGAGGAGATATGAATATTGTTGTCTTGTTCCGGTCAGACTGTTTAACACAGAGTTATGGCCCTTTGATAACTTAGCATTATGCATATACAGCAGTATTTGTTTCTGCGCTTTCTCTGCAACTACTAGATGGATTTCAATGAATTTTTCTGGAAACCTTTAATACAAACAGGAGATGCGCATATTGTCATCTTGTTTCAGTTATGCATTTTGCATGTAGAGCAGTATTTGTTTCCTTGCTATTTCACAGCAGTAAACTATGGAAACCATCAATACCAAGACAAGATGCCCAGATTGTTGTCTTGTTCTGGTGTGACCGTTTAACACAGAGTTATGGCCTTTTGGTAAGTTATGCACTATGCATATAGAGTAGTATTCATTTCCTTGCTACTTCTATGCAACTTATGCATGGATTTCAATTACATACCGGGCTATATTTTTACTACTGCATTCTTCATTTCAACAACTTGAAGACTTTTCGTCTCATTTTTATATTCTGGTGAGCTGCCCAACCCTTTTCACCATCTGAAGTTTTTTTTTCACTGTTTTTTGCCATCCATGATAAATATCTAAATAAAGCCCTATGTCTTCAGCTGTTGTTTTAGTAATAACCAGTACTCGGTGGGGGATATAAATTCAACGAATTTGCTTGTTCGTGTATTATTTCGGGACCGATTGTGTTTGAAAGATTATTTTTGTGTCTTTCCTTTTTTCAAAAAACTTTAAGTATGCTATTAATCTGAGATCAATATCACATGAATATTTTTGTGCTTTGATCATAAATGTCAGCATTGCCAATTTTTAATATTTCCCCATATATCTTACTTTCTTATTATATTGCTTAAGAAAACATGAAAGTGAACAAATTTCTCCAAGTGATTTCTGAAATAACAATTAATTACAATGGTACAAATAGATACATGTATTATGGTATGCAAGAAAAAGTTTCAATTGAGCATGCTCGTTTATAATGGAAAACATTAGGCCCTCTGGACACTAGTTTGGTCGGAAATACTAAGAAGAGCCTAGTAACTGCCCCAAAATCAGCTCCCAAATACTAAAAAATCGTACTGCTATATTATTCAACTCAACGTTTGAGTGTACTTGTGTGTCAAAATTTATTGCTGAAAGATCTTCGTTTCCGATGTTCCATGAACTCGAGATTTTCAGGAATATTGTGAAAAAGTTATTTATAAAACCGTAAAAATAGTTATTTCTTCAAAGTGCGCGTTTTGTAGTTTCTTGAATATCTATAGGCTGAAGAAATCGTGTTTTCCATTTTAAATACAGGACTCTCTCATCAGCTAAAGCGACGCGAAGCACTTCAAAACCCTGCCCGCAATTATAAACTGATCATGGAGACCAGTCTCAAATCTTCAGTATCTTATTGTCTGAAATAGCGACCAGAAGTCATTTCAGCCAATCAGATTCTTGAGATTTGAGACTGGTCACCAATCTAAGTTTTATAAACTTAAGCCCCAAAAGCTTTAACTTGCTAACGGGCTTCTACAATTAAGTGGTATGCTCAGATCAATGCTAAAATAAAATATTCTAAAAACTGCAGATACAAAAAGTTAAGGTGACTTCCCCGTTTGGCCACGATGTGTCGCAGAGGAGAGCCGAGAGCTACTAATTGTGCCTGCCGAACTACGGTTTGGTACCGCAGCAGTCGTCGAATGCCGGAAAAGTAACGGTGGAGCGTTATTAGGGTTAGGTTTTTTTATTTAAAAAAAGAATAAGGTTCAAGCTCACCTTATTTATTTCCGCATGGAGAATGGTGAAGTTATCGAATAAATTTTTGATAACTCCGCTGCTCTGAAGTAGCATTTTTGACTCTTAGCTGCGCTTCCGTTTTCTAAAAAGAGAATTTGACAACATATTCAATTAAAATAGAGTTTTACACCGAAAACTTAATGTTGATTACAACTGCCATTTCTTAATATTTATTTATCCAACTTTCAAATCATATTGCTCTTTACAACATGCTCATGATGATTCAAAGTTCTTTAGGTCAAAATGGAGTTATGCCCCTTTTGCACTTGCATTTTTATTCCGACATAGTACCAGAGGGCAACACAAGTGTTCAATTGAACACCCATCTAGTTACTGAAATTATGTTATTAGGATTGTTTGTTAATAATTATTAGTATTATCAATTTTTATCCCCCATTCATTATCGTTTTCTGTCAATCAGGAGTTATAGTTATTGTTGTCAAAAATGTTGTAGCATTTGGGGCATCATTGTACCCAGGACACAGTCACGGTCTGGTCTAGTTATAACTTGAATCTCTTATATTTGATATTTTTCTGCAATAAAACTGCATTTGCATTACTTTTCAAACACCTCTCATAATAGCAGACTAAACCCATGGTATTGCTGTAGTGCTCTTTATATTCATCAAGATGAGGCCCCATTGACGCAAACTGAATCCACATAGACATCTCTCTAAGTTACCTGTGGCAGTCTGACTTATGTGTTGAGGCCTCAGCTGAATAACCATGATGCACAGAAATAGTGACGTCCCGACTCTGGAAAGACGGTTATGTATTCCTACTTTTGAGGAAAAAGTTCCTACGTTTCTCCTACTTTTTTGTCAAAATGGTTCCCATTTTTTCCTACTTTTTGAAGGAAGATCACTTGACAGCCTGCAAGGCAGGTGCCGTTCGCGAAGCATACAAGGCTGATCTTTTAAACGCGTACATTTGCGACCTTGACATTTTGCCTACTTTATATCACCTATATATAAAGCATTTTCTGAATTTCGATTGCCGTCTTTATACATATAAATGTCTTCCTTCCATCGATACCATTATGAGTGTGTGATGAAAACAATAACGATATTGTAGTTTTTGTAGAGCGTACAAGACTTTTGTCCATTAGCATAATTATTTTCATTCTGCCAGCAGACTGGGCAGACCAGCAGAATTAAAATATATGTAATATGATAGATACATTTAAAATTGCCTCAATGAATGTACAAGGTTTAGGAGACAAACAAAAACGTAAAGATGTACTTGATTATCTTAGAAAAAAAACGCCAATATATATTTCCTGCAGGATACACATTTTACGAATAAAGAAATAAATTATATACGTAACCAGTGGGGTTATGAATGCTATTTTAATAATTTAAATAGTCAATCAAGGGGCGTAGCTATTTTTATAAACAATAATTTTGATTTTAATCTTAAAAGTATTGAAAGAGATGATGCTGGAAATTTAATTATTCTTCACTGTAAAGTCAATGGTAAAGATCTTTCACTCTTTAATATTTATGGACCGAATCAAGATGATCCACATTTTTATAATAATTTGAAAAATAAATTGGCCATAATTGAAAATGAGTATATATTGGCTGGAGACTTTAACTTGATGATTGATCCAAATAAAGATTACTTTAATTACCTGCATATAAATAATCCGGAAGCAAGAGACACAGTTTTACAAATGATGATGGAGTTTGACTTGATAGATTGTTGGAGAGAAATGCATATAGAACAAAAGCAATATACATGGTTTCGAAAGAATCCAACAAAAAAAGCTAGACTAGACTTCTTTTTAATAACAAGAACACTTTTTACTGATATTGATAATGTACATGTATTACCAGGTTATAGAACAGACCACTCTCTAATTGTTTTAAGTTTACAACTAGGTACATTTCAAAAAGGTAACTCTTATTGGAAATTTAACAATTCTCTACTTAAAGACATAACATATGTTAATCAAATGAAACAAGTAATTAAAGAATTAAAATTACGTTATTGTTCAGAAAATCAAGATAGTATCAATAATATTTTGGATCACGACATTAAATTTAATATAAATGACCAATTATTTTTTGAAACCCTTTTGATGGAAATAAGAGGAAAAACAATAGCATTCTCATCTTTTAAAAAGAAACAGGAAGACAAAAAAGAACAAAATTTGATAAAAGAAATAGAAGTTTTAGAAAATTCTAATGTTTGTATTGATTCACCAATTATACAGGAAAAGAAAAATGAATTATTAGATATTCGGAAGAAAAAATTAGAGGGCTCTTTTATCAGGTCACGGGCAAAATGGATTCTTGAAGGAGAAAAGCCCTCAAAATATTTTTGTAATTTAGAAAGTAGAAATTTTGTTTCAAAACATATGAATGGTCTTTATTCAAAAACAGGTACATTTTTACAGAATCAAGAAGACATATTATTAGAAACCATGAATCATTACAAAACACTGTACAGTTACCAAGAAGTAGAGGATTGTAACCTTTTTGAAAATTGCAATATCAGAAAGCTTACTAATGAAGAAAAACAGAAGTTAGAAGGAAAACTCACTCTTGATGAAATTTTAACTAGTTTGAAAAAAATGTCTAATAGCTCTTCTCCAGGTAGTAGTGGTTTCACTGCTGCATTTTTTAAATTCTTCTGGATTGATATTGGTGTCTTCTTGCTAAGATCAATCAACTATGCTTTTGATTTAGGAGAATTGTCTGTCTCTCAAAAACAAGGTGTCATCACTTGCATCCCAAAAGGAGACAAAGATAAAATGTTTTTAAAAAATTGGCGTCCTATTTCATTACTTAATGTTTCATATAAGATTGCATCCGCAAGCATTGCAAACCGTATTAAAAAATTTCTAGAAATATTATAAGTGAGGACCAAAGTGGCTTCCTTTCAGGACGTTTCATCGGGGATAATATAAGATTAATATATGATGTTATGTACTATACTGAAAGAAATAACATCCCTGGAATGCTCCTTCTTATAGACTCTGCAACAGCGTTTGATTCAATTTCTTGGCCATTTATGTTTAAGGTATTAAATTTCTTTAACTTCGGTGAGGATATAAGTAGATGGATTAGACTGTTTTATAATAAGATTCAATCATGTGTGATAATCAATGGACATCTATCTGATTGGTTTTACATAAATAGAGGCTGCCGTCAAGGTGACCCATTGTCTCCTTACTTGTTCATTCTCTGTGCAGAAATCTTGGCATTGTTAATCAAAAAAGAAAAAAATATTTCAGGAATCACAATTAATGGTGTTGAATACTTAATCTCTCAATATGCTGATGATACTACACTTTTATTGGTTGGTTCAGAAAAATCACTAGTTAATGCCATTAAGGTTTTAAAATTTTATGCTGAAATATCCGGTTTAAAAGTAAATGTTGACAAAACTACTGCAATTTGGATAGGATCTTTAAAGGGTCAGGAAAATAATATCTGTCCTCAACTTGGTATTTAGTGGGAAAAAGAAAAGTTCAAATTACTTGGTATTACATTCTCAATTAACTTAAACAGAATAGTTGACCTAAATTTCACTGAAAAATTAGAACAAATAAAAAATCTTCTATCAGTGTGGTCACAAAGAATATTAACTCCTATAGGAAAAATTGTGGTTATCAAATCAATTGTCCTTGCAAAAATAATTAATCTTTTTATTATACACTACCAAACCCACCAATAGAAACTATAAAAGCATTACAAACATTATTTTTTAAATTTCTTTGGGGTGGTTCCCCAGATAAAGTAAAAAGGTCAGTTATTACACAAGATATTACTTATGGTGGATTGAGAATGATTGATTTAGAAAAATTTATCCACTCATTAAAAATAACATGGTTAAGAAGATATATAAAAGGTAATTCAAAATATTTTTATTTAGTATCACAAATTTGCCCCTTTATATCCAGTTTTCAAAACTTTGGAAGTGAATTTATTGTAACAAACATTACAACAATAGATAATGGCTTTTGGAAGGATGTCTGGAATGGATTAGTAGCTTTCTCAAAAGCTAGGGTACCAAATTCATGGGGTGAATTTTTGTCACTGCCCATATGGCACAATAGTATGTTTAAAGTTGGTGGGAAACCCTTTTGCTATAAAAATATATTGATAGAGGTGTATTCTTTATTAATGACTTTTTTAATAATAGTGGAAGTATACATACATTCCATGCTTTTCAGGAAATCTTCCAGGTACAAACCAATTTCTTGCAATACCAAAGTATTATTCAGTCAATAAGACATTATTTAGATAGCCTTAGACTTCCTCATAAAGCTACTAATTTAAAGAACCCTGTTAGACCAGATATAATGAGAAGTATTCTGTTGCAAGATAAGGGATGTAGGAACATATACGACTCTTTTTTTGTTAACAAAGTATTACCTAATTCAAGGTTGAAATGGGAAAATGACATTAATAGTCACGGTATTAATTGGAAAATGGTTTACCAACTCCCTTTTAAAATCAGCAAAGATTCAAAACTTCATTGGTTTCAGTACTATATGAATAATAGATTACTTGGCACTAATTATCTTTTTTAAAAAAAATGGGTATAAAGGATAATGACAGTTGCACATTCTGTGGTTCTTTTCCTGAAACTCTGTCACACTTATTTTGGGATTGTGATATAGTTAAAGATTTCTGGAAGAACATCCAAGATTGGATTAATCAAAACTGTCCATTTATTAGACTTGAACTGTCCAAACAAGATGCTATTTTAGGTAGTTCTAAATATCCAGTTGTAATTAGTAATATTATTTTAATTGCCAAACACCACATATATCAAAACAAAATGAAATTAACCCACCCAAGTATTCAAAGTTTTAAGAAAAATGTGTCCATATTATTTGCAACTGAAAAATACAATGCCATAAAACAACAAAACATTGACAAATATAATGCATCTTGGGGTTTGTTTTCTGCCCTTTCTTAGCCACCAGAAAATGCTTGAACTGACATGTAGTATTACTTTTATTTTCAAATCACAGTCCTCATCTGTCTCTCCCTTTTTTCCTCTTTTTATCTTCAATTAGGTTGTTACTGTTGTTGTTTTTAATGCGCATTACACCATCTATCTTGACCTTGAATTACTTTTTTTCATGTTAAATCAGTAAAGGTTAGTAAGTTATTGGACTCTTATGAAAATTAACATAATGATTTTGTCTTTTTTGTGAAAAATCGCGATTAAAATTAAAAGGGAGGTCCTATGCATTTCAATATTATAGATGCTTAGTGCGCTAATTAATGCATGTACTTTAAATCGATATCGGCAAATAATGAAAAAAAAATATTAAAAAATCTATTTTGTTCAGACCGACTTTTCACTGGGATATGATGTATGCTCCTACAAAGGACTACATGATACCATACACTTTCAACCGGAATTCTACTAAGGAAACTATGAGACAATGGTAATTATTAACTATTAGATTTCTCACCTCTTGTTCTAACAATAGAGACTCCAGTGTCAAGCCTTTATCATCATCATCTGTCAAGTCTATAACATCATCATCTTTATCATCACTGAAATGCGAAGCCATAATATTGCGTTATTAAAGTGGAACCCATAGATATTTTTTCTTTACGAACAAATAAGAATATATGTCCAAAAAAAGTGCGTGATCGTTAACACGCCACTAGAGCGGAGAAGCAGACGCAGTTTAGTAATGTTATTTTACTTGTTCAATGATGTTGACGAACCTTCCCTGCCTTCTTAGTATGGCCTAGGGATTAAGCGACCGAGTCATTGAAACCCCATAAATTCATTGAAAGTGTCTGTCAAAAAATGTAAAAACTGTTATGGCGCCTTTTATTTCTGTTCATGAAAATAATTCGGAATATGTGCTTTGGATATCAATTGATAAAGCTTACACAAACTTAGAGGAACATATTATACTTGGTTCAGTTTACATTCCGCCGGAAAATTCGCGTTTCTTTAATGAAGATCTTTGGAACGAATTTGAAAATGAACTAGTACAAAAATGCTGCGAGCATAAAAACGTGTATGTTGCCGGTGACACAAACTGTCGTGTATGTGTTCTTCATGATTTCGTTCCTTCCGAACCACAATTAAACAATATATTTGATATTGGTGAGGAAGTTCAAGCTGATATTGATATGCATATGATACTAGTAAATTTATCAATCCCGTTAGAACAAAACTCAATCGATCATAGATCTAAGAGTCACGGCATGCGACTTATTAAAATATTGAGAACTAATAACTTATTTCTACTTAACGGAAGACTATTCGATGATAAAAACATTGATGAATTTACATTCAGAAATAATACCGTATTTGATTATGTTTTCGCGACCGCCGAATCACGGTTTTCAACGAATAACAGATTTTAAAATTGTAGAATCAGACTCTTTATTCTCTGACGGCCATAATGCACTCTGTTGGAAAATAAGCTTGCGTTCTTAACAAAACATTCACTATCGAAAATAATTACATATTATTAGAAATAATCCAAAATGAAGTCCGAATCATTCATTGCAAATCTCGATGTTAACGTAACAAATAACATTAACTGTCAACTTGACCAATCCCCACAATCACCCCAGACTATTGAACAAGTGACTAATGAAATTCAAACTCTTTTTCAAAACGCTGCCGAAAAAAACCTTTTCCCAACGACCACATGCTCAGTTCACTACCTCATTTTTCAATAATAAGCCCTGGTTCGGACCAAAATGTCACAGGGCAAGGAAAAACTATCACGAGGCAAAAACTACTTACCTTTCTAGTCCTAATAGCGACACCAAATTAAGATTAAAGCTTGCAAGCAAGTCATATAAAAGAACGATGAACTTTTATATAAAGAAAAATAAACAAAACAATGCTACTAAAATAAGAGAACTAAATGATAAAAACCCGAAAAAAAATATTTGAAATTCTTAAACAGTATAAAATCTAATAAGAGAGATAATCCTTCTCCTAGCGTGAATGAATTTTTTGAGTTCTTTGAAAAAACTAATTTAAACACCATTTAAGATGCATAAAAACATAAAATCTTGTATTTCACATATATTCTGTTCATGTGCAGGTCACATTTTGTTTTACTGTTTGATATTATATTTATTGTAAAGCAGAATGAAACTCCTTTTTAATGGTATATGTTTCATTTATATTAAATAATATGTTTTGACGCTGTAAACAAATGCCGGGTTATTTTGGATCATCCCTCGTATAATGGGCAAATTTCGGATACATTCATATCCGAAATCGGTGAAAGACAGGGTGAAAATTTGTCGCCGGTACTTTTTTCTATATACTTAAATGATCTTCAGTCATCCTTGCTGTTGGTATAGAGCTAAGAAACCCACTCGATTTTGATATATGGCTTAAACTGCTAGTCTTGCTTTATGTAGTCTCAATCATTCAGACGCTCTGATTTCGCAATGGCGATCAGTACGTGTGAAGACATTGTTCGTTAAAATACCAGACACTCTAAAACGAGGCTTGTAATTAGGACATTAGTATGGAACGCCGTTGATGTCTTTTGAAAATTATTTTTTAGACTGTCGCCCTGTCAGCTGGAAATCGAAAAAAACATATCCTACGGCGACACGCACCGATACACGCACTGAAATTCTACTTCCTGGAAGTGAACCAGTACTTAGTTGGGTGGGACACACTAGACGTATAATACTGAAATTTCCAGTGCCATGTTCGGGATTCGTACTCACGACCTCCGGATTGGTAGACCAACGCGTTACCGCTGGACCACCCGTCCACCCATACAACGTGACAGTCTAAAACCATAATCACGAAGGGGCACCAACGGCGTGCCGTATATTTGCATTCATTTATGTAAAATGGGGTAGGCAAGTACTTAAACGTCATTTGTTTATAAACCATATACCTGATTTTGTAGCTCGATATCATATTACCTAAATTTTACTTTGCGCAGTGAGGGAGAAATACGGTTAAAGCACTGTTAACAAATTTCATTAGAAATCGCGATTGATTTTGGATTTGTTTATCATACAAAAGCGCCACCTGTCGGTCAGACTTTTTATTTATCGATGTCTCTAGACGTTCGTCAGAGCAGTGTGACTCTGATCAATGACAGAACGTCTAGATCATCTAGACTATGCTTTATGCCGATGATACTGTTATTATAAGTATTTAAGGACTACTCTAAAAATTGGCACTTGCAAGTTAATATAAAGAAGACAAAAGTTATTATATTCGGAGCCCGACATTTGAATAATTTTGAGTTTAAATTAGGCGACCAAATTATTGAAATAACCGATCAATACCATTATCTAGGAGTAACTTTCTCAAGCAGCGGATCTTTTCTCAAAGCAAGAAAACATATTCAGGGCGGGTAATCAAACTGCACCTTACCATGCATTTTGTAAACAAAAGTCCGCCATCTTGGATGAAGTCATCTAGGGTAAAGTGCAGGGAAATTTGTCATTTTGTATGGTTTTCGCCAAGAAAGGTAGTTTTGTCTGTAATCACACGAAAAATTGAATTCCATTTTAAATTTAATGTCCCAAGACAATTTTTTTTGTAAAAGAAAACACTATTTCGCAGCAAAACTAGCAAATATCCCTTATGGTAAAGTGCATTTCTGAAAAATAAATGATAAAGTGCAGTTGACTTTTTTCCTAAACTAAACATAAAATATCGCTGTACTATTTCCCTGACTAATATGACCATATAAACACATGTCCGACACGTAATCAATTAAAGAAATAAAATGTAACATTTGGGAGACTCCTCAATATCAAATTCCGGCTTAAAACATGTATTGTTTTGATCCGCTCCTCTGAACTTTGGCTTGTTCAGTTGTCACCGGCTAACGAAAAAACTCCCGGCTTGCGTAATTTTTTTATTTAATTCTTTTAGCTGGTACAAAAAAATCGTTTGTGTCAAAATAAAAAAGTAATATTGGCAGTAAAACAGCTATTGCTTTTACGGCCGGTGCCTGATTGTAAAATTATTCTTAATTAAACTTAACCATTTGATATTAAGGAAACCAACAGAGATAGTTTCGTATGTTTAAATTACCTGGAAATCGCTCTTTCATCAAGTTGAAAACACATAACTGACAGTATTTAGGTTCCATGTGTTTCAGATCATGAACACAACTTATGTGAGCATTGTGGAGCGTCGTTCAATATACGTGCCGCAATGCGTGTTCAAAGCAAGGCTATTTACCAGAAGGCTTATCCATACAAGTGCTGCGGTAAAGGTTTTAGGGATAAAACCGAACTGAGAAAACCTAGGTAAATAAAGTATTTAACACACAAAAGGGAAACGCGTCATGCAAAATCAAACATAGTGACAATGGGTTGTCGGATTCTTAATTATATATCAATGGGATCGAGTCCTGTAAGAAGCTTCGCTGACGATCATACTGTATTCACCTAGGAATGGTTAGTTCTTCCTGATTAAAAGTAAAAAGGCATATACATGAATGTGTATTTTTAAAATTGTATATTCGTTCCTCGCTACAAAGTTCCAAAGAGTTTGTGACCATTGCAACATAAAACAGACTTTTGCTTTGTTCACGTTCTTAAATCGCATAGTTCGCTTATTTATAGACCTTTATATATAATATGCTGTATGCATAAACACATAAAAAGATGTCGTAAAAGCAACAGCTGTTTCACTGCCAACATTACCTGTTTATTTTGACACAAACACTTTTTTATACCAGCTAAAAGAATTAAATAAAAAATACACAAGCCGGGAGTTTTCCTTGGCCGGTGACAACTAAACAGCCAAAGTTCAGAGGAGCGGATCAAAACAATACATGTTTTAAGCCGGAATTTGTGTATTGAGGAGTCTCCCAAATGTTACAGTTTATTTCTTTTATTGATTACGTGTCGGACATGTGTTTATATGGTCATAGTAGTCAGGGAAATACGACGGCGATGTTTAATGTTTAGTTTAGGAAAAAAGTCAACTGCACTTTATCATTTATTTTTCAGAACTGCACTTTACCATAAGGGATATTTGCTAGTTTTGCTGCGAAATAGTGTTTTCTTTGACAAAAAATTGTCTTGGGACATTAAATTTAAAATGGAATTCAATTTTTCGTGTGATTACAGACAAAACTACATTTCTAAGCGAAAAACATACAAAATGACAAATTTCCCTGCTCTTTACCCTAAAAATTCTTGCTCATTTCTCGCCGATTCAGTTTCCATGACCGAGGTAACTTGTTTGCCACTTGGACTTTATATTCCATCTAGGTACCAAAAGATTCGGAAAATGTGTAGCAGGTTCTTATGTATATCTCAATTTTACGAGTTATTTATTAAATGAGTAAAAGTAAAAAACTTACCAGTTTTCATCCAAGATGGCGGAATTTTGTTTACAAAATGCATGGTAAGGTGCAGTTTGATTACCCGCCTGATATTGCTGAACAAGCAACAAAGGCTATGAACCTACTCTTCACGAGAGCCAACAACTCTGATTTACCCATAGATCTTATGCTAAAACTGTTTGACCATACTGTCCATATATTAACTTACGGATCCGAAGTAGTTGGTTACGAAAACATTGACATCTTAGAAAGGGTACACAATAATTTTCTTCGGAAAATCACAAAAGCTAGACGCTCTACTCCTATATATTTTCTATATGGAGAATTAGGAAGATATCCTATCTCTATAATAGTCAAATCCAACATGATATCATTGTGGAATCGTTTAATTTCGAGTAAAGAGCAAAGATTTCGCTGCAATTATACAAATACATGCTAAATCTACATGACAGTAACTTTAAGTGGTGTAGTATTAAAGTAAAAGAAATCCTAAATTCAGAAGGCCGTCCCGATTTGTGGGAAAATCAATTTCAGTTAAATAAAAAAAGATTCAAAAACAAGTTAGACAAACCTTGATTGACCAGTTCAAACAACAATAGCACGAGCAATTACGACAATCTAATAAGGGTCTGATTTACAATAGTTTTAAGGAACTGCATGAATTAGAACCTTATTTCAAAGTCCTCACTATACAAGAGTCGATGACTATTTTCAAATATAGAAACGCCAACCACAGACTACTTGTTGAAACCGGTCGTTACGACGGAACCCCTTTTGTTGATAGATTATGCACACTGTGCAATAATAGAGACGTCCAACCAGTTTGTTGCGAGAAACATTATCTTCTTGAATGCACCTTCTTTAACCGTGAAAGAGCCGAATATCACTTAACATAAGAAATCATGATTTCTTTTGGAAAACACTTTTAGCGTCGATTTCTTTAAACAGACTGAAAAACGTGTGAAAATTCGTATATGTTATAATGAAAAAATTCTAATCTACCAACATGGAACCAATGCCTCCCCGCTTGTCTTTACATAGGCCTACCTCTAAACAAAATATGACGTTATGTATTTAATCGTTTTTGTGTGTAAATTGTATCATTTGCATCTACTCATATTTGTAAAGCCTAAGGGATACACAATAAGTGGTAAAACATTTTTTTCCTCAAAAAGACAATGTACTTACCCCTAAACTGTGTTCTCCCTACTCTCCACGTGTCTTCAAATCTTGGTGTCACGGTAGTAATTTAACTCGGCGTAAAACATACAATGTTTATAACAATACGTCAGACTGTCGTTATTGTAAAAATCGTGGCCACATGCTTTCCACGCTTTTCATTAACGGTTATTTTCATTGACTGAGTAGTGGAATTCACTGATTTGCTAGCCGCAATGTATTTATAGCTCATTTGCATAAAACGAATGCTTTCAGGTGCGGATATACCACTGCTGCTCTTACAGTTTAATCTTAGTTGTATACGTTGCATGCCCTGTTGTAGTTTTCTCTTCTTAATAGATAAACTATATCTTGTCAGCCCCGTTGGTACCTTGTGTTTCGTTTCAACAAGAACCAGCTCAGGGGCAGGGCAGATTGTACTTGCATGTAAAAGTATGTACAAATAATTAAATTTCTTCTACCACCTTGGAACTGTAATTGGCAAGATAAAAGTAAGGGATATTAAGTCGTCACATTTTGCAAATTGAAATAACTTGTTTATGGATGCAATTTGTGATCTAAGGGAGGGTAATCTCACAAGGAGAGTTATTCTACAGGTTCACCATGTGTTTGCATAAAATCTATGGCATATTTTCTATGGCTTATTTTGTTGACATGAAAACTTAATTCTTAATTGTAATGAAACTGATAAATAATCAAAGGACTGGAGGTACTGATGGGTCGGCCATCAAAACATAATTGAAAAGCGATGGATTTTTGACAAAGAGTGCGGGTTTGATTAAGTTGGACAAGAAACAAAATTTCGTATCAAGAACGGGGACCAATTTACTTTATGTCCTCTGAGACATAGATCTTCGACCCGAAAAACATTTAAGGTCCAGTTAACAAGTGAAGACAAATACGTTATCAAGTTTGCAGACGTGGTGACATGGAAAGTGAACATGGGGATAGGACAATATGTCTAAATTCATAATTAGAATATGATTGGACTTGTGGACGATAATATGAAATAAGGCACTGCCTGTCTCAGAATTGACCAATCAAAATTAAGTGGATGATATCATACTTCAAAGGTCATGATATGGTCAACAGTGAAACAAAGCTGGTCACAGTTCTCAGACACTACACTTTATTTAAAGGTATTACTCCTTTCGTCCTTGCATTTTGCATTTAGACAGACTTTTTAATTTTTCATTTTATCAATGAGAGTGCAATGACAATTGGAATATTACCTTAATGGCGTAAATACTTTTGTAAAGCTTGGAAGAATCCTGTGACCAGTTGTTTGCAAGCACAGTATCATTAGTACACATCAGTATCACAGCACCTAAAATTCCGAGTTGAGATACGGTGACACCAATGACAGAAAAAGTAGCTAAGCTTGTCATAATCTTTGAATATTCAAACTTGAAATCAACAAACACAATTGGGTAACATGATTTAAAATAATACTACAAGTGACACTATATTGTTGTTTTTTCAATGGTTCTATTATTCAGCAAATAATGTTCAAACACACAATTACACCGATGCTTTTTTGTCAATTGATGTGTAGTGACATTTGTGATTTTTTATTCTTGTCCATTACAAAAGCAGCATGCTCCATTGCAGGAATTAGTGGAAATATAAAGGCGGTATGCTCCCTCAGACAGTCATAGACAGAATTGTCAAACTGGTCTCCTCACAGCATTCCATGTGAAGCTGTTATCCTGAAATATTAATTTCAACAAATAACCTATTTATATTGAAGTTCAAGCATAATTTATGGTCTATCATGCTTTTTTGAATTTATTTGTCAACATTAAAAACTGATAAATTAGTTTTGTCCAATAATATTGCTATTCTTGCCCTGGCAATACTACTTTAATCCCGACTCTTGGGTTCTCATTTTCGTTCATCCTTTATGGTGTCTGTTTTGAAACTGGCCATTTTATTAACCATGCTCTCTCTTTGGCTGTGTGGAGAGGCTGTGTCTTCTGAATGTTGCAATTCCCGATATGCATATTTAAATTTTTTTTCTAATAGAAAAATATTTTTCTCATTTCTTATGATGAACCTTCACTCCTTGGAGACGCCTTTTATCATATAGACAACCAGAGGTTCCATTTGACCCAGGAAATGACCTTTTGACTTTTGAAAATTAAAAAAAAAATAATTAAAAACCTCATTCTGACTCCAATGATATTTAAGAAGCGTCTTTGTTTCCCTTAAATTAAGGGTAATTTTGGTTATTAATTGCCTGAATCAACAAAAAGGTTAGACTAGATGGTTGTTCACTTGTGTCATCCTGGGAGCTATGTAATTAAGGTTAAAAATGCAAGAAAAAGAAGGGGAATAACCCCCACTTTGACATGAAGAACTATGAGTCATGATGAGTGTGTTGTCATGAGCAATATAATTTGAAAGTTTGATGTAGAAATATTAAGAAAAGGATTAACAAAGGTGACCTTGACCTGAAAATTTACATCAGCTCAAGCATGTTGTCACAATCAATATATTTTGAAAATTTCGTGAAGAAATATTAAGAAATTGCAAAGTTATAATGAACATTAAGTTTTCAGGACGGACGGACAGATGGACGGACAGACAAAGTGATCCCTATGTATCACCTTTTCTTCGAAAGGGCGACACAGAAATGATGCTTGACATTCAGCACCTAGTGGACACCTGGAAAACAATAGATCAGCAAGAACAACTTTGGTGTCTGATCTGGATCTGATTGGAATCTACACTGTTTGCATATTTGTAAGAAATAGCCTCACGAATCTTATTATGAACCATGTAGATCCTGTTAAGACTGCACAGATATGCCTGCTGATCTGGATATACACTGGTCACTCATGTCATGTATTCATGGAAGAAAGGGTCAAAAACAACACAGTAACTTTTATATAGGATGATTAATTTTCTTGTAAACTGAGGTCTCACAAGTCTTCACATACAAACAAGATATACCAATACAAATACCAACATATACAGATATATTTGGTGTCTATCATACATTCATGCAGCTCTTATACATGAAAATAAAAAATGCAAACCTTGTCTCCATTTTCTACAGTAACATTCATATTCTGCTACCTAGTTTTCTACCAAATCTGCAGACCTTTCAAGTCCACAGCTTTCACTTGACTGATGATACACATGGCTGAAAATAAATGTTGTAATTTAAATCATAACAAATAACCCAAGTCAATTTCATTGCACTTTTTGTTGCTTATAAAGATGTATGTAAATTGCTGTTGCAGGTTAACAGACACTGTTGTCATAATTCATGTTTAAGGGTTTTTTTTATAAATATCACACAAAGGAGGTTTTTCTGATGTAAGCTTCATGCCATATTCCATTCCTATAGGCTCAATTTATTCCATTTAACCTTTTCCTCCATGTATATGTCTTTATGGCATGGGTGATCAGTGTAGATCTAGATCAACCATAGTGCCTGATTAGGATCTAAACTGTTAGCTTTTTTATTCAATAGGTTATTTCTGACCACAATGTGACCAGTGCAGATCCAGATCAGATCTGCCATCTGATCTGGATCTCTACACTGGTTGCACAGGCATGAAAATGTGTATATATGTAGTAAAGGGTTAATTATTACAATAACACACCTGCATTTTGATACTTCATTTTACTCGAAGGATACACCTTAAAACATGAGCAACTATTGTAGATCTAGGTGCTGACACAACTGCTTCCAGTTAAAAGGAGCTTTAAATGTATCTAATGAACAGAGTAGATACAGATCAGACCATATAAATGTCTGATGTGCAAGCTGATCTGGAACTACACCTGTGTTATCTCTATCTGATCTGGATTTACACTGGTTGCCCATGTGGTAAAATAGCGTGTAAATGGAGTAAAGGCAGGGCTGGACAAACCCACTAGCCCGACGCCCTGGAGAAGCTGAAAATTGTATCCGACAATCTCAAAATATCTGATTGCTTGTCCAGGGGCTAGCTTAATTTTTTAGTGCAGACTAGTTTAAACTTTAATTTGATATGCACCATTCTCTTTTAGCACCATGTGCATATCATATTACAACAGCTATAAGTTTATTACAAAATAACATGTTTAGAGATCTGTTTTAACGTTATCAAGCCCCGATGTAAAGCTTGCTTTTGAATTTCCTGTTTCTTTCTTTACTGTAAATACTGATCAATCAGAATTTGCTTATTTGCGCAAAAGTGGGACAAGCTGAAATGTGTACCCAGCTAGTCGTGGACTAGTTTAGTAGTTACAAGAAAACAAAATTTATCCAGCCCTGAAAGGGTCAAGTTACTGTGAAAATGGAAACAGCATTGGATTTTTGAGACACGTTCATACGAGATAACCCTACTTATTAAACGAATAAGCATTTACAAGCACCCATCATGCTTGTGCAAGGTGGCACACAGATGAATATTATATAATGTTATTAATCAAGTAAATTCATGTTGGCTTTGTTATTGGGCCAAGGGTAGTCATATATGCCCGAGGCAGAAGGCAGAGGGGTAAATACTGTATAATGGGTTATTTTCGTGATCGAAAATTTTCGCGATTTTGCCATAATTTTAATTTTCACGATTGTAATTTTAGCGAATTTGTGCTCGCAGAAATTAATTTTCGTGTTTTTACTGTTGCACTGCATTTATGTGGCTATATTTCTTGTAATCCGGTACCAGCAAATGTACCTGTAAAAACAAAGTATTATTATAAGTATTTGCTATTATGTGAAAGCTGTGCATTTAACACTGTGGTATTTTATCAAACTGTTATAAACCAAATTGCCCGTAGCATTATTGACATCCATTTTAATAATTTATGTTTTTATCGACGGAATAATAACCGTGACCACCGCAGATATTGACGTAATGAAGCGATAATTAACCTTTAGCCCGCTGGGGCGACTATAAAGCATTTTCAAACAACTTATTAAGTAACGCTCATCTGCATTGTTTGTAAGCATAGTATATGCAGCAAATTTCGAAAGTGTGAAATTATCCTCATGCTTGTCATCAATACCAATGTTTTCGACTCCCGAACATTTAACTGTATCGGTACCTATCTACTCTGCCAGAAGTGTTACTTAATTTGTGCACTATGACATATACTCGAGTAACCTAGAACATAAAGAAATAGCAACAACAGTTTTAATCAAGCCTACCGTGCAGTCATGCAATATTATATAGTGCACTTCGCGAAAGTGCAGTAGGGATTTTTGGCGTTTGTTATTTTTGCGAATTTACGACGGTCGCGAAAATAGCAAAACTATTATGCTCGCGAAAAAAAACACCATTATACGGTATGACAGCCCGAGGCCCAATAACATGGTCAATGTGAATACACTTGACTGATTTTATTAATCAACAGAATAAAAACATCAAATTCATATGAAGACAAAACTGGGCCAATATGAGAATTGCTGGGCAATTATAAAATAGTTAAGTATTAATGTGGTGTACAATGTAGTGTCGCCAGGAATATGGCATGTTCAGGTCAGGTGATGACATGCCTCGAGATTGTGCTACACTGCAGTCATGTAAAAACAAGGGCAAAGTATGCAATGCATGCACCTGTTTATCAATACAGGGCTCTCACTAGAGACAGACTTGAAGGAAGTAGTCTCATCAAAAGTGACCTTACTTCTCTCTTTGTTGAGCTTTGGGAGAAGTCATTTTGTATTTAATATATAGGGAAAGAATGCTGTTGACTGCAAACTTCACAATAATTTAGTAAATTGTGACAAAACTTCTCCCTGATTTGCAAGTCTGGTGAGAGCCCTGTTAATAGTCAATTTATAAAATTGAAAATACCATTACCCTTCTTCCTCTCCTCTTCCAATTTCATGCTTTTTGAACCCGAGATGTCACATTTCTTTCATTTGATTTTATCACTGAAATACATATTTAACAAACACAAAATTATAACAATTATTTGGATCTTTGCTCAAATTACAAATATTCTTTATAATAACTGATTTTATTTTTAAAGTGAGTGATCATAACAATATTAATTTACTCTCATTTTGCACTTTGCTATAATACTGAATTAACGTTATTAAATAAGGCAAATAATTTATTTGCATTAGGTATTTGTAGTAATAATTAAAATTTTTCTGTAGAAAATTTCTAATTTATGAAGTGATTCATTTACAATATCATATTACTATTATTAGCATAGTAATTACTGTTGCACCGTTGAAACAGAACACAGAATAAACAACATCAAATTGCTTTATGTCCATTGATACTGTATTTTTGGGCCGAGAGCATGAACCTTGTGGGTAGTAGTCGCCCCACCTAAACCAGTCTGGCTACATGTCAATATAAATAAACACTGATTATTTATCAAATTACAGGAACCTGAATTTCCATCAGAAAATATCCAGATCTGAAAAAATATTACATTTTCCCGATGCAACAGATTTCTACCCCACCCACTAACATGTTACAAGAATTTAGCAGTTGCAATGTTGACACAGCGTTATCGCAGCTCAAGCATTACAAAGAAACTAAAATATACTGTTAACAATAATTACTTCTCCTAAACAGTCATTCTGAATTTAACTCAAACATTTTTTTCCTACCTTCACTTTTGTTGTCCGCTTGAACTTCATTACGTGACGTCAAACAGTTCTATACCACTTCAAATGGGGTATTATGTCAAACTTGGTTGATACGGGTCTGACATGAACCAAAGATCATCTAAACCTGTTTAAGAATAATTATATTAACAAAGAAATACATCATTCTTTCTTCCAGGATGTTAAATTCACCTGAAATGCATTTAAGATACAGTAACTATTAAATAAATATTGTGAAGTTCCTGTTTCTGTATAAACTCGGTGAATCCCTGAGGTGCTAGTCTTTTTCTTCTTTTGGGTTTCCCTGGGTAATTTTGAGAATATATCTGATCTGATTAAATGAGACATTTTGGAATGGAGTGCAAGACAAAATTGAAAGTAGTAAAAACTTCTGATAGCGGATTTCAGAAGGTCTTCATCAGACTTCCCGAAAGTTGAAAAAAAAGTGTCAGACATTTGGTCAGACAAGATGTGAAAAACTGTCTGACCGAAACACATTCTGTCAGACCGAAACATGCTAAAAAGGTATAATAAAGTATTAGTTCAAATTTTTGTCTGTCATTCGGTCAGATAACAGAAAACATGTCTGACCAGCTGAAATTTTACCAGACAGGTCCTTCGGTCTGGCAACTCAGTGATTTTTTTATGCCAAATATTGGGAGAAATAGGGCCCCATTCCCCCCCCCCCTCAAAATAGTATATATTTTTCCCCCATGTCCGATAAAAAATTCCCCCTTTGCTGGAGTCTGTTACAGACCGTACTGAGTCAGGATATGTTAAATGGATACCCCACTGATAGACTATACATTGACAAGAATAATTGATAAAATTGCAGAGGAAGAGACATTTCACTGTAGACCACTGTCTGACTTTCTTTGAATTAAAAAATTAGTGATTAGTGAACCCTTTGTTTTGTTGTATTTGACAGGCTGCAAGTATATTCCAAATATTCCCCCTTTCCTTTGTTCACGTCGCAATTTTCCCCCCTCCAAAGGGCTGCGACCTCCTTCCCCCAAAAGTGAAAAAAACACTGCAACTTTCGGGAAGTCTGCTTCATATAAGGTGCAATTATTGAAAACATTAGATTTTCATTTCTTTGAAATTCATTACTTCAGAAAACTCCATGTCAACTATGTAGCTGGTTATGATTTGGGGCCAAAGTTTTGCTTAGTCCTACTCGTTGACGTTGTGTTTACAACGACAACGGTCTATTTTGAGACTACTACTTCTACTTTCATTTTGGAGAGTGCATTAATTAAGTGACGTAGGCCTAATGTTTAATAAAACCCAAAGAGCCTAAATCACGTTTACTGCGGTATAGTCTTTCGAATCTAAAACTTCAAGTTTTACAATAAGTTTGTAACGTTACCATAATTTCGGAAACCACCAAATCAGCCTCCATTTTCCACATGAAAAATTCTATTTATAAAGGGAAATGCTATTGTCAATATACATTCAAATGTAACATAGGTGTAATAAAAACATTGCATCACGAAAATAACTCGAACCCTACTGGCCGACCCAAAAATTAGTTTATCTTTCAAATAATAACAGCCTTGCTTCTTTTTTGGCAACGTGAGCGAGAAAGAATTATTCCAAATTGAAAATGACGACTTAAAGACCCGGTCGAGTTAAGGTTGCTTTTTAGTGAGTGAAAAATCGATACCTTTGAAACACCGGTATCTTTGATATTTTCACGGTTTTTAGAGATCTTTGAGGTGAGCTTATGGCCGAATTTCAGAGCTCTACACCGTCGAGAACCTATTGAACTGGGTGTATTCGACCCACTGCACTACAATGGCCGGAATTTCAGAGCTGTAGACCGTCAGGAACCTATAAATCCGTGGGTCAATCACAACGCGACATAGAAAAATGACTAAGTGCGAAAACGTAGGCTCCCTTGTAAACGTGTACTTGTAATTATCTAATATCTTTAAAATCTTCACGATTCTTGGAGATCGTTGAATTGAGCTTATGGTCGGAATTTCAGAGCTGTAGACCGTCGGGAACCTATAAATCCGGGGATCAATCACTTCGCGACATAGCTAATCAAAGCGCTGAAAGCGTTGAAAGACTTTCGCGCCGGAGAATTACATTACGCAGCAGAATGTCAACTCTGGCTAACATCGTTTAATATGTGCACACGATAGAAACTGCATGTCAACTTAAATACTTGCTCACGGCCAGTATGAAAGAGTAGTCAAACATCTGCTATAAAATCCCCACAAAATACCCCAGAATGCGGGATTTGGCATATAGATTTTCAAATTTTCCCGGACCCCCCATGATAAGTTAGGCCTCTTACAAATTAATTTGGGCCTCATAAACGGACTGATTTTCTAGCTTAGTTAAAATTAACATTGTTAAAAAATAACTCGCTGAGTTGAACCCCCCTTGCTGAAATCCTTGATCCGCCCCTGTCCACTATTCTAAATGCAAATGTTATGTAGTGTATAAGCTGGCTAAACAATACTAAATCCTGTAGAGTATACTTCTAGTATCAATGAGACATAAGCTATAAATATTAATTAGTAGGCGGTGCTACTTAAACTTTGTAGAGAATGTTCATTCATAGTATCATGTTACATCTCCGATGAGTAATTGCCAGCATTTAACAAGCATTGGCCAATGTTAAGATAAGCACAACCGTTATTTCCTGGTTAGAGATAAAACGAATTCAATTAAGAGAGTAATAAGAGATTGCTAAACTGTTAATTGTCTAGAACAAAACAACATCCTGATAAAAAGAGACGTGTTTTTCGCTGACCTGAATACAGTTTAGTCACTGATCACGTGACTGATTTCTTTATAATTGGATTTTTAATATCCCTTAATTTTTGTTTGAACAACAACATAATATTGTTTTCTTCTTTTCTTTGTCGCACTGTCTGTACAAATGTTCGTCATAGTTCGTAATAAATTTACTTTCTTAATATGCACTACTTTCTGACGCCGCACAACTATAGAACTTGTTAGGCGTAACTAAACTACTCATGCATATTCAGCTGTTTGTTCACTAACGTAGCTGAACGTGATTTCACTCAACATTTGTTTGATGGAGTTTTTGGCATGGACGCTACAAAATTACACGGACACGTACTAAAGATCACTATTCTTTCGTGGAATTGTGTGCTTGAATGTGCTTAAAACGTCTGCATTTCATTTCGGCCTGCTCTCGCGGTGACCACAAAACCCCGCTTACTTGAATACGCTCGATGTCGCAGTGATACACCGGAAGTTAAAAACTGCGCGTCGCCGTGTTCTAGACTTCTAGCTTAAGACTTTCGCGCATGCGCGCGAAAGTCTAAAAATGACTTAGTGCGAAAACGCAGGCTTCCCTTGAAAGGTGTATTTGTAATGATCCAATATCTTTGAAATGTTCACGGTTCGTAGAGGACGTTTAGGTGTCCGGAAAGTTGGAGCTCTCTACCGTCGGGAACTTATGGATCCGAGGGTCAATTACTAGGCGACATAGCGAAAAATGACAGAGTCCGAAAACCTAACACAGGCGTTTGCTGGTGCATGGTACTCCCAGCCCAGATATAAGAGCCATTTTATTGCAATCGGCCGAAAACTGATGGTTGGCGACCTCATACAATGGGTTCCATATCAATTATTTGAGTATTTTTAAGATAAAGATCAATCAGCATAAAACTAAAATTAATTAGTGAAAAAGAGCAAACTGAAAGAAAACTTGTGAGGGGGTTACAGAGTCTGCTTGAAATCAGACGAAGGTTATGATGTTGGACATCTATTTTAAGTTCCATATCAATACAAAATATTATGTTTTCTATGATCGCATGACTCGCTCAGAAAGCGCCCCAAAATTCAAGTAATGCCGTCCTCATACTTGTCCTGTTTCTGCCGCCCAGGCCATACCCTTTATTAATTGAGTAACGCCGGACGTTCTCCTTGTCGGATGAGAAATGTCTTCCTTTCCGACATGTCATCCTCGATACCTCTTCCGAAGCTCCAGATACCGCGGTCACGGTCGTACATATTCGTCGATCATCTTTTATTGCGTTCTTCTTCAAATACTGATATTGTACAATTTGATGGTACAACAAACTTAATAGCAAAATGTTTCAGCTATACGGGTATGAGCGCATGGAATGATATCCTTTTTGAGATTAGATCTGCTTCTTCCATATATTTATATAAAAAGCATTTGAAAACATACTTGTTTAAAAACAACCTCTTTAATTCGTTACTAATTTTGTATTTTTATCTATATGTAATTTTCACATAATTTTACATGATGTATATTCGATTTCGAGCTTTTAATAAATTGTATATGATTGAGTGTGTCTGTCTATAAGTATTGATGTTTTAAATGTTATTACATATGTCTTCGTTTATACTTTTTAAAAGGCCTTATTCAAGTTATTTTAAATAAGCAATTTCTTCATTTTGACTAACTTCTTAAACTTACAAATATTCCATATATTTTTATTGTTGTCAAAGATTTTGTCTTAATTAGGCCAGAGAAAATAAATTATTAGATTCTCATCCGGATTTTGGGGACAAAAGGGGCGGGTGGGCACTTTTTAATGTTTATTTATATTAACGAAATACCTTAGGAAGGTATTTCGGGATGGTCTAAAACCCGTTCTGTCCGGAACAGATTATGTTTCGTTTTTTTTTTCACCAATAATTTTTTTTTTTGGGGGGGCGGGTGGTTTTGGACAGGGGCGGGCGGGGATGAGAATCTAAAATATTTTTTTCTCTCGCCTTAGCTACCTTCTTAAAATAAAGAGATTATTATTATTACTATTATTATTATTATTATTATTATTATTATTATTATTATTATTATTATTATTATTAGAGCGCTCTACTATTATTATTATTATTATTATTATTATTATTTCAGTTTCTGTTTGAAGATCCGACACGGCTCTGTTGAGGACCACCGGCAACACTTGTCCGAATCTACCAGCCTATCACTATACATTCATTACAAACTGTAACGCATGCGTACACACTGTATCGAACAACTGCTTAGGCTGACTATAGCCCTTATTTCCGACAAGCAATCACGCCAATTCCAGTCTGCTTTCTTCAGTGGTCTAGTCAAAATGACTAGTAATACTCTTTAAATTCCACACATGTATTTACAATATAAATGAACGAATATTAGCACAACTGTTATTATCAAAATCACAGGAGGCAAGCAAGCAGATGACATGCTTTTTGGAAAAAAATGAAGCGATATAATAGAGTTATCTTTTAAAATGAATTCTTCTGACCTGTACAGAGAATGAAATTTTGATTTTTCTCTTTTTTAAGTTGTTTACACTCACAAACTTTAAACAGTAGTGTGCGCAGTGTCCGCACTCAATTTGCCTTCGAACAGCCATTCCTACATCATTGGCTCATTACATTCGCTTCTGTTATAGGCTGGGTGTGAGTGTAAAGAACGAAGGTTCTGCGACAGCAGCGTAACTGTCCATCAAAGGCAGCATTAGTACTCCCTGCACTACGCCACGCACTCCGGACACTACGGTAACAAAAGAATTATTTGCCGACAATAAACTCACACAGTGGTAATTCTTGAGTTACGGAACCTCGTATACAAATTTTCAAATTACGCTATTAAAATATTGATGTTCATACATGTAATTCAATTTAATATTTTAATAAATCAAAATAGACTAAAATGATTTCTAATAATTAACAACAATAACATTGTATTGTACATATAGCATATTAAGGATAAGTAAATGGATACAAAGAAACAATAAAGTCATATACCAAATATAAAAAGATTTAATTTTTTCATAGCAACTCTCGTGAAAGGAACACACCGGTTTTAAATGTGTTAAATAATGTACATGTCTGTCATGTGACTGTCTAGTTATCGATTAAGTAATGTATTGAAAAACGATTACTTTCAATGAAAAAAGATTGCTCGTCATAAACACATATCGACAAGTCCTAACGACAACTATTTTGGTACATTGTATTGAGATAGGTAGAAACGATCTTGTTTGGACAAATAAGTTAACCGAAACGAGTTAGTCAGACAATTATGCTATTGTGCAAATATTCGAGGCCACATATAACTGAACAAGATATTCCTATTTTACGGATTTGTCGATTCGAAACGGTATGCTTTTAAATTTAAATTTCAGTATTTTGATGTTTTCTTATTTTCATTGATAAAATACATAATTGATATGACTTGTGCATACAAATTTCGGCTTTGTCAATAAATATTATCTCAATGGTAAACTGAAGTTTAAACAATCTTTGATTTATTCTTAGTGGTTTATAAAGTATGGATGTATAGTTCGATGTATAGTGGATATAACGCACTGTGTCATATTGAAGAATCATAAGGATTAATCCAAATAATAGGTAATTTTCTTATTAACAGGCTTACCAAGGCTGAAAGTAATAAAGCTGAGATTGTAAACCAGTCTCAAATCTCAAGGATCTGATTGGCTGAAATAGCGACTGTTCGCCATTTCAGCCAATCAGATCCTTGAGATTTGAGACTGGTTTTCATGCTCAGTTTTATAACCTTTGGCACGTATCGCCTGATTTTAATGCAGTCTCCGGAGCTACAGACGCAACTCCGGATTTAAAAAATTGCAACATAGGAAGGATTATTAACACCTAGATTAAATCCAAATTTAAATCTTCGTTCATTCATAAGGGGCTCAGCTTTATTATTTTCTCTGGTATTAACCGTGTCACTTTTAACCAGTTTAAATTCTGTGTGCATGAGATTAATCAAAATTTTACATATATTCTAAAAACTGTTTACGTAGTTTGGTAGAATATGAACCGATTAATTGTTGCTAGATAAGAATTTAAACATCTAAATATGAACATTCATTTCCAATCATCATCAAATGTTAAAGATCTTGTGATAAAACTTAACTGGCAACCGAAAAGGTTGGTGCTGAACTCAACACAATTAAAATAAACTATGCGCTATGGAAACATACAAGGGGAAAGCACCACTTTAGAATTTTACCGCTGAGATATATTAATTACCTCCCTTACACAGTTTCGCCAGCGCCAACATTAAATTTAATTTTTTCTAAAATTGTCCACTTTCTTTTGTTAACTCACGACATCTTATTTAAATAAAAACAGTAAAATGTGGACAAATGACATGTATAATAGTAAAAAAAGCGGTGCAAAACATTCGATTGAAAAATTCGAAACTAGGGAACGCTAACGCGACAAACAGTTTCCCAGACTTTTCCACCTGAAACAAGTATAATTAACATATACTATTTATTGCATATATTATTTCAATCTTACAATTTTATACTTTTTATGATTTAAAATAAAACAACAGAAAACATGAGAAATAAAAAAAAACATGAGAAATCCGGTCTAAAATGAAAGACTTTGCATACAAGACCGGTATTTTTCGTGTTTTTACCACTGCTTGAAAAGTCTTCTTGCATACAAGATGTGCGAACAGTGAAGATCCAGTTCAGCCAGCGCATCCGTGCCGTCCGATCAGGATCTGAATCGATCAGACATAACCTATTGAATCTAAAGGTGAACAGTGTAGTTCATGATAAGACAGCAAAGATGTGCCGAATTATCTTGATCTACAAGGTTCGCCCATGGATAACAGCCATATCCGATGAAGTAAAACAAAATTAAAAGAAAAATAACAAATCATTGAATAACGAGACCTTGAGTTAGAAAGAAAAACCTATGCATCTAACAACGTTATAACAAAACCAATCTTTTTTCTCTCTTTTTCAGTTTAAAAGAATACACCATGTTGGAAGGAAGGTATAGCAAACAAAGATTTCACGACAGTGTATCCAGACTGAGGACAAAATGTTTCAATTATATTGCGGACATATATTTTGTTAACCGAGTTTCTCAGTTCTGTTTCATTTTCGGATTGTGTGGAATATCAAACTTCGGAATATTCATTACTTTGCCGTACCTTTATAGCGGTTATGGTCCGGATGTCGTGTTATTTATCCGTATCGTCGGCAGCTTCCTGGCTCTACAGATGGTTGTTAACTGGCTTTGCATGAGATTTGTTGACTCTGGATACAACCCTGATCGTGACGGCACAATACCGGAAGGAACTGAACTTGGAGAAGTGATAAACCAAGTGCACGAGAATAAAGAGGACAGCGAAAGTAAAAATGGAACGGAGTCGAAAGATGTGCGGAAACGAAATGTGGGAAGCATGATGTACGTTGCGAGCGAAATGCCCAAGACGGCGAACGAACAACCGAAGCGGACAGCTTATCCGTATTTCTCGTGGACGCCATGTTTGCGTTGCAATAGGCCACGCCCACCGAGATGTCATCATTGTCCAATTTGCAAAGTCTGTGTGCTTAAGCGGGATCATCATTGTTATTTTACAGGAACTTGTGTGGGCTTCAGAAACCTACGTCATTTTGTTGTGTTCCTTTTCTGGGCGTCAGTTGCCACCACATTCGCAACTCTGCATGCGGTGCCTTATTATTACTATGACGTTTTTCAAAGCTCAAGCTTTTATGATTGGGTTTTCCCGATTGCAATTTTACGGGCAGCTTGTGGATATATCGAATGGAAATTCGCACTGTTCTTTCTCTTGATCTGGATACTTTGTGGATTTCTGTACTGGGCACTATCTTTTCTTAAAATCGTTATAGATTTGATAAAAATTGGCAAAACCACTTTTGAAGTTGATTTTAAGATGAATTTAACAGACAAAAGGTGTGTAAATGACAAATTAAGAGCAGTTTTTGGAGATTACTGGATTTGGAATTTTATATTTCCTTTACATTTTGTGTTCCAGCCCATAGATGATCCAGTAAGATGGCCTTATATAAAAGCTTAGTCATAGATTTGCACTTTCTAATAAAAAAACAACAACAGTTTTTTTTATTTTGTTTTATATTTATTCCAGAACAGTGCTGAAGGTTATAAAATTGAGATTGGAAACTAGTCTCAAGTTTCAAGCAACTGATTGGCTGAAATGGCGCCTAGACCGGTCGCCTTTTCAGCCAATCAGATGCTTGAGATTTGAGACTGGTTTCCATGCTTAGTTTTATAACCTTTGGCACAGATGATGCTAACGAAACGTTTCTAAAGCATGCCATTCAAATGTAAGAGTTACTGCACATTTTAGGAAATTGTTTCGTGAAAACATAATGGCCCAAGAACATAAAACATCATAAAACAATAACTGGAGACGTGACTAAAACCTCCATGATTTCATTCATGGAGGCTTGAGCTTGGATACAGGTCTCGTCTCGATGATTTCAACCGTGGATGCTTGAAATTTGAAACTAGTCTCGTCTCGATAATTTCAGCCGTGGATGCTAGAGATTTGAGACTGGTCTCATCTCGATGATTTAAGTCTATGGATGCTTGAGATTTTCAAGTGGTCTCGTCTCGATGATTTCAGCCATTGATGCTTGAGATTTGAGACTGGTCTCATCTCGATAATTTCAGCCATGGCTGCTTGAGATTTGAGACTGGATTCGTCTCGATGATTCAGCCATTAATGCTTGAGATTTTTAAGTGGTCACGTCTCGATGATTTCAGCCATGGATGCTTGAGATTTGAGACTTGTTTCCTCTCGATGATTTCAGCCATGGATGCTTGAGATTTGAGACTGGTCTCGTCTCGATGATTTCAGCCATAGGGGCTTAAGATTTGAGACAGGTCTCGTCTCGATAATTGAAACATACATTATTTTGAATATACTGTGTTACCATGCGATTATATACAAAGGAAATACATGTAACATAAAATTTCAATAATCAGGGATTTCAAAAGATGCATTGATGCAAGCGTATTTGAATGCTGGAAAATTTAAGAAAAGTGGTCAAATGTTGCAAGAAAAAAAGACAAATATTGTGCCTGTTGCATTTTAAGATGAAATAAATATTTACTTGACCTTGGAAATAAATTAAAATTAAGTTAAAGCATTTTTATAAGTTGTCAATTTCATTGAACACAAGATATGTCTATATGATGATCATTGCCCAAGATCATAAAACGAAATCGGGAGATCTCAGTCGCCATTTCATCCAATCAGATCCTTGAGATTTGAGACTGATCTCAAAACTAAGTTGTATGATCTTGGGCAATGATCATCATATAGACATATCTTGTGTTCAATGTGCTGAAACGTTTTCATGCAACCAGAGTAGAATAAGTAAAAAATTGCTGCTAATGCAGCAAAAGGAGTACACGGCGTTAAATGCGATGTGTTTGTGTTAAACGTATGGTGAAAGCGAGGGGGCACAGCGCTATGCAGTTAATTTAAGGGTTTGTTGTTTCGACCTCTTGGACGAGACCATGAAAACGCGACCACAACACGATGCGAGATCGCAAAACCACGATCACATCGCATCAGGTTTTTGTTGTACGGTGATCTCGCCATCTAATAACCACACACAAAATAAAATAAGTTTTCCGGTTGGTTAAAAACTTAAAATAATTATGGAACTAGAATGTGAATATAAACATATGCTGACTGGACAATATAGCAAAGAAATATAAGACTCTATCTTAAAACATGAAGTGTGTATTTCTGCAACACCATAATCCAAAACTTCAAATATAAGACAAATGCCTTTGAAAGAATGCATTTAAAAAGGTTAGACACAAGTCAATTATTCAACAGGCGAAGGTGATAATCTTCAAATTGTAAATTTAGACAGAAACTAACGGTCACGGTGGCATTGCTTTCGTGTCTATATTTATAATCTCCATAAGACCATGCCTAGCATTGCCTTAAGAGTAAAATAATCAATACTTCATAAATAATAGCAATAGTCACGTGTGTGGGGGGGGGGGGGAGATTGGGGGAGACGCGTACAACCGTTACCGCGTCACGGTGCCCGCTCGCCTGGCCGCCATTGGTGTTCCCATAAAACGACCTATTTTCCACGGGCGTGTAAAAAGTGATTTTAAAGAAAATTGTTCAGATAATATTATGTAAGGCTATACAACCAAATGATCATTTTATACAAAAGGTTCAATGAAACGGACTACTAGGGAGAAATATGAATGGACGGACGGAGGGACGTTTAGGCGGATAAAAGGACGAATGAAGGGAGAGAGGGAAGAAGGGATGAGATAAAGAACGACCGACGGACGATCGGTTGATGGAAAACGGACGCTGAACGAACGGACGAACGAATGAACCGGCGAATAAACCAATAAATGGGCAAGTGGAGATCTGTGCTAAAACTGCAATATAGAATGTACATAGGCTATACATATCAAATAAGTGTTTTAACTTTGTTAAAGTTTTGTAAAGCTTTATTATTGTTAAACATATCTATTAGCATTTTCATAAACATTTAGCAATGTATGCATTAACCTTACATAAAAAGGATACTAACACAGTTGCGATAAACCTTAAGGTTTCTCGTTCAACTTCGAAGTCCCCTGCTCATGTAACGTTAATTTACATTCTAATAAAGAGAATGCAGTGACAAAATTCTAAATTGTCCATAATACAGTGAGTAAACAGGTGCCTAAGTAGTCATTATCATTGAGCCTACCTGTGCGCAATGCAGAGAGTCAGCCCGTGCATCAAAAACTGGTGAGCAGAGAGGCCGCCGGTGCCCCAATTAAACCGAAAGTAAAGGGTTTTGGATAAATCTATTAATATTTCTACATTTCTATATGGATAGGCACCGTGCGCGTGTGAAGCGAGAAAATTCTTCTGCGTTTCTAAACAACGGAACGAAAACTTTCTTCCCTCAGTGATACAAGATGAAAAAAAAAACAACCTAATACTTAATACAGCTTCTCCTCACATTGAATTTCGCTCATTTCAGAAGTGGAGTGATCGTCATAACTCAACGATGTTTGTGTATATTTGTCTCATATTATACCAGCATGCAGATAAATTCAACACACATCGAATCACGTTCCCCGTTTTTCAAAACGATGTTTGATATTTTAATAAAAACGAGTCAACGCTGACCACCTACCTTTCTTGGTCAATATAAACATCGACAGAACCGTCACTGGACGTTTGCATAACACTTTTCTCGCTTCACCAGCGGTAACGGTTGTGCGTGACCCCCCCCCCCCCCCGCCCCCCTCCCCCCGCCCCCACCCCCGACGATAGTGCTCGCTGACCTTTAGGAGAGCGAGATAAAAAAAACAACATAATTAACACGCGATGCGGGATCGCGAACAAGGATGCGAGATCGCGAAAGTACGATGCGAAGATGTGATATTAATATCGTGCCCTCGCATCGTACGTTCGCAATATCGCATTGTGTTTTGTCGTTTTGCTGGTCTCGCTGACCTGAGGGCGACACAAACATATTTAAATGGTAAGGAAATGAGATGATAAAACAAAAAGAAAACTGCTTTTCTACGGCACAAAGATGCAAACTATTTATTTCAAAGAGATGGTATAATATTTTTAAAGAAGGAAATGAACTGTAAAATTAAGTGGAAATTTTCAGAATAAACTTGAATGATTTGTAGAACAAATTACAGACTATGTCAGATGTCTTATGAATATAGTTCTGTTATGATCAAGTAACACATTAAAAAAATAGAAAACATGTAACTTGAAATCTAAGAATTCTACAGCATCTTGGAAAGAATATTATGTCTGTTTAGAACTAAAACAACAGCATTTTTAACTCTATGACCATCGTGCGAAAAATGAGTAAACAAATTACTGAGTTAAAGTTTAAAGTGTCAACCATAAAAATACGATTCGTTTAAGAATGAAACAGAAATAAATGAACAAAACCACAACAAAAACAACAAATTACAACAACAAAACTTGTTGAAAAAAATAAGTGGAAAAGTAAGATTACTAGAAGAATCGAGCAAATCCTACCCAGTGTCATGTTGCAAAAGAATAGAAATCTTGCTTGTTTTACGTACAGTTTTAAGCTAAACTATAAAATGTTGTAAAGATGTTAATGTTTCAGTTAAGTTGAAAATGCTGATTTTAGTCATAAGGATATCAAATGGTATATTTGCATAACGATATGCGTGCTGTCCGACCAATGAACATTATTACATAATGTACAATGTTCTGTACAACTTAATCACATAAATATTTCTTTCACCTACACTGCTACTAAACGCGCAACTCCGGTCCCTCCAATAATACCGAGAAAGTAAGGTGAGCGAGGTGCCTTTTCGAATTCAACAATAACAAGGTCGGTTATGTCAATTTTAGCAGGATTTTTAGGATCTAGACAAACATTGCACAAAAAGTTTATAGTTCGACCTTAATAAGAATGAACTGTATGTGTTGCAGTTGGTTTCTTTGAACTCGTCGAATTCGCCGAGATTTACTCATTATCCATCGAAGAAAAAAAATAAAGCGTAAAAATCATTCTAAGAAGACATCACCGACCTTGTTATGATGAATTTGATCAAGCACCTCGCTCTCCGGAATACGCACACCTCATTTTATCGGTAGCACCTTCGGGACAGGAGGTGTGCATTATAGAGTAGCAGTGATCTATTCATTTCGGTCGATAACAACTGCAACCTACATGATGCTTTTAAATTACCTCTCAAATTTGTACTTATCTAAGGCTTATGCCTATCTGTCGTCTCTCTGACACCTGTGGGGTAGTTTAGGGTTATACCCCGTGTTAAGTTTAAACAACAACACCCCAGTACCATATATCTCTCCCTTTATGCCTATATTATGTGTTTTATATAGGCATAACTGGTCCAATTTAAGGATCTTATAATGTATGTTGTTTCATTGGAATGTATGTTGTTTCATTGGACATGTCTTTAAGAAATTCACTAACCTTTATTTCATTCCGTTTCGTCTTTATTTCATTCCGTTTTGTGTCCAACAAAAAAAGGCGCTTTAACGATTGACAAAGCGTCTGGTTCCAACTTTAGGCATCTGATTCCAAGGCTTAGGCCTATCTGTCGTCTCTCTGACAGCTGTGATGTAGTTAAGGCCTATACCCCGTGTACAGTTTGGACACATAAAGCGTAGGTTTGCCTCTAAATGGGAATATAATCAGCCAGATGCGAAGTAACCTTTCTAGGAAATTCTTTATGATTTTTAACAAATTTCATGCGAAGAAGGTGCCTCTAAACGGCATCCACTTAAGAAGGAAGCCAGCTCTCAGATGTTTTGCCTGTTGACGCAAAATTGCGATTGCTCACATTAGCAAAACGAAACCACAATATGAAACCTCTCTTATGTTTGATGCATTTAATTTCGTTACCAATTATAAGAAATATGCTTATTAGTAGTCACAATGTTTTGTTTGCATCCGCATAAAATTATTTAAATTAAAAAAATCGATTTTTGCGAAAGTAAAATACTTATTTAATGTGAAAACTGTATCAAACCGATTAACAGTCACTAACATTGATTATCCAGCAGATGTATAAACTTGCAAAGAAAGCTATAAATAGATTGCGTTTAAATATAGCAAATGTTGCTGATAGATTGTAAACAAACGTTCTGCAACCGAGACGATACACTTAAATGCAGAAAAAATAACCGTTCATGCTATGATAAAAGTGGGATTTTAATGTGTCTCTAAGTTTGTTCTAAATCTAATATTTTAATAGCTTGACCCAACAGTAAATTCGGAATGTGATGAAATTCTAAAGTGGAAGTCTATTAGACTCTATCTCAGTTGTTAACATCAGTTTAAAATCAGCTTGATTGCTAAGTAGAGATATGCAAAGCAGTGAAACGGTAAAGAAATCTTTCGGATTTGAATTAGTGGTCTATAGCCTAAACAGTCACGTGTTTGCGAAAGTAAAATACTTATATAATGCGAGAACTGTATCAAACCGATTAACAGTCACTAACATTGATTATCCAGCAGGTGTATAAACTCGCAAAGAAAGCTTATAGATTGCGTTTAAAAATAGCAAATGTTGCTGACAGATTGTACAAAAACGTTCTGCAACCGAGACGATACACTTAAATGCAGAAAAAATAACCGTTCATGCTATGATAAAAGTGGGATTTTAATGTGTCTCTAAGTTCGTTCTAAATCTAATATTTAAATGGCTTGACCCAACAGTAAATTCGGAATGTGATGAAATGCTAAAGTGGAAGTCTATTAGACTCTATCTCAGTTGTTAACATCAGTTTAAAATCAGCTTGATTGCTGAAGTAGAGATATGCAAAGCACTGAAACGGTCAAGAAATCTTTCGGATTTGAATAAGTGGTCTATAGCCTAAACAGTCACGTGCTCCTCCATGGTCAATCTCAATTCGTTATCACAATAACACGGCGCTGATGCGCCGTGTAATCAACAGCCGATTTATCACGTGAGAGAATCCGCGGCATCACGTGAGAGAATCTGACTCCGTTGCTCAAATTATCGGTGATAACTGCATGGCCGCTTGTAACATACAAAAGAAGCCCCTATCCGCCCCCCCCCCCCCCCATTAATTTTAATGCTTATAAAATATTGAGGTATATGACGATGCGTTTGATGTAAAATGAAAAAAATCAGACAAATATCCCTTTATCAACCGATGAACAGCGAACCATCATCATTTCATGATTGTATTAAGAATTCATCACAAACCGGTTATATGCTAATCTATTGTTTTCTTGGGGGGTGGGGAGGGAGGGTATCTACGTAAAATAATGATAAAAACATAATGTGAAGTTTTCAAAATAAATCCAAGTAAGGTAATTATGCCTTCCGATAAGGGTGTCTGCTTTCTTCTTAGGCTTATGCCAAATTAAGAGGTCGCAAACATTGCAAATGGCGAAAACAGGCTAAAATTTCAAAAATGAATTTTGGTGGAAATACTAATTGCCACCTAGGTTTTAGTAAAGAAATGTATTTAGCTTTGGATGTTGTAAATGTTTACAAGCTGAATTTAGTCTAATTCATTTTCTAATTACCAAGCACATACTAAAACAAAAGAAGAACCGTTTGCATGAGAACTCTGAAATTCATGGTTCAAAGTGAAAGTAGAAAGGGAAAGTAGGAAGTAAGTTTTCCTTGAATTTCTTGAAAACCCTAACATTATTTTGACGAATTGGCACTAAACATTGTAGACCAGCATATACTTATTTCAGGTATGAGTTGCTTTGGTATATTGTTCATGAATTTCAGAGTTCTCATGCAAATGGTTTATTTACTAAAATCTAGGTGGCAATAAGTATTTCCCCCAAAATTCATTTTTTGAAATTTTAGCATGTCTTCGCCATTTGTAATGTTTGCGATACCTTAAAGGCGAAATTTTAAGTCTGGAAATATTCCCAATCGAACGCCTTCTTGTTTGAGAAGTATAATCGTATGGTTGCGATCCCAAGCGCCTAAGCCTGATTAAAAATGTATTCATCGATCTGTGTTACCAATATCTATTCAAATATGATTGTGTACATATCGAACAAGTTTATTTTGTTTGGTTACCTTGCCTGACTTGATGGGCAGATATTGGATTTAACAACGGACTCATCCACAAAATAAAGGTACGTGTAATTTACTATTAAAATTATAGAAGCAGAAACATTGGCATTTTTCGACGATCTAAACAGATTCTGCTCTGTTCTTAACGTTTGCATTGGAAGGTAACATTTCCTTCATTCACTGGATATTGCACATCCGTGGAGTCTGTTCGGGATCTACACCGTTCGCTTTATGAATATAACAACAGATAGTGTAGATTCAGATCAGCCTCTACGTATGTGCAGACTTACTGGATCAACACTGGTCGCCCATGTGATAAAAGCTGTATCAATCGAGTAACGGGTTAAGGAAAGGAGCACATTAAGTTTTTAAAGACAATTGCGATATCTTCCGAATTCACGACGTTATAAATTTTACGTGCACACCGTTTGCACGACACAGTCATATTTGGCAAACTCGGTCGTGGTCTTGGTTCACACGTAATTTTAACAGAGAATGTCTTTCATGTGCCAAATTATATTATTTCCTCAAAACAAACCCTAAAATATGCCCACTGTGCATTAAAATTTGTAACGTTGTGAACTCGGAAACTACCTCAATTGACTGTAAGTAGAAACTTGTACAAGAAGCTGTCACGATTCCACTCTTATTGCAAAGAGGGTAGTACGAAGAAATACTATTGAAAATCAAAATTTCAAAACTATGCCATTCTGCGACACTAATATTTGGATAACATACCATGCTTGTCTCTCTCCGGTAAACAACTTACAACTTACTGTCTATGAAGGAAACAAACATATTCACTGCTGATTTATTCGAGCAACCGACTGTTTGTTCTCTCTCTCTCCATCCGTCTGTCCGTCCGTCTGTCAGTCTGTCTGGTTTTGGGTATATCATTGCACAATAATTAACATAAAAGGTTTAACTTTTATAAAGACTTAATTAGCTATACATGTGGTACCGTCAATACTGTGACTATCTGTCTTTTGCAATTTATATTCTGAAGTCGTTGAGGTTTGCGGGTTTCCTATTCAATTTTTAACAATAATGTGTTTTTGAATTTACATTTAACTTCAGCAGAAATTAGTTTTACCAATTCAATATACAAAAAACTGCCCGATTTACAAATAGTTTATAATATTTTGTTAATGATGACGACTAAAATGACTTGGGAAATCAACTTTACATGCGTGTTGTGTGTTCTAATAGGATAACAGTACACCATTGTACTTATTTACAATACAAGAACTTTCAACAGTTCCCTAGAATGGCTTTGAATATCAGTCCTTCATTAATTATGCATTTAAAGTTTGTGAGCAGTTTACATTTATGTTCAGTTATTTGTCATCCTTTGAATATGACTCAATGCACTATTTGTAAGTCGTTGTTGTTTTTCACAACGCTGATGTCAAAGTATGTACACAAGTGTATACCAATCATGTTTGAAATTGATGCACTATCACGCCCGGTCACACTGCTTATCGCTGACCTCCTGGTAGTTCACAGTTTTTAAATGTTCAGAACTGCCGAATTAACCGTAGTCTATTAGATCACTGATCAACAGTACCCAAGGTTATAAAACTGAGCATGGAAATCAGTCTCAGTTTTATAACCTTCAACCCAGATCTATCTGGTTAAGGATAAATACAAGTGGATATTAAATGAAGAATATTTGGTGAGCTTGTTTTTAATTTAATATTTTTAAGTAATGCTTATAAATGAAAGGACGATGCCTGTTCAATAAGTTATCAATTCGTTTTATGCACCTTGATCAGATTTTTACTGACGGATATTCGTACTTAAATGTTTATATCCTTTGAAACTCTCTGTTTAAGTTTCATAGGTCATTGTAAACATTGTTGAAGTTTGTTGTTACCGAGCAGTTACTGAGTTTAGAGGAGATGTGTGTAGGTTCACACTTAAAAACCCCTAATTACCAAACACTCATTTAAGTGCTGTTTGACTTTGCAAGGTTTGCCGAGCCCTTAAAGTGCGGAAAGTGCGTATTACTTAAACCACGTTTTACGTGTACTTGGAAATAAGAAACAGATATTGACTTCATCCCTCTGCGCAAGAGCCATTAGAGTCTGTTTTAACATGTTGGCAATATATTTAATTATTCACACCATTTTAACGACATTGAATTAGTGCAGTGCTTTTGTATTTGTAGGGTCGGATATGGAGGATATAAACAGCAAAGCGCGAGATGGCTTAAGGAGGCTGAAAAAAACCTTCATCGGAGTGGTCACAGACATGTGGTTTCTTAACCGAATCTCACAGTTCTGCTTCGTGTTTGGGCTAGGAGGAATTGCTAGTGTCGGGATTATATTCGCCATTCCATATATTTATAGAGACTACAGCCAAACTGCTGAGTTTTACTTACGGATATTTGGATATTTTCTAGTCATTCAATTAACAACCAACTGGCTCTGTATGAAATTCGTAGACAACAGTTATAACCCGTTCAAGCATGGTGCAATACCAGATGGAGTATTTTTAGGTCAGAATATTTACCGCGTGCGAGTTGAAGGATTCCAAAATGGCGGACAAAATGACCGATATGGACGAAAAGATGCAACTGCGGTACATATAAATAAAAATGGAAGTATTATGTATGTGGCATCTGAAATGCCCAAAGCTCCAGATGAAGGCCCTAAAAGGACAGCTTATCCATACTTTTCCTGGACACCGTGTTTAAGATGCAACAGGCCACGGCCTCCAAGGTGCCACCACTGTCCAATGTGTAATGTTTGTGTTCTGAAACGCGACCACCATTGTTTCTTTGCTGGTACCTGTATTGGTTATAGAAACCTTAGACATTTTACCGTTTTCTTATTTTGGGCATCGGTGGCGACCGCATTTGCCACAATCCACGCATTGCCTTATTATTACTACGACATATTACCATTTACAAGGTGGTTTGACATAATTTTTCTAATTGCCATCTTACGGGCTTGTCTGGGTTTTATAGAATGGCATTACGCGTTGTTCATTCTTCTTGGATGGATATTAGTGGCCTACTTAATGTGGGCCACATCTTTTTTGCAAACAGCGATAAAAATAATCAGAACTGGTAAAACAACATTTGAAGAAGAATTCAAAATGGAAGTAGCAGACACAAGAAGTACATGGGATAAAGTCAGGGCTGTTTTTGGATATTACTGGATACTGAACTTCATCTTTCCTTTACATTTTGTGTTCGAACCCATCGACGATCCTGTAAAATGGCCATCTATTAAAGCTTAGTCTGATTCTAGGTACCTCTCCACTAGATCTCAAACATTCGGCTGAAGGTTATAAAGCTGAAATCGGAAACCAGTCTGAAATCTCAAGCATCTGATTGGATGAAATGGCGACTGGTCGCCATTTCATCCAATCAGATGCTTGAGATTGAGACTGGTTTCTATGCTCAGTTTAATAACCTTGGGCACAGATATGTGTCAGTTCTGAAAGTGTGCTCAATATTAAGTATTCCGATTGCTGCGATCTGAGATCGGTCCTCAATTTAGGTTTAATATAATACTTGTTTCATCAAGACAATTACTTGTAATGTTCGTATATGTCTATTTATTTTGGATATCCGAAACATATTTCGTACAACTAAACCGCAGGTCTTCATGAGGCCTATGCCCAAGGTTATAAAACTGAGTATGGAAACCAGTCTCAAATCTCAAGCATCTGATTGGCTGAAATGGATGCTTGAGATTTGAGACTGGTTTCCAATCTCAGCTTTATAACCTTCAGCCTAGGTCTCAATAATTTGATTCAAAGCATGACCCATTCAACATAATGACTTTTATCGTACAAATAGATAAGCTTTTATTGCGCTCAATTAGCTGGGTTTCATGTGGTCCACTTGTGTATTAGTATTAGCACAAACGGTGTTTAAATTTTTCCTTGACTTTCAATTTAAAGATTATTTATTTGCTCCGATTCTCAGAACTTACATGCCATCGGTTTATGTGATAATTATTTAAATTAAATAAAATGTAAAAAGAATGTGTCCTTAGTCAATTTATTGGGTCAGGGTTATTCTCCCCACAGCACCAAATACATAAATGAATGAAGTAAATTTCTTACCCTTGTCAACGATACTCATTTAAATAGATTTTCTTCACATATTTAATAAAGCAGAAATTAGTAGAACAGTGAAATATTATGAATGTAAGGAATAGCATCATTCATAAACGTTTGCCTTCTCAAATAATCAGTAGATAAAAAGGAAAAGAATGCTTGAATTTATAATATGATCAACTTTACAACTTTACATTTTAATTAATCAAGTCTTGAGATTTGCGACTGGTTTACAATCTCAGTTTTATAACCTTCAGCCCAACAGTATTAATAAGAACCTCGGTGTTAGCTTCTTGGAACGGCCAGTGACGAAGCATTTTGCAACTTATGGATTTAACCGAGATCTAGGGTGCATACCTTACACTTGCCCATTTAGGTTCTTATATGAACAGACGAACAGAAGATACCCCGGTGAATTAACTCCAACCCGCCCATTACTATGGCTTAGGTTATAAAACTGAGATTAGAAACCAGTCTCAAATCTCAAGCATCTGACCAGTCGCCATTTCAGCCAATCAGATGCTTGAGATTTGAGACTGGTTTCCATGCTCAGTTTTATAACCTTGGGCACTCAAATGGTGCATGCAAAACGACTTAAACATATAAAGTTTAAGTTCACTTGACTGGACAAATCTCATACGTTTAACTAAACTTCATGTTATACTGTTAAACTGTTGATTGAACTGATTTAGGGGATATTATATATAATATATTAATTTCTTATGAGTTCACGTGTTCTGATAACGGATATAAAGACCGTCTTCAATCGTCATTGCAAAGTGATAGATAAGAAGAAAATATCAAAATTCCTCTAACCGAAAAATGCAGTTCAATAAAACTTTTCACAAAGTATTATTAATTCATCTTTATGTAAAAATAGTGAAATGTTAGAACAATAAAGAAAATTATCATGCAACTGTATAACAAATTGCATTTTCAAGTGATATCAGTCATTGACCGATGACACTATTTAGGCTTCTCCCACTTTGACGGAATATTTTTAAAGGAATCTAAGCCTTCCCTCGCTATGTTATGATTACCCTCACCCTCCTCGTGCTATTTTTCTTGAAAGTTCCCGAAAAGTAAAAGAAACCCACCATACTGCTAGAGAGTCTATAAGCACACAATAGCACCACTACTGCTACGACCTTTGTAACGCCATTTTCGAGATCAATGTTCCTTCCGGCATGAAAGTATAATCGATTTCGGACATATTTTATGGATTTTTTTAGACTGAAATGTGTTTTGTTTACTATTCTGTGCTAATGGATGCTTATACAATTGATTTTTAGAAAATCCATTTGAATGCCTGCGTTAAGGTCATTTCGGTTGTAGGTAAAACACTAACCAGACCCAGACCAGACTACGGAAATTAACGATTGCGTACGGAAATGACTTTCCTTTCCGATAATACGGTAGAAATAATAAGTGTCATTTAGTGGTTAGTGCTTGTTGTTCTTTATATTCTTTAATGTCAGAATGAAGAAACAATAAATCTTAAAAGATAATTTAACATAGATTGCTTTAAAATTTCACTTATAATTATGCGGCTGTAAAAAAATTGGTGTAAATCTACAGTATATTTGAAATGCTACGAATAATATTTTGTCTATTGCATTTTTTTTCACCTCGAACTTTCATTACATGAATCTAGTCTAGATTCCTGTTCATCACTTGTTATGAAACAATAATTTTGATAAAATATAACACATAATGAAAGCAAAACAATATGTGTCATCGAATTTCAAGACATGTGGTAATTATTATATTACCTTCGTATAACTGATGTGTGATACGGATTACCAAATAACTCAAAAGTGATTTTTTTGTCATAGAGATTTTTTTTGTCATAGAGATTAAATAAGTGAATACAAATAGTAATCTTATTTTCTGTAAATTGCAGTTGTGACTTTTAAGTAAGTAGTTTTAATTAATAATTGTGTACTAAATCGATCATAAAATTAATACAATCCCAGAAGTGAATGACGATGTTTCTTTCTTTGATTAATTTAAATGTAATTTTGCTTTGACTTTTTTTAGACATATCAACAGGGCTGGTAATCAAACTGCACCTTACCATGCATTTTGTAAACAAAAGTCCGCCAACTTGGATGAAAATTGGTAAGTTTTTTACTTTTACTCATTTAATAAATAACTCGTAAAATTGAGATATACCTAAGAACCTGCTACACATTTTTCCGAATCTTTTGGTACCTAGATGGAATATAAACTCCAAGTGGAAAACAAGTTACCTCGGTCATGGAAACTGAATCGGCGAGAAATGAGCAAGAATATTTAGGGTAAAGTGCAGGTAAATTTGTCATTTTGTATGTTTTTCGCCAAGAAAGGTAGTTTTGTCTGTAATCACGCGAAAAATTGAATTCCATTTTAAATTTCATGTCCCAAGACAAATTTTTTAGTCAAAGAAACCACTATTTCGCAGCAAAATGAGCAAATATCCCTTATGGTAAAGTGCAGTTCTGAAAATTAAATGATAAAGTGCAGTTGACTTTTTTCTCCAACTAAACATAAAACATCGCCGTCGTATTTCCCTGACTTATATGACCATATAAACACATGTCCGACACGTAATCAATTATAGAAATAAAATGTAACATTAAGGAGACTCCTCAATATCAAATTCCGGCTTAAAACATGTATTGTTTTGATCCGCTCCTCTGAACTTTCGCTTGTTCAACGGCGAACGAAAAACTCCGGGCTTGCGTACTTTTTATTGAATTCTTATAGCTGGTACAAAAACATCGTTTGTGTCAAAATTAAAAAGTAATATTGGCAGTGAAACAGCTTTTGCCTCCATATATTTTATTGTATTCCGCCATATTGTTTTGAATTGCCGGGAAATGCATAAAGTCAATCGCCTTATTTGCTCACTGGTATTTTCAGGGTTTACTGAAATCTTTACATAGAATGATTGTGTGAACGTTTTATGTTAAAAGTAATAAAATTATTCTGAATTTTAAAAAATTAACGAATCTGCAGTCCATCTAAGCTATTTAGAAGAGACGTCACTTAGATGAAAACACGACGTCAAACGTGTACTTTTGAGGCTCAGTGGAAAGAGTGCCGTTTGAAAATAAATGACCCCCATTTATTAAATTCCAATATTTTCTATATATCTGTTGTTCGAAGGTTTTGCAGTATAATCAAACAATTATAAGGTTTCTTGAATAGATATACATGTGAGGATACATTGACGGTCTGAGTGTCGTGTTATCCCACTTCTGCGGTTCAAGTAAAATACACTTAGATCGGCAATATATCCTCACACCTCTTTCAAAAACCAAAATGACCTAACAATATTAACTATTAAACACAATTTCTTATTTGCTCCATGTTTTGCATGATGTATGTGTTGCCCACCTGAACTAACACAATGTATACGGTTTTAACAAATCAATCAAGTATTATGTATGTACATTTTATTATAATACTTAACATTTGTGTATGCGTACTAGAAGTAAAATGTACACAAGCAGTTGTGGAACAATTCCAACATCTTTTTATGTTTTTATGCTTACAGCCTAATATTATATATAAAGGTCTATAAATAGGCGAACTATGATTTTCAAATAAACCGGGCTTAATCGGAAAAGAACAGATTCCGAGTGAAAACTTCCATAAATTTTGATAATAAATTTGGATTTTCTCCACCAATAGACCAATTTATGTATAGTTACTAGTGTCATTTGTTCGGTAAGTTACCATTTTGTCTTCGAAATTAATGTGCAACTGGGATGATTTTTCCGAGATCTGTTTAGTTGGTTATCTTTCCATGGTTATGTTATGTATGAACTGTTATTTTTTGAAAACAGGGATATTTTGTGTTCTAAGTGATTGTAGTTGTATCTCATCCTATACATGTATAACATTTTATCAACTGCTTTTACAAAATGTCTGCTCTTATAGATAAGACAGATATGAATGACGTTCAAAGCAGTATAACGACATGGGAAACAAAAAGACGGGCTGTTGTTACTGAACTCAGAGCATTGGCTAATCAGATTAGAACATCCCATCATCAGAGAAACATGGCGGAACAGCAATGTGCTAAGGCAAATCTAATAGGCAGTAAGTATTGTAGTTTGTTCTGTGTATTCTGAAGTTTCTATTACCTCCCTTGATGTTATTATGCTAATTTCAAACCATGTAGAATGTCAATCCTTGATAGTGACTGTATTTAAGCATAATTGAACTACCGATTTTGGCGGGATACGGATTGTATGTACTGTGTCTGTCTCTTGCATGGCTGTCTAGGCGCTGAGGGAGATTTGCACGGCCTTAGGGTTATCGATAAATTGAAAAGGTTAGGGAATTTTGGCGCACCACGAAGTTATGTATTGCCGCTTTGGGCTACACGAAAAGCCTGGGAGACGTGTGAAAACTAAAAACTCCACTTAGAGACTGAGATACGAAGTATTTACGTTTAAATCAAAAGACATGATAGCTTTAGTTTAAAACATCATGAAAGACATGTCTCTCTCTCTCTCTCTCTCTCTCTCTCTCTTTCCCCGCCCCACCCCACTTGCAAATAAGTATTCTTATGTCAGTTTATCTTTGAAATAGCTAGTAAGATTTAATCTTGCATCATCGATCGCAATATTATGCACTATACGTATTTCTTTTAGATATTATCGAAGTTGGGGCAGTGCTTCTCGCACCTTTTTCTGCTGGTTTATCGCTGATAGGAACGTTTGGATCGTTTGTTGTCGGCGTCAGCTCTGATCTTGTTACAAGGAGTGCGTATGCTGAATACGAGCAAATGAGAGTAAACACAAAACAAAGAGTTGAAATGGCATTGGAAACAGACAGGAGCGCTGTGAACGACCTTCAAACAATGCTGGATCTTCTTGTCTACCTAGAAGGGCAACTAGGAAAGATGAAAATATTTGACAATCTGGTATATATTCAAAACGGGCTATTACAAGGTTTACAGTATTCGTTGGAGCTTTCTGACACGACCATGTCCTGTCATGCGCTTTCAAACCCGACACCAACTTCCGTTTCTGGTTTCCATTACGCGCCGTAGAGAATAACAGAACAACGCTATTTCCTGGTTCGTCGAACATTGATGAAACTATCAACCTAGCCGAATGTGTTCTCGAATTATCAGAGTATTACCACACAAGTTTTGCCGGGAACGCCGAAAGTGAAAACATCGATAAAATCTGTCCACCAACCAAAGACCTATCTTTCAAACCAGTCAGATTTCGAAACCAAATGGAATTGGCAAAAACGCATCAGGATGAGGTCACACATTTCAACGTACAGACTCGGGCAAATGTGTTCAGCAATAATGCCATCCGTCTTCGTTCTAGGCAGTTCAACATATATTGTTTAGAAAAAAGCGCAAATACAATCCCTCTTGCAGTTGATGACGTAATTAACACACAAAATAAATTAACCACGTCATCCCAGGATGCAAAGCTTATAGATGCACAAGCAGATGAACTAGAAAGGAACTTAAGAGAGAACCGCAAGTACGTTCAGACCCGTTTGGAACAGTTTTCTAGCCTTCGGACAGTGTTGCGCAATGTGTACAGCATTCATCATATACAGGAAGTGTACTGCTACTTGTGGTTGCTTCATGGCAGGATCGGATTCCCTGCCCCTATCAACTACGACATTTTTCTCTATTTTTTATTTTTTCTCCTTTTCTTCATATTTCTGTGAATGTCACTTAACGCCCGATTCTATAATTCATGCCCAAGGTTATAAAACTGATCATGGAAACCAGTCTAAATTCTCAAGTATCTGACTGGGTGAAATGGCGACCAGTCGCCATTTCAGCCAATCAAGTGCTTTAGATTGGAGACTGGTTTCCAAACTCAGTTTTATAACCTTCAGCCTCAGTGTTTTTTGTTTTTTTTTTGTTTTATTCGTTGTACTATAACCATCTCCGAACGGAACACGACCGCTTCCTCAAGAGGTTTTCTGAATTTTAACCTGTATTGTTGGCTAAAAAGGAATGTGCTTAGAAGCCCTAGCTGCTAATGAATCGTGTTTGCATCATTATATTTTTGAATATTAAAATGGTTTAAACGTTACCATTTTTATTCAAATCTTTTATATAAAATTCATTTGTGATTGAGTCTCGTATCAAGTTAAAGTTGCTAATTTCAATTGTTTAAAATGGCGAAGACATTTCTTACCATTATTTAAACCCCTTTAAATTTGATTTGTATCAATAAAAATGTTGTGTATACCTTTATATTCATAATAAATTTTCATATTAATGCTATATTGGCGTTATCTGTCAAAGCTGTGTTTTTACCTAGTAATTTTGTAACTAAAGCGTACATTTACCGGGCATTTTGTTAGGACCTCTTAAACATAAGTATTTCAGAATAGTATTTTACATCCTTTAGTCACAAAGCCTATTTTAGAAATATTTATTTAGGTAGTAAGACATGGAAGAAAAGGCACGGAACTGGCAGAGTGACACACACTTCACATCTTTGTACCAGCGACAGTCCATTCACCACAAATACAGTAAAATCTTGTTATAGTATGGTGGTCTAAATTTTAGTGCGGAAAAATTGTGTAAAGGGACTTGGATTTAGTTGTCTCTTTTGTCTCTGTTATTGGGAAGTTCTTAACTTCTGAGTGGTTTTAAGGACGGTTTTAGTGTATTTAATTGTAGTGCCGATGTTTGGACATGGCCGGTTTACATGTCAGAAATCGGCGACAATCGGGGATATCACTAGCTAAGAGTCCAACTACCGACCAGTGTCTATAAGACATATTATGTAAACGATATGCCTAAATTCAATAAACAAGGGTAGAATCTCCCCTATCGAAATCATAGTTCCTTTCGATTTATACTTTGGGAGTGTAGTGTGATTACATCGAAAGATAAAACTAGCTATCAAGCCTCCTTGACACACCTAAGGTCTCGAGTTCGAACTTTTTAAAAATAAATTTAAATGAAAATTGGTAAAAGCCGGTCTTCAAACACGTCTAGTTGTTTTTATTTCTTCAAAATCACCACTGCATCTGCTATCACTTTATTTTGCTGTAATTACCTGAAACTGTTTTTAAAAGGTTATAAAATAAACTTCTGGGCTGAAGGTTATTAAACTGAGTTTGGAAACCAGTCTCAAATCTCAAGCATCTGATTGGCTGAAATGGCGACCAGTTTTATAACCTTGGGCACTGGATTTGTTCCATTCGGTAATCATGCGTGTTTAGAATATGAAGGTGATACCGACCGTCGTACGTATTAATATATTTATATTGTCGCACCATATTAACAGTGATTTAGAAAGCAACTGGTAACTATCGGGAAAGTGTCGTAATTTGTTAACACCATCAAAGTATTAAATTCGGATACATTAACAAAACAAGTATGTTAACGTTTAATTAAGAACCGAAACGCAATTCGTCACTGCTGTTTATCATTCGATTGTAATTCTTTTCGTCAACTTTCTTTTTTACATTTACGATCATATGATCACGGTGTTGAAACTGTTAAGCAGTATTTCAGATGGTATCGTGTGGAGACTGACAGGGACAGAGCGATTGGTATTGATTGTTTATCTTATTTGTATAATGCACTGGCGTAGCCAACAATGATCTTCAACCCAGGACACGCAAGTTTGTTACTGTTTCAGTTTTATTAATTATATTTATCTGACTGCAATTTTAGTTGTGTAATGAACTTTAATTGTTATCTGAAAGTTATCCTAATACCGGTATCAAGTGACAAAAATTCGCCAAACCAGGTCTTCATAACAAAAATGACTGTATGCTTCACACTGAAATTTCAAGTTAAAAAATTCGCTTTAAAATGAAATTTCAAAATTTAGATACATAAAAATAACTGACTACATGGATAAGAGAACAGTCGCATTATACTCTAATTGTCAAGCATGATCTTATGGCATTTATAGACGAATTTTAAACTTTTTTTTCAATGATCAGTATTCATCTAGCGACTATTGGAATAATTTGTAAAACCATATTTAAATAAGCTTGTTTGACGTGTCACTGTCTAGTTCTCGGTTACGTTCCATATCAAATTAAGATAACTTATGAATACCGTTATGACTTCCACTTAATTATAAAATATCATGCATGAAATAGTTTAAGTAAAACAAGCACTATCAGATTTTATTGAAAAGAAAAGTTGATATTTAATGAAGGCTTAAAGGAAGTTATCTATTTTCTGAACCGCCTCGTCATTTTGAAACTCTAAAAATAATTGACAATTTTGGGATGTTCGTATTCCTCATGTTCATGGTGTTGATCCGAGAGATCGTGCGCTTCCGCAGGATGGCCGGTGAAGTATATCGCCAGTAAGAAGATCCATTTCTTCAAAACGACAACGACACAAACTTGTTCGCCCATAATTAAAACTGTTATTTTAGTGACAAATGTGGGCCTCATATTTATGTGCATAATTAATTATTAACTTAATCGGGTATTTTTTTTCAGCGCATACCCGATGAAGCGAAAGATTTTCAACGTGGTGAAAACAATTGCAACAGACCCAGTTCTTCTGAATAGGATAGCGCCGGTGTGTTACTTGTTTGCCTTAATAGGTATTGCTGGATTCGGAGTGTATCGGGCCATACCTTTTGTTTACAGCGAGTACAGTAGTTGGGTTACCAGCATAGTGCAAACTATCGGATGTTTCCTGGCTTTGGAACTGTTTATCAATTGGACATGTTTAGTGTTTGTCGATTCTACGTATATTCCGGCGAAATATGGAGACCCACCGGTTTTATTTAATACAGGAGTTCAAACCTTCCAGCAAGAAGTGTGTCCGAGAGCAAATTCAACTAAATCACGAAAAGACAGTAGCATATTAAAAATGGACTCCGACCATCAATATAATGGGTACCAGGACATTTTTCAGCAGCAGACAGGCGTTGACCAATCGGTGATGGCGTACTATACATGGACACATTGTATACCTTGTAACCGACCGAATCCACCACGTTCCCATCACTGTGTGTTGTGTAACACTTGCATTCTCAAGCGTGATCATCATTGTTATGTTGCAGCCACGTGCATAGGATTTAGAAACCTTCGTTACTTCACCGTGTTCTTGTTCTACGCAGTGTTAGCCACTATTTTCGCTACCGTCCACGCATTGCCGTATGCGTATTTTAAGGTGATTCCAAACGTAAGGTTCTACGATCTTTTCTATCCCGTAACTTTATGCCGTGGATTCTTGGGATATGTGAAATTTACTGACAGTATTTTGATAATTCTAGGCTGGATGTTGCTAGTGTATCTGGTATTTAGTAGTGTATCCCTATATAAGGCATACACTTGGATAGTTTCAGGGAACACCTCATATGAAATTCAAAACAAAATACAAATCTATGATACAAGAGATTTCACTGGGAAGATTCGATCTGTGTTTGGCTATTATTGGCTTTTGAATTTTTTAGTGCCATTACATTTTGTGTATGAACCTATTGACGATCCGATCAGTTGGCCAAGTTTTAAAATGAGGGGAATTTCTATCTCCTCGTAGCTTTTAAAGGTGCAAAAATATGAAGGGTTCTCAAATACATGTATCATAATTTGTAATATAAACTGTTGAAGTCTTGTAAACAAAGTAAATGTGATGGCATTTTCTCTCACAGTCGTTGAACAAGTGAATATACGACGACGTATTTAAAGCCAAAGTTGTAATATAGCGTTACTACCGCAGTAAAAATCATGAATGTAGTCAGTTTTCGAAAGTTACGATGAAATTCGCTTTTATTATGTCAATTATATGAATTATTTAGCATTGAAATGAATATTAATCCCATCTGAAACATTGAAGTATTCCACTCTGTCAGGCGCGTAGGAGCGATTTGAACATTGGGGCCGCGGAAGAGATGATTTTGGCAGCATAGCACTTAATAAGTTACTTATTATATACAACAATTTTATGTAGTCATTGGTGTTCATAGAGTCTGAACAGTGAATAAGCAACTTTAAAATTAAGGACTATATCTATAAATTATTGTATTCAGATTAACTACTGGTAGAACGGGCATTTCTAACACTGGTTGTAAAGATCTAGCCCCAATGTTATAAAACTGAGCATGGGAACGAGTCTCAAATCTCAAGCATCTGATTGTCTGAAATGGCGACTAGTCAGATGCTTGAGATTTGAGACTGGTTTCCAAACTCAGTTTTATAACCTTCAGACCTACTCGTGATGTGTACACCAGGAAAAAAATTGTTAGATACTTACCGACGCCGTCATAAAATCAGTTAAAAATAATGAGACAGCCATTATGAAGACCTGTGATGGGAACTCTCGTATTTTGTGAGATTCTCGTTAGTTGTTAAGTTTAACGGGATATTCCCACAACTGTTTATACATATTAACAAGAAAAATTTCTTTTTGATGTTTACACACTTTATTTACACATGAACACACTTAGAGTTATTATGTCGTTAAATTCGGAAAGAATAAAACACATTGCTTTATGTTGCTTTTTGTCGCCAACTTGAGAACTACAACAGGGCACTCATAATTCGATACACGACAGAATATGATTTTTACAATCATACAATATTTTACTTCTCATTTTTATTTATTAATTCGAAATCACCCCATCACCCCCATCTGACCGTAACTTTCAAACAATGGTTTTGTTTGCTTTTCGAATTTTAAGTGTTTTTTTTTCAATCACTTCACCGAACCCCCGGCTTTTGTGGTTTAAAAAATTCAAAAACTCGAAGCGACTCTAAATGCCCACTTAGAGATTTTTATTGCTTTAAAGAGAAGGGTACGGCCTATTTATACTGTAAAATAAAAGAACTCTATCCATGATTTCCATGTGCAGCTGTACTTAGTTCGCTTTTTGATTCGTTAGGTTATTTCTGCTCAAAATGCGACCAGTGCAGATCCTGATCAGATGGTACGGATGTGCCGGCTGATCTGGATCTACACTGGTCGTACATGTGTAAAAATGCGTATTTATGGAGGAAAGGGTTAAATCAGCGAAAATCTTATAAACTTCTAAGCAATCAGACAGCCCGGTGCCCAAGGTTATAAAACTGAGCATGGAAACCAGTCTCAAATCTCGAGCATCTGATTGGCTGAAATGGCGACCAGTCGCCATTTCAGCCAATCAAATACTTGAGATTTCAGACTGGTTTCAAAGCTCAGGTTTATAAACCTGAGGCAAGATGTGCAGGCTGTTCTGAATGTACACCTGTTGACCATGGGATATATTCCATACTCCATGGTGTAAAGGGTAAAGCACAATACAAGGTGGTAAACCAGCACCCTAGTTAATCTTGATGAGATCTTTTTAATTTACTACTTGGATTTTACAAAATTATTGCTTTTATTGTTTAACATTACAAAATACAAGAAAAGAAGCAATTTTAAGTGATTGATGACTATCACCGTGGGGAATCAGTAGTACTAGTTACGAACATTTTTAGAACGCGAGCGCGAGCTCGGAGGAAAAAAGGTAAATATTTAAATATATTCTTTTATTTTCTAAAAAAACATGTTGTGCACGGAATGCGCGCTAATGAAAGCTTTCGATCGGTACCTTTGTTGTTGCTGAGAATGGTGTAGTAAATTCCTGAAAGTCAAAAAAGTGTTTTGGTGCGGACAAATTTTACGAGTACTAGTCACGAACAACCCTTATTTTGCTTGTTTTTATAGTAAAAGTGAGATTTCAGATATTGCAAAACAAATTTTTACGCACATTTACTGTTTCCTGATGTCTTTAAATTGCTATTTTAGCACAAAATTCGACAAATCTCACGTTTGGCCAAAACAAATTTTTAGTACTAGTTACGAACCAAAACTACTATATGTCAGTGTATGCATATTTCCAGCTATTATAACATATTACCAGCTATGTTTTCCGCATTTTATGCAAATAACATTATAGGTTATCTTTGTTATAAGCATACAATGACATTTCCACCATGATCTTCAAGATTTTCCTGTAGGCATTGCAGAGTGATCGATATATGACCGTCGTGTTCCTGTATTTCTTGCATTACGTTAATAATGTTTCTTGACGTCATAAATCGTTTGACTTTCTTACTGAGCGAGGTATATCCAACAGTTTTAAATTTGTACAATCTAATTTCCTGTTAGAAATGAAAAAAGCCGCCGCTAATATACCGCCCTTTGGAAAATCTTGCGATGTATCACCGACGGTTATTTATTCTTTATTGCATAACTGCGAAGAATTAATGAATTTTAGTCAAACGTTTAAAGTTCTTTATTTGCTGTTAAAATACTAAATACTGCTTAAACGTACACTCGTTATAAATATGTCATTTTCAGAATGTAAAGCCTTACGTTTGTCTGCTGGATGTGGCCATTCCTGATATGCATATTTCACTTTTCTCAAATACATTAACAACAAACATGTCAAAACTGTTACCGTAGATGCCCTTTTCCGTGGCATGCACCGATTAACAGTCTTCACTTAGTAAATGTGAATCTAAAATCCCAATTAAACTTATTAAAACGACTCATTAATTTCATACCTATGTTCAGTAAATGAACTTTTGTTAAAAAACATCTTCCCGCAGCACTGATTTGGACTTTCTTTGCTGTGCCGCTTTTCATGCTCATACACACCAGATCTACTTTTGTAGGTTACGCCACAAATCTTACAAACTTAAGGCTTTTCCATTCTAAAAATGACGTATTTATAATGATTGTACGTTTAAGCAGTATTTACGAGTTACAGTCAAAAAGTTCCAGGACTGTCATGATATCTTTTTTATTTTCCGTACGATTCAGTAATTAAATGTATGACATAAAAATATAACTATTCCACTGCAAGAACATATAAATATATGTAAAATATACAAACATAAACATGTTTTCTGATCCATTAGAATAGCCCACTATGTCATGTACGGAGCACTTCCGCGACGTCGTGACGTTCATATGACATTTGCAAGGGTTGTTTTCATTTCATCTGTCAGCAGACGAGGAACCCAGCGCGCACATACTTTATTCATGTTCAAGTCCTGGGTCACTATTTTATGAACAGTTCCATGACACAGCCCGACAGTGTAAGCAATATCATCTAGAGAATTGCGCCGATCAGTTGCTAGGACGTCCTTAATCTTTTTGACTAAGCGCGCATCATTTCCCGGCCTTCCGCTTCGCGCATTATCCTCAATATCCGCCCTACCTTTCCGGTAACGTTTGTGCCACTCAAACACAAGAGTCCTGGAACAATTTATAACACCATCCTTCTGTTTCATGAATTTCCAAGTATCAGTCGGGGTCATATAAGACATCGCAGAGAATTTAATTACTGTCCACTGCTCCGTACGTTCAATTAACGTTGTCATTTTCTTGCTTCAGAATTTTTACACGGCGGAAATTATACTTCACAAAATGGCGATACTTCAGCCGATCACGCTAAAATTTTGTAATTGTTTGCTAGTAACGTTCCGTTGATGTCGTGCGGAAAAATAAAGACGTCTTGATGCTGTTATTTTCAGAAACTTCAAAAAGAATGTAGTCATCTCATTGCAAAATAAGGCAAATTCTGAAGTGCTCCGTATTATGGTTGTGGACATGCTAAATGTGAAAAAATAGATTCAATACTTGTTCAAACCTACTTTTTCATAGCTGTTGATATTAGATTTAAATAGAAATACATGCATGCTAAATTTTATGAGGATCCGACGTCAATAATTTGTTTAAAAGGACCAGTCCGGGAACTTTCTGACTGTACCTCGTACAAGTATTTTAACAGTAAATATAGAACTTTAAACGTTTGTCTAATTCATTAATTCTTCGCAGTTATGCAATAAAGAATAAATAACCGTCGGTGATACATCGCAAGATTTTCCAAAAGGCGGTATATCAGCGGCGGCTATTTTTTCATTTCTAACAGGACATTACATTGTACAAATTTAAAACTCTTGGATATACCTCGCTATATAATAGATGAAAAGGGAACTTTGAAGACCCTCGACCCACGACAAATATGAAAATATTGCAGGCTCGGTTTGATTGAGCCTGTTTCTTTGGCAGTAATGTAATGCATATTACTGTCCACGCCGCCTAGCCCCGGGTTGAGAGCAACTCAATAATTACACCAATAAACAGTATAATTTTGACCATCCCAAACGATGATGTGCATATGGCGGTGGACATGGAACCTTCAATGCGGTATTTTCAGATTAATATCATTACATGTTCAGCGGCGTATGGTCCCCAGATAAAAGAATAGGTTTGCCCTAAACGAGAAAACAATTGGCTGAACTAAACAGAACAGAATTTTGAGAGGGGATCTTAGAATATAAATCCTGCATATCACCGACAACGCCAAAGGCAAAATTTAAAAAGCAGGAAGTATATTCCTGGGGGTGATTGAACAATATCCAAATTTATATTCGCTGGGATATTAAAACCACCCATCTTTAAACTGGCCGAAATATTAAAACCTAAAAGTAAATTTAGAAGTACTTTTAACATAGTACATAAATATCTTGCTCGACGACCTTCAAAGGACGTAATTGAAAACAGCACTGATTGAAGAAAGTCAAACGGTTTATGACGTCAGGAAAGATTAATAACGTAATGCAAGGAATACAGGAACGCGACGGTCATATATCATATCGATCACTCTGCAATTAATAAATGCCTACAGGAAAATCTTGAAGGTCATGATGGAAATGTCATTTTATGTTTATAACAAAGATAACCTATACTGTTATTTGCATAAAATGCGGAAAACATAGCTGATAATATGATATAATAGTTGGAAATATGCATACACTGACATATAGTAGTTTTGATTCGTAACTAGTACTCATAATATTTTGGTTCGTAACTAGTACTGAAAATTTGTTTTGGCCAAACGCGAGATTTGTCGAATTTTGTGCTAAAATAGCAATTTAAAGACATCAGGAAACAGTAAATGTGCGTAAAAATTTGTTTTGCAATATCTGAAATCTCACTTTTACGATAAAAACAAGCAAAATAAGGGTTGTTCGTGACTAGTACTCGCAAAATTTATCCGCACCAAAACACTTTTTTGACTTTCAGGAATTTACTACACCATTCTCAGCAACAACAAAGGTACCGATCGAAAGCTTTCATTAGCGCGCATTCCGTGCACAACATGGTTTTAAGAAAATAAAAGAATAAATGTATATATATTTTTTTTCCTCCGAGCTCGCGCTCGCGTTCTAAAAATGTTCGTAACTAGTACTATTGATTCCCCACGATGACTATGCAAGGATATTTTTGAATTATTATTGCAAAATGACTAACTATTTGCTTCTAGAAAACGAAAAATAACAAGAGATTAACACTCAAAATGAGAATTAATCAATTACTTCATAAGGTATGGCTGTTATCCCATGGAATTGAGTGTAGAACCAGATCAGCTGGCACATCTGTTTAAACTTAAAAGGCGTATGGTCTACTGACTCCAATTGACCGAAATATTGAAAATTAAGTAATTTTAGAAATACATGTAATAATAAACAAGACTTAATATAAAAATCGTGCTCAACGAGCTTTAAAATACGTAACTGATAACAGAACTGATTTTATGTACGGGGAGACTATTTACAGCAATCACATGGCACAAACAACGCTTCTGCGATACTGCAATAGATGAAAAGGGAACTTCGAAAGCCACCTAGAGAATCCAATTATTGTACTTGGCCTTATCGACGTACGACAATCTCTACAACGGTGAGACCAATGTTATCACTTATCTTAACTCAATGACTGTATTCACTGTCGTGTTACTCGTGCAACAGCTGCCCTGTACCAAATAGTGGGTACCCTGTGGCAGTCCGCAAGATGGCGACCAGTCAAGCAACGAAAAGGTATGTGCTATTTTGTTTCCAATTGGTATACATATTGTTTGGTATAGACTGGTATACTTGGATCATATTATAATGAAAAGGATTATTGCTTGATAAAATGATTGCTTGCTTTATTGCCGGTGTGTCCGTTTGACATTAAATAGTTGCATTACATCGGTCGTGTCAGAATTGTAAAAGCAAATATTTTCTTGTGTTACAAAACCAGTGTCACCGTTTATCTTTTCGCCAACTAATCTATGTGTACATGCACACTTGACCTGTTTAACAAATCGCTGATAAAAACCACATGATTCAGATTTTCGGAAATTGCTTATGTGTGTTTTATCAAAAACAAAAGACTCTGGTTTCCGGTCTTGTAGATGTACTGTGACAAAACTTACCATCAAAAAGAACACAATACTGACTTGATATCAGCAGTGCAGAAGCATCCACTGATATCGTAAGTTGATTGTAGTATTGTAATAAAATTTTCATTTGTTTTCCAGATTACTTGGTACATTATACTTGCTAATACTTTAATTGTATGTTTTAGACTAGCAACTTTTCATATGTTTTAAAAAGGAAGATTCTAACGGAACTATTTTAATTTACAATATGGATTAGATTCCGAAGGAACTAGTTAGATTGTAATAAATTGGAAATGGTTCTTACGTGCTCTTTTCTATCAGGCCAGTATATTCATAATTCAATCCTTGTTGTTGTTGTTGTTTCAGATATGCTTCGTCCAGACCTACTTTCCATTTAGGTCTTCTCTATCACCCAACTGTGCCCAAGGTTATAAAACTGAGCATGGAAACCAGTCTCAAATCTCAAGCATCTGATTGGCTGAAATGGCGACTGGTCGCCATTTCAGCCAATCAGATGCTTGAGATTTGAGACTGGTTTCCAATCTCAGCTTTATAACCTCCAGTCCAGGACTCTCAGTATGCTGATTCTACATAAGATTCGTCTTCTCCCGGAGTCATGGCGCCACAGAGAACGTGTCACTGGTAATTTTCTCACTTTCTTTTGACGAGCTCTTCAATATCTAAGGCATTCCATCTGTTGTGCTTGAGCAAGGACCAATTTTAAATTGTTACTATTGTGACGATAAGGCTGGATGCTCATTCTTATAAGGACACAAAATAGTATCTAAATAAAAACATCCAACAACGATCCTATCAAAGAACAACTATTTTTATTCAATATGAATGGGAGAAGGAAACACATTTGTTCAACCACAACCACGAAAGTGCGTTGGTTGATTACCGCACTAAACGAAACACGTTTTAAGGGGGCTGTGGGGGTAGGGTAAATTTCAAATTCATACTTCATTCATTACTACTTTGATACTGACAACAATATGATGTGTCATTTTAAATCACTTATGAAGAGTAAAATCAACATTTGTATTCCATTGTCACATATTTACGCGACCAGGAAATGCAAGGTCAACCACAATTTTTCAAATATCTCAAATTGTACACATTTGTTATACAAAATGGCACAACATACTAGTACCATTATCGATATTATTTTACTTTGTGTTTAGATGGAAATAGAACTTTTACAAAGAAATGTCTACACTAAGTTTCGTATTTCATATCACAGATATGAATAAAGTTCAGAGCAGTATTACGGCATGGGAAACGAAACGACGGACTGCAATCACTGAACTAAGAGCACTGGCTAATCAGATTAGAACATCCCATCATCAGAGAAACATGGCGGAACATCGATGTGCTAAGGCAAATCTTATAGGCAGTAAGTATTGTACTTCGTTGACAAAGGTTTGTGAATTTTGTAGATGCATAAAGAAATCACAACTGAACCGATTTAAGTTACAATAACAGACTAGGAGACGTGTGAACGTTCCACATTTATATAGGAAGTATTTAAGTTTAAACGACAAAAACAGGTCAGCAAATCGCCATGTTTTTTTTACACTTTTCGCAGTATTTTTGTTCTGTTGTCATGTAAACGCAGTACTGGTTCCATTCCTGGTATGTTCCGTTACCATTAATAAATAACAAATCAGACTGTGCAGAAAAAAGTCTAGTCTCCATTGCAAATAATCTTTAAGATTTTGATGTTGTTGCAGCATCGCACTAATGTAAACGTATTTCGTTTAGACATTATCGAAGTTGGTGGTGTTCTGCTCGCACCCTTTTCTGCTGGTTTATCGCTAGCAGCAACGGCAACGTCGTTTGCTGTCGGCTTCGGCTCTGATCTTGTAACAAGGAGTGCGTATGGTCAACACGAGCAAATGATAGCAACAATAAGACATAGAGTTGAAATGGCATTGAAAACAGACAGGAGCGCTGTGAACGACCTTCAAACTATGCTGGATCTTCTTGTGTACCTAGAAGGACAATTAGGGATGTTGAAAATATATGACAATCTGGTATATATTCAAAAAGGGTTATTACAAGGGTTACACTATTCGTTGGAGCTTTCTGACACGACCATTTCCTGTCATGCGCTTTCACACCCAACCCCAAATTCCGTTTCCGGTTACCATTACACTCCAGCTGAGAAAAACAGAGCATCGCTTTTTCCCAGTTCGTCGAACATTGATGAAACTATCCACTTAGCCAGATGTGTTCTCGAATTATCAAAGAATTCCAGGTCTGAGCATACGGCTGGTTGTAACCACACAAAATTTGCCAGGGACGCCACAAGTGACGACATCGATAAGATCTGTCCATCAACCAAAGACCTTTCAATTAAACCAGTCAGATTTGAAAACCAACTGGAACTGGCAAAGAAGAACCATGATGAGGTAACAAATTTTAACCTACAGACTCGGGCAAAGGTGTTCATCAATAATGCCATCCGTCTTCGTTCCAGGCAGTTCAACATATATTGTTTAGGAAAAAGCATAAATGCAATCCCTCTTGCTGTCGACGACGTAATACACACACAAAATAAATTAACCACGTTATCCCAGGATGCAAAGCTTATAGATGCACAAGTAGAGGAACTAGAAAAAAACTTAAGAGAGAACCGCAAGTACGTTCAGACCCGTTTGGAACAGTTTTCTAGGCTTCGGACAGTATTGCGCAATGTGTATGACATTCACCATATACAGGAAGTGTACTGCTACTTGTGGTTGCTTCATAGCAGGATCGGATTCCCTGCCCCTATCAACTACGACATGTTTTTCTACTTTTTATTTTTTCTCTTGTTCTTCATATTTCTATGAAAATCAATAACACTTTAAGACTGATCCATAATTCTGTGTGTTTTTCGTCGAACAGAACACGACCACTACCTATGAGTATCAGCCTGTAAAAAAGTCCGCATGGTTCGTTAACAATCCCTGTGCTCGGAAATCCTAACTGCTGAAGTATCATTTTTCTGATCAGTTATATTTTTGAATGTTAAAATCGTTTGAACTATCGCTGTTTTTCTACGGAATTACGTATTTTCTTATTAAAACCTATCATATTACTTGTAATTGCACTAGTCTCATTTTAACGGAACTCAGTTATCCTTAACCAACAGCCACAAAGACCTTGGCGTAATTTTTAATAACGATGGAAAATGGCACAATCATATAGAATATATTTCAAAATCAGCATCTAAAGTTCTATGATTAATGCGAGCTATTAAATTCAAAGTAAATCGACAAACTCGAGATCTGAATCAAATCTACATTTCATATATGCGCCCTATTTTAGAATACGCATCTGTAGTTTGGGACGGTTGTACAGAATACGAGAAAACTAAATTAGAGCAATTACAATACGAAGCTACGCGAATCGTTACAGGCTTAACTCGCTCAGTTTCCATTGAAAAACTAATCAAAGAAGCAGGATGGATGTCGTTAGCCAATAGGCGCACCTACCAAAAATTAGTCCTTATGTATAAAGTGAGAAACAATATGGTACCTGAAGATTTTATTAACTTTCCGCGATACGTCGGAGATGAAAACCAATATCATTTACGAAATGCGGATAATTATGCAACAATTCCAAGAAGAACAACTCTTTATTCGAACTCGTTCATTCCGTCGGCAACTTCTTTGTGGAACTCATTGCAACCAGAGATAAAAATAGTCCTTCCATTAGTAAAATTTCCATTTTGAAAAACTCATTGATTGAATGTAACGCCGTTCCTGATTACTATTTTACGGGATCAAGAATACTTTCAGTGTACCATGCGCGTATAAGAAACGGTTGTAGTAACCTAAACAATGATCCATTTAACAATTTTCTAAAAGATAGCAATTAATGCCAATGCGGGGCAGGAGTGGAAGATGCAGAACCCTTTTTTTAATGTTCAAACTACCGCGGTCAATGTATTATTTTATTTCGAGAAACGCGTCATCTCCATCCGCTTGGAGTAAGTTCTCTACTATTTGGTAAAAATGAACTCTCCGATGAAGATAACAAAATCTTATTTGACTCTGTGCAGAAGTATATTAAAGATACAAAACGTTTCAGTAATTTGATAAGTCATATATTAAATTAAACTAAATTGAATGCGTGTGTTGCTTGGTCGTGCGGTGCGGCGGGGCAGAACTTTTGATATATTTAAGGTAACTATAAAATGTTTGTTAATTAATGTCGCATTATATTCTATTGGATTACACTGCCATGTAACACTTGTCATATCTGTATATGGTGAGGGCCAATTGTATAACGTGTTAAGCACTTGTGGTCCAAACCAATTTGCTATAAATATTGGCAATAAAATATGTTTAAACTAAACTAAACTGATTGCATTTGTGTATGAGTTTCATAAGATGGTGACGACATTTTTCTTACCATTATTTGCAGTTTTATTTCACAAAAAGTACCATTGAATATTTAATTTGTATCAATATTATTGTTGTGTATACTTTGATATTTGAAATAAATTGTTATATCAATGTTATATTGGCGTTAGCTGTCAAAACTGTCGTTTTTTCCTAGTGGTTGTAGCCACATTCAGAAAAAAGAGCCTTCCCACACAGCCAAGAGGAAGAAAATGAAGAGAGCGTAGTTAATAAAATGGCCAATTTCAAAACAAAACTCTTCCAAATCACTTCTACCTGAAGGTAATAATTATATAGACCGTCTCTGTAAAACAACGTGATTTACTCTTTCTGTTATTTCTTCAAAATCATCACTACATCTGCTTCTTTTCTATTTTGTAAGTTGCTTTGTTTCTCTTCGATGATCCTGTGGGTTTTGAATATAAAAATATATATATAAGAAACTGTAAACGCCGCCGAACACGGCAAATATCAAAATATTGCAGGCTCAGTTTAATTGGGCCTGTTGAAGGCGAAAGTGACCGTTATACGTATCAATATTTTTATTTTGTCGTACCACATCAACAGTGATTTATATAGAAACTGGCTATGTACTGATCAGGAAAGTGTCGTAATTTGTTTACAGCATTAACTTATTTAATTTGGATACAATTTGGTTACAATGCAGTTTGGTCACAATGCAGGTATATGAGTGAATTTTGATTGGACGAGCGATAATGAAGTAGTTATTTTGATTGGACGAATATTTAAAAATTTGATCGAACCGCTGCAAGAATATGTGACGCGATAGACTGCGGCTAAAAATAGCTCGCCCGTCCAATCAGAATTCACGCATATTATTCTTTGTAACCAAACTCTTTACCTCGGACATATTTGTTAGCATGGCATCGGCAAAATGAAACAAGAAAGGAACCAAGATCTTATAGTAACTCAATTATTGTACAAGTCTGATTAAATTCAAATAAAAATGAAGCTGCTTTTGTGCAGACATGGTCTAAATAGTTTATTTTGGCACTTAACTCCGGAACCCATAATGCAATATGGCAATTTCAAGAATTATCTAAGATCTTATGGTAATGGAAGTGAATATCAGATCAAAATTAAGACCACTAGAGTGCAGACAATATTTATTATAACTTGACCTAGTGACCTAGTTTTCAAGGTCACATGACCCAATTTTTAATCCGACCTAGATATCATTGAGATAAACATTCTGACCAAGTTTGAAGAAGATCGGATAAAAATTAAGCAGCTAGAGTGCTGACAATTATTGTGAATGGTCGCAGGACAAATTGTGATTTCAAAAGTACACCCTGTCACTATTTGACAGATGAGCTAAAAAGTAAATTTAGGAGAACTACTGAAATAAATGAAAAAAAGGAACATTAAAAGCAATCGAACAGGACAAATACAAAAATATTACAGGCCAAGTTTGATCAAGCAATATCAGGATCAAAATGCATCACTGTCTAGAATGCCTAGCCATGGTTGTAATGCAACTCAATATTTACACAAGTACCAATTTTGATTCATTCCAAACAGTGGAGTGCATGTCAGGATGCTTAACAGTAGTTGAACTTGATGATGGTAATATAATTTTATATCCATTCTTTATAGCAATACATCACAACTTGAGGCAATGCCAGTGCCTTATAAATTTCATTTAGTAAATGAAAGAGGCACAACAAATGTTTTGTGTCAATTGAAGTATGAAAATTGCTGGGTTAGCAAAATTATATTTATTTCTTATATTATTATAACTTATTTCTTTTCTTTGTATTTCTCTTTATTAATTCCACTTTCAAAGTAATTACACAGGGACCCTGCGAAAGGCTATTTGATCTTGGTTTTATGTATAACAATGTGTAACAGGGAGTCAGCATTATGTTAATGTAATCATATTTTTATGAAGTGTCCAACCTAATAAATCAGATAAAGGGGCTCTTTATATTCATTTCATTACTACAGCCCTTAACAGACACTCTTTCCCCAACTGTTATCTGTCAACTCTATTTAGACTTTTTTAATGCATGAAGGGCATCCATCTGATCTGAATCAACACACTTTGAATCTTGATCCAGTGATTTCAATTGATACAGATTCTTGCATCTTAATGCAAACAAATGTGGTTTTTTCCACTTTTGACCCCACCTTATTTTGAGCTTGGGGTCATTTTGATGCACAAAAATTTTTAAAAAGTGGTTTACTTTTGCACGAATGAGGATAAGTATTGAGGAAATTGCATTTTTAATATGAAGTTAACACTTACTTAACTCTTGCAAATTAATTATAAGTAATACATGTGTAAGTATCACTTAATACAAGATATGACTTGTGAAGATCAGGTTTTGACCCATTGAAGATTCTCAACAGGGGTCAAATGACCCCTGGTTTTCAAAAGCAACTGAAATCCCTTCTTGATCAGAAAGTACATGCAAGTTGATATGGTCTAACCTTGTCACACATGGAATAAAAGCTGTATCCATGTAGGCCCCTTAATACTGACATGCATAATAATTTATGTCTACTTACATGGAAAAAGTAGACGTAAAACATGTAGTACTTGTGTTTTGCACAGAAAATCCATTTCTAACTTTAACCCTTAACTCCATATAATATGCACCTCAAGTTTATGGCATGGGTAGTGTAGAATTAGATCACCCTGCATCTCTGTGCTGTTTGATCAGGATCTGCACTGTTCAATTTTAGATTCATAAGGTTATTTCTTAACAAGATGTGACCAATGTAAGTCCTGATCAGATGGCACAAATATTTAGTCTGATCCGGATCTACACTAGATGCACATGCGATAAAAGGCATATATATGGCAGAAAGGGGCTCTATATCAATCATTTTTATTTATGCTCTTAGAATGACATGAACAATCTTTCTTAACGAATATTATCATCTTCAACTACCGGTAAAATCTATTTCAGAAATTACTCTACTTCATAAAGCTATTTCAGTTACTAACTAAGTTAATACAGATAATATATTCCTAGTCAGAAATATTAACACTTTAAATATGCCATTTAACTCAAAAATTATTTTATTAGAAGATATAATTCAGGGACAATAGATGCAGATTTCTTGCATTTTGATGCAAGCATATTTTTTTTTTCAAACTGACCCCCCCACCATTTTGAGTTTGTGGTCATTGATGTCGGAGAATTTAGAAAAGTGGTCAATTTTTGCAATAATAGTGATAAATATTGTGCACATGTCTATTGCATTTTAACCCTTTACTTTTGGCTGATTGTGAATCCACTAAAATGAGATGAAAATGACTTTTCAGATTTAGCACATAGAGGAACCCCTGGTTAAGAATTATATTTTCTTTTAAATATGTTTTTTTTCTTCACAAATTTATCACAACCAATGAGCCGGCAACTGTTCTTTGCTTGTTAAAAGAGTCTTTTAAGCAGGGATTTCAATAGCTTTTGAAAACCAGGGGTTGTTTGACCTCTGATGAGATTTTTAAGGGGTCATAATCAAATAAATGTAGTTTCTAGTCATATCTTGTGTTGATTGAACTTAAACTACATATAAAAGTGTTTTTAATTCATTTAAATATAATTATGTTCAGTGGTCAAATAAGTATAAACTTCATAATTAAAATGCAGTAGACACAATACATAGCATTTATCTTTATTCTTGGAAAATTTGACCATGTTTCCTAGATTCTCATGAATCAAAATGATCCCAACCTCAGAATAAGGTGGGGTCAAATGTGAAAAAAAAACTTATTTGCTTACATGAAAATGCAAGAATCTGCATACAGATCTATTGATAATTGAAACCCCTGAGGTGGGAAATCAAGTCAGTGGTTATTTGCAAGTTTATTCTACACTGATTGTCATAAATTTTTCTTGTAACTGAGATTGTTACCTAGCGAAAACTAGGTAATTTAAAAATTAAAAATACCGGTTTCCCTATGTGGTCTTTGATAAATCAAATGAATTTTAACAATTTTTGAGCAACAAAAGCTTTTCCAAAATAAAAGATGATACATTATTTGATTTCATATCTGGGACCTGCTAAATATAAATATATCTGGGCAGTCTTAAAGCTTGGCCGTTTGTCTCTGACTGCAGGCCTTTTAGTCTGCATGACCAGTCTGTTTAGTTCATTAATCTGGGCCAAATCACCTGACCATATCGTCTGTATATCATTGAAACTTAGGAAGCTAATTTCAACTTTTCTTGCAAACAAATACAACTGTTTACCTTTTAAAGACCTGTAAACCTGGGTGGTGTTACTGCCCGTGTGAAACAGAACTTTGTTTTCCAAAGTGCTTGTGGTCGAAGTCTCTACCTATACATCCTCACCAGAAAATGTAAACAATAATCAGATGTGTGTTCATCTGTTCATGCAGCTGGTTTATACAAATCATCAAATGCAAAATATGCCAAACTTTTAAAGTAAAGTTGATTGCGCATTTATGCATACAATGACTGCACACATGCAATTTTTGGGATACAGTTGAAGCAGTTTCAAAACTCTTCCTGACCTTTAGGAAATTACAGTGTCTGTTATTATAAAAAAATGTGTCGATGTCTGTGTTTATTTGTAATCCTTCCAGGATTTCGCATACTATCTCCCATGTTAATTCGTAAAAACACATTTGGCATCATTTTCATGATTTTCACAATTAAAATTCGCACAAAACATTACCTAGACAGCCTATAGGGCGCTCTATTTGTTGAAACAAAATCTTCGAAAATGTTCAATGTTTTAGGTAAACACAATCGAGGAGAGATCACTGGAGGTGTGTGTAGTTTGGGCTAAACCCCGTACGTGTTACGTAACACATTACATATTTTGAATAAAGCATAAAATACACCCCTCAAAATACTGAAATACTTCAAAATTTTTGCACCGTGTCTGCGTTCAGAATATGCGTTGAACGCGTTCAGAATATGAGAATATTGCCATTTGAAACCCCGAAAACAACCGAATAACCGAAGAAGACCGAATAAGACCGAAAAAGGGACCGAATGTGATTAAAAATGGAATTTATACATAAATTATACATTGGCATTTATTTTAAAAGTGGTATTTGGTACAAAAATAATGGTTTTCTGTTTACTTTTCGGTCTTTTTCGGTGTTTTCGGTTGTGTTCGGTCTTAGTCGGTGTTTTTGGTCGTTTTCGGTGATTCTATTCACCCGCCATTTGACGTCATTGTGATTGTCTTACACATACGCAGTTTATTTGATCATATATATCGATAATATCAGTACGCCTATGTTGCTTTCATTGAGTAAGCGTTTTATTGATTATTCTTTAAAAGCATTCAATTTAAATGATCGTTAACAACTGATTTTCTATGATTGCTTTTGGAACTCTTTTCTGACGTCTACCGGAAGCTGTACTTCGACTTTTTCATTTGAGCGCACCTGCTGAAAGGTATGTGATTTCGGATCTCCATTTCTATAGCCAACGGTAAACCGCTGGCTAAAAATGGATGTTATGTTCTTAATTTCCTAGCCAATGCTCGGCGGAATTCAACAGAGGACGGGTGAAATTTTCCAAAACTAATTTCCGTGGGTCCCCTTCCACACCCACCATCATACAATATTTTAATTCTCATTTTTATTTATTAATTCGAAATCACCCCCCATCTGACCGTAACTTTCAAACAATGGTTTCGTTTGCTTTTCGAATTTTAAGGTTTTTTCAATCACTTCACCGAAGCCCCGGCTTTTTTGGTTTAAAAAATTCAAAAACTCGAAGCGACTCTAAATGCCCACTTAGAGATGTTTATTGCTTTAAAGAGAAGGGTACGGCCTATTTATACTGTAAAATAAAAGAACTCTATCCATGATTTCCATGTGCAGCTGTACTTATAACAGTAATTATACACCAAGCATATTTTTATGAGACCCATCTGATTGTTAAACCGCATGCTTGTATAAACGCAGTAAATATATTTCCACCATTACTGTTTACAGATTATCAACTAACCATAACGCTCATTCCCATTGATATTTAAATGGCCATTCTCGTTTTAAAAAGGTCACCAGACATGGTTCTTTCACAAGCAAATGAGTCCTGTTCCATATATTATTACAGATTTAGCCGTCGGGCATCAATTGCAACATCTTAGTGAATACAATCATAGATGTGTTACAGTCATCATCATGCTTTCTTTATGCCGATTTTCCGCATTCGATTGACCGTGATGTCTTTAAGTTAACTTAAAGATAAGCTCTCCAGTTGAAGTGTGATTCCGTTCAAGTTGTGTATTTTTTTCGTTCTCTGGCCACTCTTCGAATTTTGAGTACTCGAGCGTGCTGTCGTTCTTACTGGCTCTTGTTATAAGCAAAACCTATTTAAAATCCTCGAACATCAATCAGTTGCATGGAATAAAAGCTCGTGTATGTGTGGGACTTTGTAACAAAATAGCTTGGGCTATATTTGTGTATTCATATATTTTGTTAATTTTTCAGAGGATTACTTTTTGAAGTCAATGTAGGACCTCTGTTTGTCGTTAGGTTTGATTCTAAATAGTTAACCTTTACGAATGGAGTTTCAATTGTACGACCATAATGAACAAAGTACTTTTAGTTGGTTTGGTATAATCCACTATATAATCACAAGTGTTTAACGACTGGTATGGTACATCTTGTTTTGAAATGAAATTACTGCGCATAAACGTTCTTCTTGAATGTTCTTCTAAACACTGTTACAGATTTTACACTTATAGAAGTACGTTGAGAGCGTATTTTGTTGAACACTCTCAAGTCTAGTTTTATGTTAAATGTTGTGCATTTGGCTATTTATTCTATTTGCATTTCGCTTTTCACCCTATGTCTTGTTTTTCTGTAGCATTGTTACAAAAACTGCATTCACTATGATAGTTGCCAATAAGAAAACTACCAGAGCCATTAAATCAACGCATTTGCTGACGTCAACCCACGTCACTTTTGGTAGGTCGGACACTTTTGGTGATTTCTCGACTTCCTGACGCTTCGTTTGACCATCTTCATCCAGGGGGTACACTTTTGTACTTTTGGCGGATCCTGCTCGTGTTCTTGATCCGAATCGACAGCGGAAGCAGAGAAGGGCTCTGGTCCAGCACGCGCACCAGGCGGGGACGTCGCCTTCCTTGAAGTGTAGCCTTAGATTCAGAATTGTGATCACCGTCATCAGCGTACTGAGAACTAGTATTGACATCAGGTAGTAGCTCAGTATGGACATCGGTTGAGAGGATTTGGGAAGATTGTCCGCAACAAGTGTCATGAATACGGCAAGCGCTAAGAGCACTGTGATGGAATAACCGACACGCTCGCCGGACTCTGCCGGAAGGATAAACACCAACAAATTGATTACCGCCATAAACAGAATCGGAAGGATGACGTTTATGATAAGAAACAAAGGCTTCCTTTGTAACTGGAAGTTGAAAACGATTGTGTCATAGGTTGTAGGGCTTCCTGGAATTCTCACCACACTTGTTGATACCAGGTCCCATTCCCCGTTTTTGGAGTAATATGGCATAAGTACTTTGTCGCTGAGTGGATACAGAATTACCTCTTTTCCTAGGTAACCCCAAGAAGAAAAGGACATCACACAGTTCTGTAAAAATGGAATTATTAACACATTTCATATAGGTTTAATGCAGGGTCTGTCAATTAAAATACTATGTTTATTGTAACTTTAATTTGTGATTGGTAATCCAAAACTCTTCTATTGTACATAATTAAATCGGTTGAGCAATATGCAGACAAATACTCTCACAAGTGGGGCTCGCCGCTGGAAAAGCTGTCTTCGGTCATATTTTTGATATTTTATTTATACAATATTTGAAAAGGAACTTAAAATTGTCTATTCTTTTCTCATGACATGATAGTAATTTTGTTTCACATGACAATAAAATGTTATTTTACCGCAAAATGCATGATTAACGATGTCGTCTGCTCAACTTTATGGCGTCATTCCAAGAATTAACGTCAACTGTCGGAATACACATTTTCCCGTAACGCTCCCAATATACAAATTTGTGTACAAGAGATCAAAAATGGTAATAACACCTAGTTTTTACGGTAGATGTGGTTATATTTGCGAAAAAACAAGGCTTTGCTGATGTTTTTGAACTTCAATTGACAACTATCTTAAAAAACGATCACGGTAATTTCCGATTTCACATATTATAGATTTTACATAATCACCGTTCATATTAAACGTCCGTGTTATGTTCGTTCTGTTGCAATAAATTGTAAATTTCGTTAAATATTGGCAAAAGAGAGAGATGTGTGAAGTTAGCGGCCTAGCGGCCTGGCGGCGTGAAGTTAGCGGCCCAGCGGCCTGGCGGCCTAAACTTAATATTTATCATAATTTATGTTTATCTTAAAAACAGCTTGAATTTGATTTTTACACCATGCAATGTACATTTCAGGGATGATTAAGTAAAATATCAACAAGAACTAGCTTCATTTTTTTAAGTTTTCGAAGCCTGGCGGCCTAGCGGCCTAAACTTAATATTTATCATAATTTATGTTTATCTTAAAAACGGCTTGAAATCGATTTTTACACCATGCAATGTACATTTCAGGGATTATTAAGTAAAATATCAACAAGAACTAGCTTTAATTTTTTTAAGTTTTCGCAGCCTGGCGGCCTAGCGGCCTAAACTTAATATTTATCATAATTTATGTTTATCTTAAAAACGGCTTAAAATCGATTTTTACACCGTGCAAGTTTTCGAAGACGTTTTAAGATAAACATAAATTATGATAAATATTAAGTTGAGGCCGCTAGACCGCCAGGCCGCTAGGCCGCCAGGCTTCGAAAACTTAAAAAAATCAAAGCTAGTTCTTGTTGATATTTTGCTTATTCACCCCTGAAATGTACATTAGTCATTTACATGCTGAACAAAATCGATTTCAAGACGTTTTAAGATAAACATAAATTATGATAAATATTAAGTTTAGGCCGCTAGGCCGCCAGGCTTCGAAAACTTAAAAAAAAAACAAAGCTAGTTCTTGTTGATATTTTACTTAATCATCCCTGAAATGTACATTGCATGCTGTAAAAATCGAATTCAAGCCGTTTTTAAGATAAACATAAATTATGATAAATATTAAGTTTAGGCCGCTAGACCGCCAGGCCGCTAGGCCGCTAACTTCAGACCGCCAGGTCGCTAACTTCACGCCGCCAGGCCGCTAACTTCACGCCGCCAGGCCGGTAGGCCGCTAACTTCACGCCGCCAGGCCGCTAACTTCACGCCGCCAGGCCGCTAGGCCGCTAACTTCACGCCGCCAGGCCACTAGGCCGCTAATTTCACGCCGCCAGGCCGCTAGGCCGCTAACTTCACGCCGCCAGGCCGCTAGCCCGCTTACTTCACACATCTACAAGAGAGACTTTTTTTCTAAAATAATACTGGCGAATTAACTCTGTTCAATGACTAATTTTGTCAATTTCGATTTTGCCATGCAAACGGTGATACGTAAAATCCACAACCTTGTGCAAACGTAAACTAACGCAACCATCTTAAATTCGGTTAGTATATATGGTATATATTTTCAAGACAGCAAACAATATTCGTTGGTATCATAATGATTTTCTTCTACTGAGTTCATTTAAAAGCAAAAGTTTATACGAGTGTCAAACTGCGAAAAGTGCGTTTACCTGAGTATCAAATGGATAGTAAGTCACATCGACGCTGCATATCGACTCGAACACTGCTCCCGGGACAAAGGAAGCATAACCCGAGCTAAACAACCTCACCGACATCCAGTTGGCTCCCATATCTTCCAGTTTAGAGTACGGATTGGTCAGCACAAGCTTCGGGTACCAGACATCCGACAGATCAAACATAGCAGATTCGATGCCGTCATAGTCAGACGGGTCCCAAGTGATTATATCGTCCTTCCACAGCATAGAAAACAGTCCGACGACCGAAAACTTACTGTCAACTTCGCTGAAATCTTGTATAGAAATTATATAAAACGAGACGCCGACGTAAGTTGGCGTTGACTGATCCTTAACGGGTCTTTGACGTCGGTCGTAGTTCGTCAGCATCTCTGACATCAGTGTCCTCGACTCGTCGTACGACTGGCATGACCCAGGGTCGCTCATAGTCGCAAGCAGAATAAGTCCAACAAACATCAACGATAAAAGTGAAGCCATATCGTTGGTTTTTTTTTAGAGAATTTTAAAGTATTAAACACAACTCTATTCTTCGTTACATTAATGTAAACGTATTCAGTCTGTGCAACGATACGCGTTTTACTCCATGACCAGCTCTGGAAAATTATTCCATTTCAATCTTGATTACATGTATTTGTTTCGAAATTGGTTGTAATTAAAACTGATCCCGATAACAGATCAGGAACCATTGTTAACACAATAAAGGCGAATTCAGATTTCACTATTAAGAGCGATTAAGCGTTCCGTGTTATAGTTTGTTAATAAATTGGAACAATTTCAAATAATAGTAATTGAAATAACTTATGTCACTTTTACGGAACTTAGGCCAACTGTAAAAAAAGCAAAAGTAAGACTTAATTGTAAAAACAAGACAAATGCTGACATTTTAAATTGTTTAAGTACTTTAGTGATCCTTTTGGGAACTCCAAATGTTAAATGAGTATGCATCTCAAAAAGTAAACTGCTTATTTTATGTGTTCTTTTTTTTTTTGCTACTTTATATTTATGTGCGTTATAACATTTTTGTTTAAACTAACTATGCCTTTCAAGAATCGTACACAGTATTACGCTACGAAATTTGACCAATGTCTCTTATGATTTTCCCCGTTCAAAATTACTTGTTTACAATATTTTGTTACTGCCAAAATACGACTTAGTGCGTTGTCACAGTAAATTACGCTGTGCTGAAAATACGGTCGAAGAAATATCGAACTATTAGCTGCCACTACTCACCTCAGCTCATCTGAATTCTGTATGATTGATTTTGTAATTAATAGAGGAAATTACCTGAGCTTTCAACTTTAAACTAAACGCATAGAGAACAAACTGGAAATATGGTCATATATTTATTCCCAATGAAAAGCAAACAAATTAACTGAATACCAGAGTTACATTAAAACATAGATCTATTTTATAATAAAAAGATGAATTGAAAGCGGATTGTGTATCGTGTTACAAATGAGAAGGGCATTGTCGTACTGTCTTTAAAAGTGATAGGTTTCGATTAATCGCCGTTGACTAGGAATCATCACAAAATCTACCAAGTTTTTATTTCAATGGTTTTCTTGTATCATGAGTACCTTCCTTCCTTTTTATCTAAAGGTTTCAATTGTTTGTCTTTTAAAGCAATATGGAGTGTATTAAGGGATAAACATTGGGAATATTATGTGAATGGTCCTACGGTATCATTATGTATAATTACAACTACCTGTTTAATGTTGATCCCAATCTTTCATGTTCTGTTCTGTTCTGTTCTGTTCTGTTCTGTTCTGTTTTGCTCTGCTCCAGGCTGCCCTACCCTGTTCTGTTCCGTATCATTATGCATACGATGTGCGGCATTATAAAACTATATATCGTGTGAAAAAATCGGCTTTATTTGCAGAAATATTAAAATTTGATGTTTTTACGTCACGACTTTAAGTTTTACACAAGCCTTAAGCTGTCCGATAAATTTGGAGACCTCGATTCCTAACACTACATACTAGCTAGAACAGTATCCAAGGTTATAAAACTGAGCATGGAAACCAGTCTCAAATCTCAAGCATCTGATTGGCTGAAATGGCGACCAGTCGCCATTTCAGCCAATCAGATGCTTGAGATTTGAGACTGGTTTCCAATCTCAGTTTTACAACCTTGGGCACTGTATCCTTAACGCAATTTGTGTAACTGAGAATGGACTTGAGGACCAAACAAAAAACATCCATGTTAATTTCAACGTCAGATACATTGTCATCATTTAGGAAATTTTGCTTAATATCAAGTAGGCAGAAAATGAGTTAAAGACAATAAAAGAAAACACAAAGAAAGCTGCACAAAAAAGGTCCGACATCCGACTGATATCAGACCAAGAAATGTTTTTTGCTTCCACTTCTTGTCCTGAGTCATTTTCATTTTCGTCTTGCAGCTCTTCTTTGCCGGAAACCAATTTTGGTCTACCGCTCCAAAAGACACCCGCCATCTTGGTGCACCACGCTGGTACAGCACCTTTCTTGTAGAACAGTCGTACATTTAGAATGGTAGCAACACACATGAGGACGCTTGCAATAAGCATGAACATTATATAGTAGCAAAGAAATGCCATTGGTTGTGATGTTTTCGGCAAATTGTTAACAAGCACAGTTAAAAAGACTGCTAGCGATAGAAGAACGGTTATGGAAAACGAAACTTTTTCACCGGATTGTACAGGCAGGAAAAACACAAGAATATTGACAAACGACATAAACACAACCGGGAGAAAGACATTTACAACTAAAAACGCCGAGCGCCTCTTGATCTTAAAGACGAATCCGACCGTGTCGATATAACCCGTTATACGGTATTGTCCGGTGTCATCTAATATCCATTCTCCGTTATTTTCAGCAAAGTATGTCTTGAGAACCGAAGTCCACCCAAGTTGTAAAGAAACTTGATCGGCAGCAATCGCCCACGGAACAAGCGCCATATGGCATGTCTAGAATAAAAATAAAGAAAAGCATGGTAGAAACAACTTTTGATCGTGCTTATATAAACGAATACCTTTGTAACAGAACATCCATTTGCAAAAGAACCCAGTCGTACATAGAGAAGAACAAGTACACAAAATCAGGGCGTCTGATGCAAGATTTTAAGAAAGGAGGTTTATTTGGTGGTAGTTTTAGATTAGTTACCGGATAATTTTCAATTTTCTGGCCAAAATCTCCACGAAAATTAACTATTGCTGCCCAAAAAGTAGGGGTTGTGCCAGTCGCACTGAACCCCCTCTGGAGTCTGCCTTATGTCATATTTTGCATAAGCTATCGTTAACGTTTCCACTCACCTGCCGATCGAATGGATATAACACGACGTCAGCAGAGCACGAAATTTCAAAAACGTCTCCTGGAACAAACAAAACTCTGCCTGTATAATTGACAACCACTGTCATCCAGTCTTCGGCAATATCCTTCAGTTTGCTGTAGGAATTTGCAAGAACTAGCCTAGGCCGCCATACTTCTTTTACCGGAAGTACCACATTTTCCACACCGCCATATCGTAATGGCTGCCACTCAAGTCTGTCATCTGTCCAGGAAACATAAATGAATCCAACAACCGACAATTTTCCTTCTACCTCATCAAAATCTTGTATTGACATTACATCAAAAGCAACGTAGACCGTCACAGGGGACGACTTATTCAACACCGGTATAATTCTCGAGTCATATACGCTTAGCAGTTCTTTCACTAGTGTTGCGGTGTTATTCCATGTCTTCGACTCCATGTTGCATGACGAGAATGAAAGATTTGTTGCAGAAATGGTTATTATCAAAATCAATATCATCATTTCTGCATAAATCTACTTTATAATTTGCTCATAAACTGACGCATCAAACACGGACCAATCAAATTCAAACTATCACAGTCAAATGCCATTTAGTTTCGAAGGTCGTCAGCAAATTTACGTGTCATTTAATCATTTTTGGGTTATATTTAAAACAGTTCTGTTGCTTATAAAAAAAAATGTAATTAAATTAACAGTTTTGCAGTCAATTAGACACACATTTTTTGTCGTAAACGACACTTGAATCAGCTCAGGTTTACCATCCGGTATGAAAGAACCACATGTTAGCAATGGATAGAAGTATCGGCTATCAGTTCTCGACGTTGCTTTTATATTGCCACTAAAGTGCTTATATCTGATCATCTTTGTCTCATCGTGTGTCAATATTATTTTCATGCAAGAAAGAATTTTGATATTTGCTCTCCACATTCGGCGCGAGTACTGGTTGGACACCCAGCAAGCAGTCATCGAGAGTGGTTAATATCAGTTGGAATAACTTGTTTCACAATCGATGTAAAATAAATAAGTTTAAACTAATATTTGCTCGATTAACAGATTTACTCTTAGTAAACTTATTTTATAGCATCTAAATCTGAGGTGCTGGAATGGCCTTTTGTACAATACTAGTTTTAAAATGGTGCAATGTTATTATGGCCTCTGATAACTTTAACTATGTTGTTTTTTCGATCACATTTAGTAATGTGTTGGCATTGAAAGTGTAGTCTTAAGTCACTTGGATCTGCAAGTATGGTTCTGTCAGTTGGTACAATGGTTTATAAATTGACTTTGCAAGAAAGATGGAGTAAATAGATCAGTAATTATGTTGTTATCGTCTTACACCAGACACGAGTTCTTTCAATGAGCTTTAAATATGTTGTTAAGCTTCAGATTAAAAACAGTACTCTATTCTTTGTTTATAAACTCTGGTCCCGAGAGCTCTCCTTGTCACCTACTAGGCTAGCAGGGCCCAGTTGTGGTGCATGCACCATCACATACACATCATTTGTTTAAGATTCCCTTATAGAAGTAGGTTATTAGAATTGGTCATGGTATACGTAATTTTAATAAAAATACAATTATACGGAAAAAATAAGTTATTCAAAAATGCAAATGTGAAAGGTTCATATTTGCTGATGTTTAGATGTGAACTATAAACAATTAAAGCTTCTTCTACTAAGTGATATTTATGCAAATACAATTGATTCCATTTGATACCATAAACGTGTTTACGCAAATGACACTGGATAAAATCGGAGGCCCGGACGTTTGTTCTTAACGAAATACAACAAAGTAACACACAGAGATAACACAATCTTGGGCCGGTGACCAGTTTTCATTCGCGAACAAGTTACCTCAGTGAATTAACACCAATCCACCTTCTACTTGACAATGTTGCATGGAAAAGCACACAATCACACAAAATGAACTGTCAAGCAAAATGGAGAGATACTCGAAGGAGAGAATTAGATCAAGAAAATGTGCTTGCTTTTCTGAATTATTTACTTTACTAAGCTTAGATTCGTTAGGATATATTGTGTTTACCCAAGACGGAAAGTGTGACTGAACGCATGGAATTAATATAGTTTTAGATCTAATTTCATTTCAGTATCTGGAATTTTAGCACTCCAATTCGGTCATCAAGTTTTAACCCTTTACTTAATGGTTATCAGTATAATGACAAGGCCTATATACTGAATAACAGTGTAGATCCAGATCAGTCAGAAAATCTGGTCAGGACCTATACCATTTTTTGTTTATATATTAAGTTATTTCTGACCAGAACGCCACTAGTGTAGATCCTAACGTGAAATCTCAAATATTCCTGCTGATCTGGATCTATATTGGTCACATGCAATGCAATGCAAGAGGGCCCATAGGACACATGGTCGCTCACCTGTCAACAACTGATCAATGCTCGCAAGAGTTGTGTGCAAGTGTGGTAAAATCAATAAAAAAAATAAAGCTCTTATTGTGGAGAAAAGGTCAAAATAGCTTACGTTGGCTCTTTCATGTGAAGACTAAAATTAAGACCACCAGTGTGCAGACAAGCTTTTTATTATAACTTGACCTAATGACCTAGTTTTCAAGGTCACATGACCCAGTTTCAAACTTGACCTAAATATCATTGAGATAAACATTCTGACCAAGCTTGAAAAAGAGGACCAAAATTAAACCGCAAGAGTGTGGACAAGCTTTTTCTAAAATTCGACCAATTGACCTAGTTTTCAAGGTCACATGACACAGTTTCGAATTTGACCTAAAAATCATGGAGATAAACATTTTGACCAAGTTTGAAGAAGATTGGAGCAAAATTAAGGATGCTAGAGTGCGGACAAGCTTTTTCTATAATTGGACCTAGTGACATAGATTTCAAGGTCACATGACCCAGTTTCGAACGTGACCTAGATATCATAGAGATAAACATTTTGACCAAGTTTGAAGAAGATCCCACCAAAATTAAGACCGCTAGAGTGCGTTCAAGCTTTTTCTTTTATTTGACCTAGTGACCTAGTTTTCAAGGTCACGTGACCCAGTTACGAACTTGACCTAGGTATCACTGAGATAGACATTCTGACCAAGTTTAAAGAAGATCCCACCAAAATTAAGACTGTTAGATAGCGGACAAGCTTTTTCTATAATTTGGCTTAGTGACCTAGTTTTTAAGGTCAAATGACCCGGTTTCAAACTTGAACTTGATGTCATTGAGATAAACTTTCTGACCAAGTTTGAAGAAGATCGGACCAAAGTTAGGACCGCTAGAGTGCAGACAAGCTTTTTCTTTAATTTGACCCAGTGACCTGGTTTTAAGGGTCACAAGACTCAGTTACGAACTTGACCTAGATATCATTGAGGTAAATATTCTGACCAAATTAAAAGAAGATCGCACCAAAATTTAGACTGCTAGAGTGCGGACAAGCTTTATCTATAATTTGACCTTGTGACCTAGATTTCAAGGTCACATGACTCAGTTTCGAACTTGACCTAGATTTCATTGAGACAAACATTCTGACCAAGTTTGAAGCAGATCCCACCAAAATTAAGACCGGTAGAGTGCGGAAAACAATTGTGAATGGACGGACAATGGACGGATGCCGGACGAAGGGCGATCACAAAAGCTCACCCTGTCACTATGTGCCAGGTGAGCTAAAAACCTGAAGGGTTAACTGTGCAATATTATGTCTTATAAAAAAGTGAAATATGCATATCAGGAATCGCCACACTCGCAAAACACAGCCTCCCCATGCAGTGAAAAAGAAGAAAGGAAGAGAGAGCATTTTTTATAAGTATAACCTATTTGAACACATTTATGCACAAAAGCTCATTTATGGTTCATTCTCTGCAAAATTTACTGGTACCAAAATGAATGAATGGTCTAAGCAAGACAAACCAAATCAAGCATTAGTAAACTTTATTCCAGTAAATTCTAAAAGATACATTCTTAAACATCTACAATAAACTACTTATGTCAATAACAAACAACAGGACTACATGTTCTGGACAACAAAACAATGCCTAGACCAGAATTTTCGGTAAATATCTTTTTACTCTGATAAATCTGAAATAAACAAATAAGACCATTACCAAAACAAGATGCATTTGAGTATGTTTTACATGTTTTAAAGATTTATAAAAAAACACAATCATCAAGTCAGAGGCAGTTTTTTTAACACAATGAACCTAAAATTTAATTTCAGATTTTCTGGAATGCTGATGGAATATTGCAACTTACTGTTCTTCAGCCATTAACAGCCACTGAGTGGTAGTAGTGGAGAGTGCCAGAAAAAGGCAACCTCTAATCCTTCACTATAAACTTCTTTTGAAACCTTATCATTTACCACATGAGCATAAAATGTCAAGTGTTGCCATGCTCATACTCAAATTATTTAATTGGGCTGCTAAGTTCTGAATTTGAGCCACGAGGTCATTCTGATTTGCTGGACACATATACATTGTATATATAAAATCTTTGCCAGGATATGGGCACTGCTGTTGAAATTAATAATTAAGAGGCCATTGTACTTTAATCTTTCATCTAAGAACAAACTTATTTGAAAATGCCTTTTACTTTGCAATAAGTATAATGCACCCTGCTCTGTTTTAATTGGTCATTCCATAATTCATATTTTTATTTTTTTATGTAATCAATGTTTATTAAAGTAGAAAAGTGAAAAAAATGACTTATCAAAATTCAAGAAGGCACATTACGTTTTTTCTATATAAAATACCATTAACATTATTCATCCAAAATTTATACTCTTCATTTAAAAATAATGAAACTAAAACAAGCAGCTAGTATAGGCAAATGTGTTTGAACAGAACATTTATCAACCCTTTAACTCCATGAGATATGGAGTGACTGACCAGTGTTGATCCAGATCAGGCCACGTGTTCAAGCTGTGTAAGCTTATCTGGATCAACACATAGGACACAGCCATATCCATAGAGAAACAGATTAAATATACATGTGCAAAAGTGTTCCCTAACCCTTCCACCACACTTATCAACCAATATGACTTTCCTAAAATCAGGACAAAAAGATTGGGTAAAACATTTGAAAAACCTTCTTAGTGAATATTCTACTATCCAAAAATGATCTACTATCCATAAATGATCTTGAAAAAGGCTCTATGCCGAAACGTAGAAAATAGAGTGTAAAAACAATGTAATGTATTCTACTATCACTTTAACTAAGCATTTTTCCAAGGTGGTAGTAATCTAACCTGTCACTTAACCCTTTACTCTATGTATATGCCTTTTATCACATAGGTGAACAGTGTAGTTCCAGATAAGCCACCACATTCGTACTGTTTAATCTGGATCTACACTGTTAAAACTGGTATCTCATAGACATAGGGTTTAAAAATTAACTGACAAATAAAGTATGACATCACTGTAAAAAAGGAAAGAAAGAACATTCCAATGTAAATCTGCACATGATTTATTAAAAATGTCTTCTCCATTTCACTACAACAAATTCCTCCCAGGTCGCTTACTAAGAAACTTTGGTTTGTGTTTCTACAATACATGTATTTATTCAACTAAAGTATTATACCAGAACATAGGTTAGGCCAAGAAAATAAATAGTTCAGATCTGTACAGGATTAAAGATCACTGGATTCAAGGTTCAACCTAAGTTCAAAAACTGTATAAATCCTACATCCCTTTCTTCCATATGTCTGCCTTCATGGCGCAAGTGAACAGTGTAGATCCAGATTAGACAGCACATTTGTATCGTCTGATCAGGGTCTGCACTGTTTGTTTTTTAATTTATTAGTTTTTTTCTGACCAAAAGGCAAACAGTGCAGATACTGATCAGATGACACAGATGTGCCTGCTGATCTGGATCTACACTGTTCACCCTGCGTTTAAAAGCGTATGTATATATATAAAGAGTAATGGGTTATTTCAATTGTAGTTATAACGTTATTGCACTGAGGTGATGACATGTAGCTATGCTACTTTAAGAGAAAATGCATCTATCATTCACAGTAACTAACAAATTTACTATTCATTGTGTTAATTCCGTGTTTTATAGTTCTACTTATAAGTATGATAATCCTTTACTACAAAGATGCACTTTCCCATGATGCTGCTGTCATGTTATTACATAAAGGGGCCAACCTGTGGCGATCAAAAAATTGCAAAGAATTTCTGTCATGTCAGCCTTTTGTTTAAGCCCACACAAGCCCAATGTTGTCATCTGAGCCCAAGATCATAATACTGAGATTGGAGACCAGTCTCAAATCTCAAGCATCTGATTAGTCAGAATGGAGACTAGTCTATGATCTTTAGCACTGAGCCCACACAATTCCAATGTATGAGTCTGAAGCAAACAATAACTGATACTAATGTGGGAATATTATTTGTAAGTTTTATCAAAAATTGTATAAAAAAGCATTTAGCTGCTTTTCAGATACAGGTCTATTCCCAGACTAAAGTTGGAGACCGGTCTCGAATCTTTAGCATCTGATTGATTGAAACTGGATTCTATCTCCAAATTGATCAATCACAAGCTATATTTAAAACTAGTTCCAATTTCAATTTTATAGCCTAATGTCTACAAAATTTAAGAACTGTTAGCAAAAACACTGCAAGTCAATAAACTGTACAGATCTATTTCCAACATGTATCAAATAGTTATTTATATGAAACAACATTGCACAGGTCAATGCTACATTGCAAGTACAAATGTCTCAGACCAAGATACCAAAGAACACAACATCTGAATTCAAAAAAGAGTTTAAAGGTGCCTGGTCACATATCAAGACAGAAATATTGTGTTTTCAAATATCAAAACATATAATATAAACTGTAGAAGATGTCTTAAAATGTAGATGTGTTGTAATATCCTCACACAGTCAACAAACAAGAGAATATATTTAAAGTCAAAGTTGTAATAACCTAACTAATGCAGTAAAATATTCACAACAGATTCTAAAATGTACTGATTAGTCAAAAATTTCAGATTTCAGTGAATTTGCTCCTTTTCATACATTTATAGGCATGGTATTGTGGTACAACTGATATAAACCATAACTCAGACATTGAATTATTCCACCCTAAACTTTGAATAGGCAGCTTTAAGAGCTTTTTGTGCCCAAGGTTATAAAACTGAGCATAGAAACCAGTCTCAAATCTCAAGCATCTGATTGGCTGAAATGGCGACCAGTCGCCATTTCAGACAATCAGATGCTTGAGATTTGAGACTGTTTTCTATGCTCAGTTTTATAACCTTCAACCCTGGTGATGGTAAAAGGAATCCTGTTAAACAGCTGGCAATGATGGCAATTTATATAGTTTGAAATTACTCTATCTTACTATGTCAACACTTACCCTTAAATCCATAAATATGCCTTTAACTGTGAGCAGTGTAGGTCCAGATCTAGTATGAAATAAATTGTATAATCACAGGGCATGATCTACGCTGGTCGTCTTTTGGTAAGAAATAAGCTTATCTAAAAAAAAACAGTGTAGGCTCTGATCATATGACATGGATGTGTTGGCTGATCTGGATCTACACTGTTTGCACGTGCCAAAAAAGGTGTATAAATGGAGGAAAGGGTTCAAGAAGCCATGAATCCATGTAAATCTTGGCTATTGAATATCAATATTATACAAGACTAGAATAAACATATCAAAAAGTGTAACATTCAACAATATAAATACAATACGACTGAAACAAAAATAGGCTTTAAAAACACCTACAGTCCACCTCTCAGTTCCCACACCCCACAGCCTTTGATCATTTCTGTGTTGCTGAAACTAGAACTGAAAGGGTATGTTAAGCAAATTTTTAAATGCATACATCTCATCAATTTGAAGTAACAAAAAAAGAAACTATCAAATTAGGTTTGTTAATTCCTACAAAAACATGCTTCAAGTTGCATCAAATTTCAATAAAAATAAGCATTTTCACTGCAAATTAAAAATTACATCAAGTATATTGCAAAAAAGCAAGACGATTTAATGTTATTGCTTCTTATTGCTATTCCATGTTTCAACCTCATTTTAAGAAGTACCGAAAAAGTAGTCAATATTTTGTGCAAACTAAATATCTACATTAAAATATCATTAATATGCTGAATGTTTGTCTCCATACATCATTAGATTTATTTCTATTCGTTTAACCCATTACTCCATGACTTAAACTTTTATCCCATGTATGACAGTAAAGACCCCGATCAACCTGCACATCTGATCATCCGTAAACCCTCTCCTCCATAGACACCACGCACCGTTATTGCGAGGGCGAACAGTTTAGATCCAGATCAGCCGGCCCATCCATTTAAAGGCATATTCGATGGATGACCAGTGTAGAAATAGGACCTTCACTGTTTTTTTAATTAGGTGTTATATCTGACAAAAGAGCAATTGGTGTCCATCCTGATCACACTTTACGGATGTGGAAGCTGTGCCGTCTGATCAGGATCTAAACTGTTCACTTTTTGATTTGTTAGGTTATTTCTGACCAAAATGAGACCAGTGAAGATCTTAAAAAGTAGGCAGGGATGTGCCAGCTGATCTGGATCTACACTGGTTGCACACCCGTAAAAATGTGTATTTATGGAGGAAAGAGTTAACGATCAAAGAATTTCTATAAGAAAAATTAAATCCGTAAGAAAAGCAGAGGAAAAACAACCATCTGGCTTAAATGCATCCAACTTCCCAATATTTACCTAAAATTAAAGCTCATTCATGTCATATAACTTCCAGTTAGAATGATGTTTAAAGATATACAAAAGAAAAAATAGGGAAATATATACAATGTAATACCCCAATGTAAGTTACCACTGGATGTATGACTAGGGTTATTATATTAACATTTAAGAAATGTACACTTTACTATGCTGATATAAACAATGAATATTCAATAGCTAAAAGTCATTGTACAACATGAGGTATGATATCTGAAGGAAAAAACAACAACAACTAAGCTCTGCTTTGGCATTTCCAACAGCAACAGTATAAATTAAAAAAATATATATCAAATTTCAGTGGAAATGCTGCTTAAATTTTAATGAAAGCAGCAACATTTATGTCACCAATATACAATGAAACAGACATTTTACTATAATTATTCTAAACTTTCTAAAGCATTTTGGTAACACATTATCTATGCATGTGAGTGCAATTCTTTCATAAAAATGAATATGAAATATATAATTGCTAGATATTGACATGAGATATTATAAGAGATTCTCTAAGTAAAACAATTTGTGAGAATAAATTATAGAAATTACCGTACTAACAAGCTTTTAGAAGAGACACTTGTGATGAAAGCATATTACATCAACATGAAAACAATTATTGAAAATGCCAGCATGAGCCCAATACAGATATAATTAACTTTACAAACTTGACAAAATGTAAGTCGTAGTATGGGTCTTTTAAGAGTGAGAACACACTAGCCCTGGTCCTCTGTCAGGGTCTTTGTGAATTCATACATATTAGTTGGGTACTCATTTCTGGTTATTTCATGGGAAGATTACTCTATGAATTAAAGACTACTGTGAAATACAGATGTGTAAATCAACATGATCCCAGACTTGAAAAACCATGAACTTAACACTCATGATGCAGTTTTAGTGCCCACAAATACTAATGCATTCACAGTTTACAAATGTTATCAGTTTTCACCTATCCACTAAGAGATCAGATCATATCAGAAGATCATATAACTGAGACAGGATACCAGTCTCCAATCTGAAGCAGCTGATTGGCTGAATCAAGAGTGGTCTCCCCAAACTAACAAATTAAATGATGGAGGGTCCAAACTTGTCTGCAAACAAACCAATGAAATGACAAGCTTGAGTCAAGACTGGTTTCCAAACTAACCAATCAAATGCTAGAATCCAACCTCAAGTTTTTATGATTTTGATCCAAGGTATGTTCCTACTCTGATTTCTTCTACACCATTTCTGAGATTTCTATGCAGTAATTACCCATTTACAAACAACAAACATAACTGAATCAAATTTAAAATTAAGAGGATCAATTTGTAAGTTAAAGGCATGCAAATGTTCTTTTTTTAAAGAATTATTGGTAGATCTATTATTATATAATACTGCAGAGTAAGTTCTTAAAATTGATAAAGCCTAGAAAAGTCAGCACATAATAATTTTATAAATATAAATCTAAATATATAATATTATATCAAATCACAATACACAAGCAGAATAATTGTAAACATTTTCCTAAAACCACAGAAATTAAAGCCTAAAAATGATGTCCAACGAGTCCAGCCAATAAGCAGTTAATCAACTTATCAAGTTTTTATCAGGTTTACATCATAAAGAGTGCCTTTGTTTGTGACTGGCCAATTTGCCAAGCAAATTAAGCAAGAAATAACCAGACAATAGAAGATTTTGAAGGATCAAAATGGATGAAGACACATATGTAATCACAATTTCACTGCTTTAAGCAATTACTGTCTCATTTTATGCAACAGATGTTGATAATATAACATTCACCTGAAGAAGAGTCAAATAAACTCAAAATGCATAATGAAATATTGGACTTTGTCTTCCGTAATTTAATTCTTTGTCTCTATTTATTTACATTTTTTTTCACAGTAATTTCTGCTTGTTTATTTGGTAATTAGAGAATATGCAACATGATGATCAGTAGTTTCATAAATACTTGTGTAGCAGTAAATGACGACACTTTTCATCAACTTTCTACCTGACATGACCTAAGATAATAAAACTAAAACTAGAGACCAGTCTCAAATCTCAAGCATCTGATTGGCTGAAATGGTGACCAGTTGTTATTTCAACCAATCAGTTATTTATGATTTGAGATTCGTCACAAATCTCAGTTTTACGATCTTGGGCTGAGGACCCCTATCTAAGTGAACTTGTTTTGTTATATACACTACCAATCAACCACACAATTAGAACTAATTTAGCTATGAGCAACTTTTTTCAATTTGAATGTTTTTGAAACTTTCAAAACCAAATAAAAAACCATAAGAAACTTCTAGGCTGTTTGTACAATATTAAAAAATATGTATTACATGTTTTACACACACAGTTTACTCTAACTATAACAATATTTAGCCATTTTAACTAAAATTTTCTTTTAGTAGATAGTACATTTATATGTATTGAAAAGATACTAAAAACTTTCTAAAGTATGTTCCACAGTTGGTAATCTGATGTCACTTTCTGTGTTAGATGATGTCACTTCCTTTGTAAGATGATGTTAAGAGTTTGCTATGATTTCACTAGTATTTTTCCTCTTTGTTGAGCTGTCTGCAAAGACAGAGTGCTGCAACTACACCAAAAATCTGAAAAAATGAAATAAATGTTCAACTTAACAGATTTACAATGAAACCATAAAAAATAATCAGGGTTCACTAACGACCTCAACTTTCAATCAGGATTTAAGCATGTTTCATCCACAGGCAGAAGTTCTTTAAACAGGCATAAATGTTTACTAAAAACTTAACTTTTTTTTAACCAAACTCTAGATGGGTGTTTAGTTGAACCCGAGTGTTGCCCTCAGGTACTTGGTCAGTATTAAAAAATCCAAGTACTAAAACGGGCAAAACTTTTTCCTGACGGTACACAGTGTTGTTACTTATAGAAGCATGGCTACAGAAAAAGCCGCTCTCAATTTATTGGACTGTGCACAATGTTTTGACATGTAATGTTGATATGCAAGCACATTTTGCAACAAGCTGCCACGAAAAAGCGTCCCGTCATTCACTTTTTCGTAAATGTGGCTGTTCCAACAGTCATTCAAAAAAGCAGAAATATTACAAATTTTTTTCTCAAAATTTTTGATAAAAATGAGAGTAATTATGTTGGTAAATATAATGATAGAATCATTATTTAATGGTTTATGTCTGGGCATAAAAAACAGTTGTATTGTTTAAAGTAAGCTTAGGGCTTCACACACTTTAAACAACCCAACTGTTCTCTATACCCAAATGAAAACCATCAAATATTGATTCAATCCTTAAAATATCCTCAACATTAAATGCTGTCATATCTGTAGATACCCATCATCTAAATTTCTGCTGCTTTGTTTGGAACATGTTATGAATGATAAATTAAGACACAGCCCGCATAGTGACCAGTCTAAAAGGTGGTCTGTATAACAAGGTTTTTAATTTATGTTTACCTGTAAGCATGCAATGCCGATGCCGACACCGATGAGTACTGCAGAGTGCTTCTTTGCCCAGTCCAACAGACCTTGCTTACAGCCCTGAAAATACAAAAATAATAAATAAATTGTAATTTTGTGTGAAAAAGTGTCAGACAGAAATATATTTCACTGAGTTAGCTCAAGATGATATTATCAAGAGTGCTGTAGCCACAAGAGAAAATATATTACTCTGGAGTTTTTAGTTTACACTTAACTTCTGCCCAACACACTGTTATTGTCTAATTCCCACCCTGAAATCCAATCTAAGGGAGAAAACTGACATGAACTTTTCTTCAAATACCACCAGCTGTTGCAGAACATGGCATGCTTGATTTGAAATCAAATCCCTCATTAGACTTAATAATGAGCTTGAGAAGGTGTAATGACACAAACAGATGATAATTATGTGAATCCAAAGCTTGTGTGTAATACTGCAGATTATTATACTGCAAAGAAATTTATTTGAATTTGATTGGATAATGTGGCGTTGATGTACATCCGTATTTAAGGAACAGCCAAAGATATGAACTGCACGTGCCTTTATTCCCTCCTCCGGCCTCCCACCTTTTGTTGTCGTCCGCTTTTTTGTTTAAAATTTTGTTTAAAATTCATATCCTTAAGCCTATCTCCTTATTTATTAAGCGGTAAGCTTATGGATTACTTAAATTATTATAAGAAATAATTGTGCCAAGTTAATAAAGTTCAAAACAATTGGAATATTCCTAAATTTTCAAAATAAATATCAAACTGATAGTCTGCTGAAACTCTATAGTAGTGACGTCATGCAGGTAAATCAATGACATCAACCAGGTTAATATTGAGGTTCTCAGCGGGGAAATAAGCCGTTCGAAATTAAATAAGCGAAATAAATAAAAAATCAAAGTTTGCAGTATAATAAAACAATTATTTGGTTTCTTGACAGGGTGTGTGAGGATATATTGCCAGTCTGGGTGTCAAATAACTCGAGCCGTAGGCCAGAAACCAAATAACTATATAATATCAGTGTGACATGTTTGGTTTTCTTAATGTCATTTTTTATTAATAACACATGTTCCCAGTGTAGACTCTGTTACCCAAGCACTTGCCAAGCAGAACAACCAGTGCGAGTTTTACGTCATAACTAACAGTAATATCTGTGGCAAATATGCAAAAATTTGTGCCAGGAATATCCTTTACAACGGTATACACCAATTCTACCATTATCTTACCTGGGTATGATAGTAGCTGGTGTTAGTCTTGTTTACACAGGCACCAGCATCTTGGGGCACGGCATCCCTAGGGTTCTCCTCAGCTTTCTGCTTGTTGGTCAGTACACAGCAACTCACTGGTAACTCCTGAAAACACAGCCAAACATGTACATGTGTCAATGCCAAGCATCATGCTTGAATATTGGCATGCATTTCAAATTGAGCAGGGATGTGCTGGCTGATCTGCATCTACACTGTTCGCAAATGCTTTCAAATGCGTATAGGAAATGCTTAAAGACAATTGATGACATCATCACAGGTTCTTAATTTTGAATTTGAATTTCTATCAATACATTTATGTTCAATAAATTTTGGTCAGTGGTTTTGAAATCCGCCTAAAAATCCATGAAAATAAGCACCCCACAAAAATAACTGAATTCACATCATTGTCATTAACAATCTCTAACGTGGTTAACTCACCAGATTCGTTTTGTTGTCATATTTGCTGTTCTGGTAATCATCTGGACCCATTCCACCACAGCAATCAAGCTGGAACAAAAAGTACATTTTTGTATACTTGTCATTTTGTGCAAAAACAAAAGCCAGGGACCAAGATATAAAACTAAGTCAGAAGACAGGCCTCATATCTCAAGCATCTGATTGGCTGAAATGACAACTGGTCATCATTTCAGCTAATAAGATGCTAAAGATTTGAGACTGGTCTCTCAATTTAGTTTTATGATCTTGAACCCAGATATCATAGCTTAAAGCTGAAGGCCAGTGATCTAAAAGAATACAACACATGATTGATAAGTATTCAAATGTTTTTTATGGTCTTAAGTTGAAGGAAGTAATAAAAATACTGAATGACTCATGAAAATCTATTTTATGTCCCTATTTTATGTTCATAATTCTTGAATGGGGTCTAATGACCCCTAATTTTCAAAAGTTATATTTAACCCAGTATCTACCAGCAAAATTGTACTGTTTATATGAAATGAATTGGGTGTTTGATAGACAGGAAAGAGATTCAAAGTGATTTCAGCTAACACACAAAACAGGATTAACAGTCATGTATTAAGAAAATAATAAATTCCATCAAAATATGCCAACTCTTAAACTCTATGGAAATTGAAATATCCCTCACCCCCACTCACCCTGCCCCTTTTTCACAGAAACCTACTCTTTTTAAATCCTGTATACAACACTTAACAATTTCAAAACATTTCTGAGAATTTCCAATTTGGTGTTCCAAATTTAGCACATTTTAACATTTATTTCATTGGATACAGCTGTTATCCTGTGGCAAACAGTGTATATTACATCCATGCCATCTAATCAGTATCTATAAGTTCTCTTTTAGATTATTAGGTTATTTCTGATCAAGTAGAGAACAGTTTAGATCCAAAAGTATCAGAAAGCATAGATATGCCAGCCAGCTGATCTGGATTTGCACAAACAGTAAAACCAGTATCTATGGAGTAAAGGGTTAAACATTTTGGTGTGGATATTACAGGTACCTGGATTTGGACAATATCCCAAGCATCGGTGATGGTGGAAGATTCTCCATACTTGCTCTGTATGGATTCTTTCAGTGTAGTGTCCATCTTCTCCTCAATCTGAAACAGAATAACAAACAGCAGCATTTATTAACCCCTTCCTCCATTATACACCTTCTATCACCTTGGCAACTGTTCAAAGCTTTGAAATTTATGATGCTAACAGTAATCCTTTCCTTCATTTATACGCCTTATCTTACGAGCAAACAGTGTACGTCCAGATCAGAATTATATACACTGTTTGCTATTTTCTGACCAAAAGTCAAACAGTGTAGATCCTGATTGGATGGCAAGGACATGCCGGCTTATCTGGATCTACACTGTTCCCCCAGGTGATAAAAGAAGTACACAAGGAGTAAAGGGTAAAGTATCATTGCTTTTTAAAGCTTTGAAGTTCACATAAGAAGCTTTATGCTTGTTCTCTAACCCTTTCCTCCATAAATACACCTAAATTTTGAGGGCAAACAGTTTAGATCCATATCAGCCAGCACATCCATCTGATCAGGATCTTAACTGTTCGCTTTTTTATTTGTTAGGTTATTTCTGACCAAAATGCTACCAGTGCAGATCCTGATCAGACGGTACTGATGTGCTGGCTGATCTGGATCTTCAGTGGTCGCACATGCATACAAATGAGTATATATGGAGGAAAGGGTTAATTAATTTTACTACAATTACTAACTGTCATGATCTGATTATTACCTGTGCAATTTCTGAATCAATATTGTTTTAACTAAAGCTTTGATCTTTATATTGATTTCATTTGCTGATACTTCTTTTTATCAAAGGAAACCATCAAGATAATTAATAATGTTAAATCATAAATATTCATCGTTAAACTTTACTAATTTTTGTGAGTTTCATGTAGAGACTGATCCATGAATTTAAAATCACATGGAAAACGAGAAGAGAACTTAAACATAGTTCATAAAATTGATATTCACCAGGAAAATGTAAGTGTAAAACACTGGTGTCCAAGGCGTGCTCTAGGGCTCCATATTGGTAGAAGTTAAAGTATCCTGATCATTGTATGGGTAAAATGTCAGGTGCCAAAGAGTTCTGTAGGGTAAAAGGTAAGATATCAAAGAACTTCTTGATGGCAATGCGATAGAAAAAAGGTTAAGTGTCAGGGAAGTTCTCCAGAGAGTTCTATGGCACCATATAAAATAAAGATTGGGTGTGGTGGAAGTTCTCTGAGGCACTGTATGAGAAATAGGTTACTTGTCAGGCAGGAAGTTCTACATCGCATCATACTGGAACACAGATTAGGTGTCAACAAAGTTCTTTAAGGCACTGTATGAGTGAAAGGTACGGTGAAAAGAGAGTTGCTGGCAGTGTATTTACCTTCACTTTGTAGACAATCATCAGGATACCAGCAGCCAGTTCCCCAGCAAATATCAGCACCAGGAAAAACACATACTGAAAATAGCATAACCAGAAACAGTGACATACTGAAAATAACACAAGTAGCACCTGTACCATACTGAAAGTAACACAAGAGCTCCAGTGACATACTGAAAATAACACAAGAGCTCAAGTGACATACTGAAAATAACACAAGTAGCTTCTGTGACATATTGAAAATAACACAAGTAGCTCCAGTGACATACTGAAAATAACACAACTAGCTTCTGTGACATACTAAAAATAACACAAGAGCTCCAGTGACATATTGAAAATAACAAAAGAACACTTGTGTCGCCCTCTGGTACTATGTCAGAATAAAAATGCACATACAAAAAGGGGCATAATTCCATCTTGACCTACATAATTTGGCATCATCATGGGTGTGTTGTCATAAGCAATATAATGTGAAAGTTTTATTAAGAAATATAAAGAAATGGCAAAGTTATAGCCAATGTAAAGTTTTCGTGTCAATTTCTAAGTACAAAAAGGAGCACAACTCCATCATATGTGACTTCAACATAAAGAGCAAAGTTATAGCCAAGGTTAAGTTTTCGTGACAGACGGACGGACGGACAAAGCGATCCCTATGTATCGCCCATTTCTTCGAAAAGGGGACACAACAAGTAGCTTCATTATGAAGCTTAAGAAACAGAACATGACTTGTTATTCTATCTCACTGTTTTGTCAACACATGGGGAAGTTTAACTAATGCACAGGTAAGTATATTTATTGCATGTATTGCATGCAACCAGTGTAGATAGAGATCAGTTTAAATGGGAATGTATGTAGGTCTTCACTGTTTACAGTCAGCTTTATTGCTTATATCTTCCCAAGAAGCCAACATCGTTGATGGAGATGTGACTGAAGGAATGGGCTGGCTAATCTTGATCTAAACTGGTCACCCATACAGGGTTATAAGCTGTATTAATGGAGTTAAGGGTTTTTAAGATAAAAAGTTGTAGAAAAAACATGCTCCTTGCTAGACATGGTCTTGACAGAAATTCTTACACTTACCATTCTCTCATTTTTTGAAGTTATCTTATTTTTGTCTGACAACAATGTGTAAAAATACAATAGTAATTAACCAGTATTAGATTGGATCTAATAATTGGCAAGAACACTTCTTAGATTAATTAAAAACCATGGGCAACAAATTAAACAAGAGTTGAAAGGAGTGGGAGGGTACATACATTAGCACTTGGCTGCTATTGTATTTGTTTTTCAGTAACTTTTACTAGGTTTGTAGAGTGAGTGCAATATATTCAGTATGTAATAAGCAGTGTGAATAGTACCTTTACCTACAACATTTGTCAAATCTTTAACCTGTGAAGATCAAGGTCTGTTCAGTCTGATCTGAGTCTCGACAGTTCTCTATTCAGTATATGAACTCAGTTTAAAACTTTCTGCAAAACATTCCTAGGAACAATGAATGGACTGCCCTAATTGACAGAAAGGTTGAGTCAATTAAATTTAACTGGGTAAAGGGTATTTAACCTTTTCCTCCATAGACACACCTTTATTACGTGGGCATTGGGTTAACAGTTTAGATTCAGATCGGCCGGCACATCCTTGACGTCTGACCAGGATCTAAACTGTTCCATTTTTTTATTTATTAGGTTATTTCTGACCAAAAAGCAAACAGTTCAGATCCCGATCACACAGCACAGATATGCCGGCTGATCCAGATCTACACTGGTCACACAAGCGTAAAAATGTGTATATATGGAGGAAAGGGTTTAAGACAAAACTCAAAATTTAAAGATGTGCCCAAGATCATAAAACTAAATAGAGACCAGTCTCAAATCTCAAGCATCTGATTGCATCTTCTGGTTCCCCAGGATTGGAAGTGAAGATGTATTTGTTATCAAAGGGAGATAACTAAACAAGTATTACCATTCCAAGAAGACATTTACTGCCCCTGATAGCTCCACAGCAGCCACAGAATCCAACAAGGAACACAAATATGCCGAAGGCGATGAGAATGTAAGCCGAATATCTGAAGAACTTGTCATGACTGTCCAGATTCACGACCTCAAAATAACTGGCAATGTTCTTGTCCACTATCATCCATATTCCAACACCCAAAATGGCCGCCCCAGACAACTGAAATGAAAAACGAGATATCAGAATATGTAGTTCATTTGTGATATGATCAGCTGTGGAGCTTGATCTGAATACATTATTCCATACTCGGTCAAAATTAACCTAATCAATCTAAAAGCTAACAGCGTAGATCATGATCAGACTGCAAGGATGTAATCTGGATCTCAACTGGTCATCCATCTGATAAAAGCTGAATCCCACACAGTAAATGGTTCAAATCAGATCCTGTCCTGCAAAGACTAAAGGCAAATATCTTTAAAGGGGCTATCAGGGATTGGCTTAGCATGTCAGAACAGTTTTACAAGTAATATGAGGAAGTTATGCAGGTTTTCTGTTTCTTTTAACCCTTTAAATTCATTGTATTGCATGTGCAACCAGTGTAGATCCAGATCAGCTGGCACATCCATGCTATCTAATCTGGATCTGAACTGGATGCATCTTGGTCAGTATTACCTTATGAATCTAAAAGCAAACAGTGTAGATCCAGACCAGATAGCATGAATGTGCTGGCTGATCCAAAATACACTGTTCACCCATGCAAGAAAGGTCTATCTATGGTGTAAAGGGTTAAGAAACATATTAAACTAGACTGTGTCCACAGGACACTGATGCCCCCACTGCTGCAATAACATTTGTTACAAAATTTTGTACCAGGTATTAACAACATGTGGTGATCATGATTAGTAAATGAGGAGTAAGTGCCACAAAATTTAATAACTAACATAAACAAAAGGCCATAACTGTGGTGAAAATTGTTGCAAGACAATGTCCTTTACAACAATCTTCACATCATGTCTAATCATCTGTGCAAGTTTGAAAGAAATCAGCCGAATAGAAAATGTGAAGTTGATGCCACAAAATTTTGTAATTGAAATAAACAAAGGGCCATAACTGTGGTAAAAATGGCAGCAGAAAAAAATATTTTTTTATGATCATCTACCCAGCCATCTTGATCATGTGTGCAAGTTAGAAAGAAATCTGTCCAAAAGTAAATGAGGAATTGATGCCACAAGATATTATTACTGAAAAAAAAACAAAGGGTCATAACTCTGGTAAAAATAGTCGCAGGAAAAAATCCTTTCTTCACGATCATCTACACATCCTGCTTCATCATCTGTGCATGTTTGCAAGGAATCTGCCCTGTAGTTTAGGAGGAGTTGATGCCACAAGATTTAATTACTGAAATTAACAAAGGGCCATAACTCTGGTAAAAATGATCGCAGGAAAAAATCCTTTCTTTACGATCATCTACACATCCTGCTTCATCATCTGTGCAAGTTCGCAAGAAATCTGCCGTATAGTTTTGGAGGAGTTGACACCACAAGATTTAATTAATGAATATAACAAAGGGCCATAACTCTGGTAAAAATGGTCGCAGGAAGAAATCCTTTCTTCACGATTATCTACACATCCTGCTTCATCATCTGTGCAAGTTTGCAAGAAATCTGCCTTGTAGTTTAGGAGGAGTTGACGCCACAAGATTTTATAACTGAAATTAACAAAGGGCCATAACTCTGGTAAAAATGGTCGCAGGAAAAAATCCTTTCTTTACGATCATCTACACATCCTGCTTGATCATCTGTGCAAGTTTGAAAGAAATCCGCCTTATAGTTTAGGAGGAGTTGATGCCACAAGATTTGGGGACGTACGGACGGACGGACGGACGAGTGCAACTCTATATGCCTCCCACTTTGTGAAGGCATAAAAATTTTGTCTCTTACATGTAGCTCAGTTTGAAGAAAAGTACATTCTGGAGACCATTTTATCCCGAAACTGGCTCTCAGCCATTCCCTAATCAATAAACAAATCCTTCTTTAATGATGAACTCTTACAACAGATTTTCTGAACTAATGAGCACAAGGACACCATACATCTTCATTTACCAGGAACTGTTCATTATGGCTGCAAAGAAATAGCTAATTAAAAGTCAATAAACCAACCAAAAGTAATTGGTAGTTCGGACTGATCAGACCCTAGCTCTTGGCTAAGATATTTGTTTAACAGTGGCATAACCAAAAATCATTGAGAAACACCCTTTTTTTTTGGGGGGGGGGGGGGGGGGGGGGTGGGTGAGGAGGGGGAAGGGGCTGAAAAGATGCCAGTATTTTATGATTACTTTTGCAAACTAAAATTTAACCAATGCACAAATGACAACTGGATGTGCTCTGTAAACCCAGGTGTAAAAATGGAATGCTTATAATGCTAAACATTTTTACATAAACTTTTTGACTCACTAAATTTATTTTTGCATTAAACCATAACAACTGCCACAAAACTGAAATCTCCTAAATTTTAAACACTGGGCTGAAGGTTATAAAACTGAGATAGGAAACCAGGGCCCAAGATCATAAAACTAAATCTGGAGATCAGTCTCAAATCTCAAGCATCTGATTGGCTGAAATGGCGACCAGTCGCCATTTCAGCCAATCAGATCCTTGAGATTTGAGACTGATCTCCAGATTTAGTTTTATGATCTTGGGCACAGGCTCAAATATCAAGGATCTGATTGGCTGAAATGGCGACTGGTCGCCATTTCAGCCAATAAGATGCTTGAGATTTGAGACTGGTTTCCATACTCAGTGTTATAATCTTGGGCACTGGATTCCTTTTCTTGCCAATCAGATTCCTAATGTTTGAGAAAAGAGAATATGGGTCAACTTCTAATGCTGATCAATGATCACAGTTGTAACAGTCACTTTATCACAAGTTATGATTCTATGTAAACCCTTATACCACGGGATGGCTTTTTATATCCCAAAGTCCGATAAGGGTCAACACTTTTTGATATTCAATAAATCCATTTCTGCAAGCATAAAATTTGAAATGAAGAATTAACTTTATAAACGACAAGTCTAAAAATAGTGGGTTAACTCTTTCCTTCATATATACACATTTTTATGCATGGGCAAACAGTGTAGATCCAGATCAGCTGGCACATCAAAGCCATCTGATAAGGATCTGCACTGTTCGCTTTTTGGTCAGAAATAAACTGATTAATCAAAAAGTGATCAGTATAGATCCTGATCAGAAAGCACAAATTAATGTGGATCCATACAGTGTTCACCCATGCCATTAATGGCATAGCTACATATGGAGGAAAGGGTTAAAAGGGGAGAAACTTGTAAATATTGGTCCTAAAAAATATATATCCTTCCTCCAATGAAGCCTGGTTATATTTCATAAATAAACCTGTAAACATGGCAATTAGTCTTAACCCTCTCGTCCATGAATACACATTTTTACGCATGTGCGACTAGTGCATATCCATGCCGTCTGATCAGGATCTGCACTGTTCGCATTTTGGTCAGAAATAACCTAATGAATTATGAAGCAAACAGTTTAGATCCTGATCAGAAGGCACAGATTGACAGCTGATCTGGATCTAAACTAGTTTAAGTCGCCCTCTCCATAAAGGTGTATCTATGGAGGAAAGGGTTAATGTCAAGTGCATTAAGATGGTAAAATAGAGCAGTACAGTGGGAGTAACATATACAATAATGAATAACAAGACAAATATGACAAAACACAAGCTGTTACATCTTTGTCAACATACCGCTTGAGAAAAGAATGTACTCGTGACTAATGCTGAACATTATAAAATTGGGTCTTGAAACCAGTCACAAATCTCGTTGATCATTCGCCATTTCAGCCAATCAGATCCTTGAGATTTGAGACTGTTTTCCATTCTCAGTTTTATAATTTTAGGGCTATAACTGTCTACAATGAAGCCTCTAACGCACAACTTCAAAATATCACATTGAATATAATATAAAAAGTACAAAAGCCTAGATCAAAATAATTCATTTGACAATATTGTATGAAAATCTGTCCACTTTCTTAAAACAATTTTTTGAAAATCTGGCTCATTAAAAATTACAAAATTAATGGTATTATGAAAATTCATCATGAAACATTTTTGATGATTATAATGTATTGACGGCCTAAACATTAATAAAATGGTAACAGACATTAATTACGATTTTGAATGGAAGTTCATGTTATGAAACAATCAATATAAAAGATATAAATTCATAGCTTATTTTCGAACTTTGGTTCAGTATTATATTAAACCAAACAGTTCATTGTTGCAGAATTACATGAGGCCTTTCTTCACCATAACTCTCAATTTCATGTTTTATGTGAAACCTGGGTGTAGATCCAGATCATGGCACATCCATGCTGTCTGATATGGATCTACACTGATCATTTCTAGGACATAAATAACCTAATGAATCTGGAGGAACAGTGTAGATTCTGATCAGACAGACATACCAGTTGGTTTGAATCTTCACTGATCACCTATGGGATAAAAGCCATACCCATGAAGTAAAGGTTTAATGGGTTAGTGTGTCTTTGATTAATGGTCTGTAAGTAATTTTATTGCAGTTTATAGAATACTGGTGGCAACCATCAAACTGACTTTATACATCTCAGCAGACTTCCCGAAAGTCGCCGGACCGTCGGACCTGTCCGGTAAAATTTGGGCCGGTCCGACATGATTTCCTATGTTGTCGGACCGAGTGTCCGGCAAACATTTGATCTGCATATTCCAATTTTATTCGCTAAATTACAGTTTTACTCGCTGTTTTTATTCGAGACTGTTCCGAGGGAAATGAGTGAGGATATCCGAGTGCAATAATTTACGTATTCGTCTTCATGACAATTCGTACCACTGCCGTTTCTTTTGACTGTTTCGCTGCGCATGACCATTCTTCAGCACAAAACGACTGATTGCGACTGGGTAGGAGTCTACCGTTTCCTACATTTAGCCCATTTTCACCTATTTCCATTTCGTAATTTCGGAGTCACAAAATGGCGTTTAAAAAATATTTCACTGGAGCAATTCCCGGTATACTGTATAAAAGGAGAAAAGTAACAAATGAAGAAAAGCTGCAAAAGAAAAAAATACGAAAAACACCGACTGGTTTGTAGATTTTATACGGATAAAAGATCGTGAATGCTTTAACTTCCAAGATGAACTTTTGAATTTTGAAAAACTGACCATGTTTAGTAGGGAGTGATTTTGCTCTCCAGTGAATCATACGATTTTCTAAGTGAAATAAAAATGGAAATATATTCTGTCTTACTCTGGTAAAACAAATATCCTCTATATGCTACATAAAATGGTTTTAAAGAAAAATAAAAACACCCTTAATACATGTACCGTGTTTTGCTTGTTTTATTTTTAAATGTTTCGGTCAGACAGAATTTGTTTCGGTCAGACAGATTTTCACATCTTGTCTGACCGAATGTCTGACACTTTTTTTCAACTTTCGGGAAGTCTGCATCTGGAAAAGAATTAATATAAGTGTTGTAAACACTTGTTCTCTCATCCATCCACAATGGAATGTCAAATATTTCAGTTGTATTTCATGTGCTGAAGTTGAATGAATAGCCTTTACACTTAATAGTGAAGTGTTTTGGCATGGAAATAAATGACAAGAACATGGCTTATCAAGACTATCATTAATGGCAAGTTGTTGGCATCTTCATGCTGAATGTCAGTGTATTGTCATGCTCAGTGTCAGTGCTTTGGCATAATCATGCTTATGTGTCTGTGTTTTTGTGAGAAACTTGACAATATTAATTATCCTGGCAAGGGCTTTCTGAACATCAGTGAATTGGCATGGACACAGTATCAATGTCAGTGTATTGGCCACGACAAGGTTTATGAAAGGTTAATGGCACAGTCATACTTAATGTCAGTGTACTGACATGGAAAAGGTTTATGAAAGGTAACTGGCACAGTCATACTCAATGTCAGTGTACTGACATGAAAACGGTTTATGAAAGGTTACTGGCAGGGTCATACTCAATGTCAGTGTACTGACATGGAAAAGGTTTATGAAAGGTTACTGGCACGGTCATACTCAATGTCAGTGTACTGACATGGAAAAGGTTTATGAAGGGTTACTGGCACAGTCATACTCAATGTCAGTGTACAGACATGGAAAAGGTTTATGAAAGGTTACTGGCATGGTCATGCTTAATGTCAGTGTATAGGATGGGCCATTTAGGTTTATATGGTCAAGCATAATGTAAGTGTGCTGGCATGGATGGAGTATTGATTTCCGGCATGTCAGTATATAGGCTGGGACAATGTTTAATTCTTTCTGATGGCATGATAATGCTAAATTGTACTGACATAGATAATTGTATGATAAGGTACTATCAGTTATACCAATCAAGTTTTTTTGTGTGCATAAACCCTTTTTTTGAAACTTTAACCCTTTCCTCCATGAAAACACCTTTAATGCATAGGCAAACTGAGTAGATCCAGATCAGCCGGCATAACCATGCTGTCTGATCAAGATCTGCATTGTTCGCTTTTTGATTTGTTATTTCTGACCAAAATGTGACCAGTGCAGATCCTGATCTGATGGCACGGATGTGCCGGATGATCTGGATCTACATGAACACTGGTAGCACATGCGTAACAAGAGCTGTCAGAGGAGACAGCACGCTCGACTATTCGAATCATTTGAAACAAATGCAATATTAAGATTAAAACAATAACAACTATGGCCATACATTCATGTGCAATCAGGAAAATATTAAGAAGTGAATGGTAAGGGAGAAATTCATTTCAAATAACAGAAATAATTCCTAAATGTACCATAATATTAAACTGAATAGGGGAATAACTATGAAATATTTCTAGATTTGTTAGAAAACTTGTTAGTAAATTTTTATTAGAGACATTTACTTTTAGTTCAATATCAATCACTTCAGTAATGTTACAGAAAAAGAACTGAAATGAAAATATAATGGAAGTTTGAAGTTGATAGCTTAAGTATTTGCAAAGTTATCGATGAAGTGCACTAAAATATAAGTGAAAAAAGGAACAGTGGAAAAAGGGGCATAACTTGTAGAGTAATTGTATTACAGTTATGGGTCTTGTTGGTAATGATGTAGATTTTGATGGTAAATAAATATTCAAAGTTTCAATGAAATATTGAATGGTCGAGGTAAAAACGCATAACTTACAGAAATATTTCCAATAGAGTTATGGATCTTGTTGATAATGATTTAGAAACTGATGGCAAACATATATTCCAAGTTTCAAAGTAATATCTCCTGTTGTTTCAAAATTATGGGACAATTGCATAAGTGAAAAAGGGGCATAACTTGAAAAGTATTGGTAGCAGAGTTATGGTATTGTTAATAATGACCTAGATTTTGATGGTGAATATATTTTCCAGGTTTCAAGGTGATAGCTCAAGTAGTATTAAAGTTAAGGGCCAAGTGTATATTTTGCTTAACGCAAAATTTAAGTGAAAAATGGGCATAATTTGAAAAATATTGTAAGCAGGGTTTTGGGTCTTGTTGGTCTTGTAGATTTTGATGGTGAAAATATATTTCAAGTTTCAAGGCAATATCTCAAGTAGTTTTAAAGTTATGGGCAAAATGCTTATTTTGCTTAACACAAACTATAAGAAAAAACGGGAATAACTTGAAATATACTGACAGCAGAGTTATGGGTTGTTGGTAATGATGTAGAATTTGAAGGTGAATATATATTCCAAGTTTCAAGTTGATATCTCAAGTAGTTTATAAGTTATGGAACAAAGTGCATATTTTCCTTATGGCAAAATTTAAGTGAAAAAGGGGCATATATCTATAGAGGAAATTGTACTGTTTATTTATTTGTAGCAGAGCTATGGGTGTTGTTGGTATTGATTTAGAATTTGATGGTGAATATACATTCCAAGTTTCAAGTTGATATCATTAGTAGTTTTGAAGTTATGGACCAAAGTGCATTTTTTGTTTAACGGACGCCGACACCAACGCCGACACCTGGGCGAGTAGGATAGCTCCCCTATTCTTCGAATAGTCGAGCTAAAAATGCGTATATATGGAGGAAAGGGTCAACATAATTAATAATGTTTCTGTTTTAGCCTCCATTAGCTATAAAATAAAAGAAACATTTACAACACAACAGGCTTATGGTAACCATATAAAGCTTGTCTATAATTTGGCCTTGTTATTGTGCACAAACAAACACTCTATTCACTAACATGAATGCTCTATGCAAAACAACAAGCTCCTGGTGATTAAATATGCAATAAAACATAAATGAGTATAATGTGACGACATCTGAACTTAAGTGAAGGAAACAGAATGATGTTCTAGTATATGTACATTGATATTTGTGGTGAATATTGTGTCATCTGTGATGACCACTATTTACCATGTTTATACAGGGTATATCACATGTGACCAATGTAGCTTCAGATCCATCTGATCTGATCAGGATCTACACTGATGGCTTATTGATCAGAAATAACCAAATGAATCTAAAAGGGAACAAAATAGATCCTGATCAAATGGCACAGATGTGGTTAACCCTATATATATACAAATTTTTACGCATGTGTGACCAGTGTAGATCCAGATCAGCAGGCACATTCATGCCATCTGATCAGGATCTACACTTGTTGCATTATGGTCAGAAATAACCTAACGAATCAAAAGGTGAACAGTTAAGTCTCCTGATCAGACAGCACGAATGTGCCGGCTGATCTAGATCTAAACTGTTCACCTACGCAATAAAGATATATCTATAGAGGAAATTGTACTGTTTATTTATGTATTATTTTTGTAGTCTAAGATTAGCAGAGTCTGATAACAGTCTAAACTGTTCAGTTTCTAAAATCAGCTAATGAATTACTGTGGTATCATTTAATTTCACTGGCACGAAATTAAGCCCAATCGCCGAAAAAGACTGTTTCGCGAGGACGTAAATTCGCGCAAATCCAATTTTTCAAACTAAAAAATTATAATCAATATTTTACCGACCCGTTATCTATACCTTGATTATTGTATTATTGTTTATTTGCACACGCGAGCTAATCATGAATCAGTTGGCCCCATGTCAATTACCACTTCCTTTGTTAGTCAATTATCGGACCGCTGTTTATTCCGCGCTGCTTAGAACTGACACGGGACCCCTTTGATCCATCTATATGGACCATATCATAAATGGCATGTTAAATTTCGTACCCGTTTTATGGTCTAAAGTGTCAATTAATTGCGAAACAGTTACTCAAAAAAGTGTTGATAAATTAAAAATAAGATGACAACGATACTGTTTGGAAAAACGTGAACTGACCTAAATGCGCGGACTAAATTGTCGTTAAAGTTTTGAAGTAACATTAAACATATTCCAAAATAAAAATTCGACAGTTATAATTAATTATATTTTCTCTATTAACATAATTATTCGATACTTCAAATTTATATCAAAACTATATATAAAGCGTAGGTCCATTCGGACATAGCACGTTTCGGATACGTATGTGGAACTTTTTGGTTAAATTTTAGCTTAGGTTTAAAATTCGCACACTGGCCTGAGCGTGAAATACGCGAAAATTAAGCCATCGCTAAATAAAATGATACCACAGTACTGTAATACACCCTTATGAACAATGAGAGTCTCAAATTAAAGAAAAAGGGGCGTCCAGTCTAATAATAAAGAAGGGGAACGTTCAGTGAAGAAACCCTTTTGCTACTTTTGAAAGTGTATTCCTAGTCTTTGTTTTAACAGTAAGAAGAACATTAATTTTAAAAACTTTCAAGTGTCTTAAATTTTCCTTGACCATTTTTTATTGAAAAGTTCAGGAATATTTCATATCCATTTTTATTGTCTAGTAACAAGGAAGTTTAAAAACACTATCAAATCTTTTGGTGATCTCATAAAAAATACATGTAGCTCTGTTACACAATGTTCGCAAAAAAAATTCTTAACAATTATTGGATTGATTCAGAAAAGTTTTATCATTTTACTGTAGAAAAAGAACCGCAGGAATAGTTAAAACCTTTTAACCCTTTCCTTCATAGACACACCTTTATTGCATGGGCGAACAGTTTCTTCATGGGCAATTTTATTGCATGGGCGATCCGTGCCTTCTGATCAGGATCTAAACTGTTCGCTTTTTGATTCTTTAGGTTATTTCTGACCAAAATGCGACCAGTGCAGATCCTGATCAGACGGCACAGATGTGCCGGCTGATCTGGATCTACACTGGTTGCACATGTGAAAAATGCGTATTATGGAGGAAAAGGTTCAATCACAGTAAGCATAGCATTTGTCCTGTGATAAGTGAAGACCCAGATAAAGCCGTCCCATGACAAGTGTAGACCCAGATAAAGCCATAGTGTGTCAAGTGTAGACCCAGATAAAGCCGTTCCGTGACAAGTGTAGACCCAGATAAAGCCATCGTGTAACAAGTGTAGACCCAGATAAAGCCATCGTGTGTAAAGTGTAGACCCAGATAAAGCCGTCCATGACAAGTGTAGACCCAGATAAAGCCATCGTGTAACAAGTGTAGACCCAGATAAAGCCGTCCCGTGACAAGTGTAGACCCAGATAAAGCCATACTGTGACAAGTGTATTCCCAGAGTGACAAGTGTATCCCCAGATAAAGCCATCATGTGACAAGTGTAGACCCAGATAATGCCGTCCTGTGACAAGTGTAGACCCAGGAAAAGCCAGCAAAGTCCGATGGAGCAAGGGATTCTGACAGTAATTGTGAGCAGGTTGATCTGGATCTACAATGTACACTGATCACACACTGGATAGTAAGAATGCTGACAATTGATTACTTACCCAGAAGATAAAGTTGAATATGATAAGCAAAGCTTTAGCACAGCCTCCACAGAACCCCATGTTGTTTGTTCTGATCTCAACTCAATCTGAAATACACAAACATCATACCTTTCTTTACAACTTTTACAATGTATCCATAGTGTCAGGTAAATTTATCTCGGCCCAAGAAAATACAACTCAATCTGGAGACCTGTCTCTAATCTCAATCATCTGATTGGGTGAAATGGAGACTGGTCGCCATTTCAGCAAATCTGATGCTTAAGATTTGAGACTGGTCTCCAGATTGAATTGTATTTTCTTGGGCCCTAGTGTATACAAACATAAATCTTACAACATATATGCATATTTTTGGTTAATTATATTCTTTTGATGAACCCTTCAGTAAGACTCTTAGAGGTCAACAGGGTATTTACAAATATTTATATCTGCAGTAATCTTTAAAAACCTCGGAAGGTGAGGCAGGTAGGCAACACCCATTTTCCTACATAAATAATTAAATAAATAAATTTCCAAAATTATAAATTATCTTTTCTATAACTCTCTTGAACAGAATCTAAAACTTGAACTTGGCATAAGCAATGTTCTGTTTGGGTCTTGCATTTTATCCATTTACTCCACACATGTAGATAAAAGCCTTAATGGCAGGGGCCAACAGTGTAGATCCAGATCAGCTGGCACATCTGTTCCATCTGATCAGGTTCAGATGGCAAGATGTGCGAGTTGATCTGGATCAACATTGTTTGCACATGCGATGAAAGGTGATGAATACTGAGGAAAAGGTTAACCAGGATGGTTGCATTAACCAAACATTAACATTTCTAACTGTGGCACAACCTAGGACACACTGGTCACAATTATTTCTACCCCAAGGGGAAACAAAAAATTGTTTAAATCATTTGTCAAATTTTACCTTACTCTTGAAAAGCATTATTTTTTCTTGTGTTTAAGGTAACCCTGAATTAAAAACAATCCTTAGAAGTATGTATCAAAATCTTATCACATCCTCACTGGTTCTCTCCGCCACAGTGTTGCTACCTTACTCAGTTCATTTATCTACCTCCAATTCAGAGAGTTCATTTATTGCTTCCATACCACCAGCGCACATTTCAGCCTTGAAATTGTCCAATGTTCTGGTAAAAATTCTTATACCTACATATGTGTATGTATCGGCCATACGATAAAACTTTTAAACATGTTAAAGGGAAATGTGCAGGGTCGAGCAGGTGTACTCGGTAAAATCATAAACAGATCGATCTATGTAACACTTAGGTGTACTTTTCACTAAACTCATTTCAAACCCTCCAGGAGGAAGTTTTCGGTTAATTTTACCATTTTACCAGAACTGAAAACAATCCGCTGAAGAAATCCCTATACAAAAATACATTCTATATTTAGCGATCATGGGAATGTCACGCTTACTATTCGTGGTGGCCCAGGCATTTTGAAACAAATGGCCATGTCGACAGTCGGCAAGATACACCGAATGCGTATTTTGGTTGAAGTGATCACGTGACAATCCCAAAAACCACCGCGGCTTTGCGCAGGAAATATAAAAATAGCTAACCTATGTGCGTCGCATAGGATAGGAAACACCATTTATATATCTTTTTTATAAAACATTGGTTTGAAATATTTCGGGTGTAAATCAATGTTTGAGCTTCAAATAATGATATTCAACTGATTAATAACCCTTTTTGCAAATCTGTTCCATGCAATCCTGCACATCTCCCTTTAAAAAGGTGATTCTTTACAGAAGTGATGATGGTAATCTCCATTATTTCAGAAGAATAACTATTATATGAAAATTCAATAGGCATTAGAAAACATCTGATGGCCAGCATAATGCAGCTGTCAAAATAGCAGGTTACAAATAGAAATTATTTTGTTTGCATTACCTCTGAGGTGTTCAGTGTATTATTTTGTAATTTTCTTTTTTTGGAGTTTTCCATAATATTATAACTCCAGGGTCTGTCTACCCCAAAATTTATCAGCAATCAATGATGCTCACAATGTACATAACTTACAATATCTTGCTCTAAATTCCTGGATCTTGTTTACATGGAAATGTTTAAATCACTTGAAATACAATGTTCAGCAGGAAATAATTCTGAAATCTCCGGAAATTTAGGTCAATATAGAGATGTAACATGTTTTTCCTTATTTGTTCACTAAAGGATAATTAAGCTGTTGCATCATTAAGGAAAATGTTTTAATCTTGTTGCTTTACAAGGAAACAACATTTTTCTTGTTAAAAATCGTTAATCATGAGTTACATGTATGTGGAGGAATCTGAAAGTTCTCAGAGAAATCTGGAGAAGGGTAGCAAATGCTGCCTCCCCCAACACACCCCAAAATTGAGGAATGGAGCAGCAGAACATGGGTATATTTTTGAAAACTGTCAAGAAAGCCCATCGGCTGTTCCATACACCTTTGATGGCTGAACATCAAAACTGACATTTTCCCTAAAACCAATCATTGTAACAGGTAGGGCGAGTATAGAGTCCAACATTAATTTATCAGTTACATGTATTCAGTCATTAAATTTCTGGTGATGAATATTACATAAGAATATTACATAGCCACAAGCACTACCACATTTATAATAACTAATCATTGATGGAATATTTGTTACCGAGTACTTGTGTACTGATGATGACTACTGAAGGCAAGGTCAATCATCATACCAAGTTTGATGACTGAAGATCAAACATTGATTCATTAACTGTTAAAAACAATATATCGATATTTGATGGTTTTCACTTGGATATGGAAAACAGTTGGCTTGTTGAAAGTGTGTGAAGCCCGAAGGGCTTCTCGCGTACTTTAAACAATCCATCTGTTTTTCATACCCAAGTGAAAAACATCAAATATCGATTCAAACTTTTTATTTACACTCATAAATACTCTCATTAGTACAAAAAGTATGAGAAGAATTACGGCTTTTTCAAAAGGGCAGTTGAAACAGCAACGTTGACAACACAGTGAATGACGGCTTGCATTTTAATAGTTACTCGTGGCAAAACATGCATGCTCGGCGACATCACACGTCAAAACATTGTGCAACGTCCAAATAATTATGAACGGCTCTACTGTAGCCACGCCTTATAAAATAATACGTCACACTGTTAACCAACAGAAATTGTGATCAGTTTGATGAATAAGATTTTATCGTAGAGGACGAAGTTGAAGTGTAAATATAATTGATTGAAAACAGGTAGCAGATGGTAAAGTCATACAAACTGTTAAGGTTTTGTGATGGACAGTAGGACCAACAGACATAGATGGACAAAGCAATCCGTTTTTCATTCAATGGCCAAGACAAAAATAGAACTTGAAAAAACAAACAACCACTACCTGTCGGTCAGTTTTTCCATGAATGGAAAGAAGCCAAATATAAGGCAATCCTCCCTGACAGACTGTGACACTGCTGGAACTTAGAAGTGTTGTTGTTATCAAATAAATATATGGCTGACAAACTGAAGCCCTCTGAGAAAAGACATCTTCAGGAGTATGATCAGTCACTGTATGTCACTTATCACCATTTATATGGCTACTTTTGTTTCCTAGACAGATGTCTGATCATGTGGATTCTTTACATGATTTTCTGATATTCTTGAAAATATTTTTCAATACCAGTACTTCATTTGTCCCCACCCCCTTAGCCATGATACATGTAAAAGGCCTATCCATAGAGTAAATGGTTAACTGTTTCTTACCAACTTTGACAATTTTTGGTAAATAGCTTTTGTATAAAATGTCTCTAAATTCAGTCAAAATTTACTTGCATCAAAATGCAAAAATCTGCTTCCACGGAAATCCCAGAGGGACACATTTTCTTAGAAAAAATTCCCCAATGCTCTTCCCTGATGTGACTTAATGAATTTGTCTGACATTTCTAGAAATAGTCTAGTTATAAATAACAGATGTCATCCACAGTTTATTCTTAAGTTCTATTTTAGATATGGCCAATAAATAAACTGTCATTGGACTCTGCAGGAAAAGCTGATATCAATGCTTGAAATGATGTCACACTACACTACTTAATTAACACTTAAGGAATATGGCTTTTATCCCAATGTTAATTTGTTTCATGGCATATAAAATTTATATAGTCAAAATGTGTGACAATCTATCTATGTGTGATGATCTATCATCACCCATGAGTTATGAGAAAATATTGAATAATTATCAGTTCTTTCTAAATAAAAGTCAATATTTTATCAAACTACTCTGTAAATATGTAAAATATATCAGCAAAGGAACCTTTTCCAACTGAACCTTTCCTCCATATATAGGCATTTTATCGCATGTGCCAACAATTGAGATCCAGATCATCCCTGCAGTCTGATCAGGATCTTCAGTGTTCACTTTATAACCTAATATGTGCCAGCTGATCTGGATGATCTACACCGTTTGCCCACACAATAAAGATAAATCTATGGAGTAAAGATAAAACCTTCCCAATATAAGACCAGAGTTTGATCAAAATCCAGCTAATTTAGTACATGTAATACAACTTATCTAAATGATAACCCATAAATCAAGCAACTCCAGACTGGAAATATGACTGACGAATCAATCTAGATAATGAAAAATAATGATTCCATAACTTGATGATAATGCCCTCAAAAGGGCAATACATTAAAGAGATTAAATTATTCCTGGTCCATTAACAACAAAACACACTTGCTCATAAAAAGCAATTAACAAGCTATTTGTCCTGTCATTTGGAAAACATCATAGCTTGCTTTTAATACAGCCTTAAATTAGCAATCCAGAGGTTAACAAGACTGATTTCCTGGGTACCTAGGAATTTTCGCAGGCTTTTGAAATCCAGGTGTCACTGGCCCAGTCAACAAGGGGTCATACTCTACCTGCTGAAAAAATGTAATGGACTCTACAGGTACTTTCTACAATTCAGTCTGTTCATTGTCTGTAGGAATGTTTTACATGTTATTAACACTTTACTCCATTATATCAAACAAGACTGATTTGGATCTATACTCAGGTTGCAAATATGACAAATTTATGCCGTGGGTTAAACATCCCCAAGTCATATTTTGTTTTCACTTATTGAACTTTACTTCTTACATTTTTCAAAATAATACACATTAACAAAGTTACATGTAATAAATGTCAAACATATTATGTAAACCGATGCTGCATGAGACACAATATTTACATTTCTGGTACAGGGGTACCTAGAACGTATGGAAAAAAAATATCTTCATAATTAAAATTCAAATTAAAGCTTTACATCTGGAAACAGAGGTTAGTCAACAATTAATAATCAGGGCTTTTTCAGGGTTTTTTGGGAAAAAAGCCCCTGCTCAAATTGGGAAAAAAATTTTCACGGTATAGACTGGTTTTACACAGGTTGCATACATAAATTCAATGAATATCGGTTTCACAGATCACTGATGAAAAGTAAACAAACTAATGATGTAATTTGAAAAGTCCCTTGCTTATATGTATTCTCTTTTTTGTTTCTATTTTATAGTCACAAAAGTTATTTCTGTTGAAATGGGATTTTTTTCTTGTAATTGGGAATTTTTTTCTTGAAATTGGGGAAAAAAAAGGTCCCTATTTGGCATTGGGAATGGGGCCCATTATCGGCCCCGTGAGACTAGATGAAAAAGCCCCGATAACTTACCTTTACCTAAATAACCTTTAATTTAATATTATACAGGTATTTTCAGATCCAGATCAGCAACCAATGTAGATTCAGATCAGCTGACACATCAGAGCAATATGATTTAGATCAACAATAGTCATTTCATGATCAGAAATAATATAATGAATCTAAAAGCAAATTATTTATACAGTGTCATGTAGGGTAGTTCTGATCAGATATACCAATCTGATCAGGATCTAAACTGTTAGCTTTTTTATTTATTAGGTTATTTCTGACCATGAGACCAGTGCTGATCCTGATCAGACTGATGTGCCGGCTGATCTGGATCTACACTGGTCGCACATGCATAAAAATGCGAATATATATATATGGAGGAAAGGGTTAAGTCAAATAAGGTGGTACATGTAGGCGGCATAAAAATATTTGAACAAAACCGCTTAAAATAATATTTGCATCTGTACAATTACTAACTTTTCAAACAAGTAGAATATATATACAGATGATTATACCAACCTTATCCTTGCTATAAATGCTAACAAACACAAAGTACCAATAAATTCAACAGAACTCTCTCCAACAGAATTAATTCACAAATCAAGTCAATTGTAAAACTGGGATAATTCTGTCCACAAATGTTGAAAACTGTCAGGTGATGTTTTTCAATGTATTGATTTCCGAACGGCAGAAATACGAGAATAGGACAATACTAGAGTTCATTCCTACTACAAAAAAGTGAGAAAGAAAACACTGCAACTTCAACAGATTTTTCCAATACCTGTCAAAACAGATATGGACATGTGAAAAACAGAAGTCTGAAATAAAGTAAAATAGATCACTCTAGATTTTTTCTAGGTCATGTTCATTTCAAGTTGATTAATTATTTATGCAATATTTCCTGCTCACTTCACATACTGGTAGCTTCATGTTCATCGAGTAATTTATTCAACAACTTATGGCAGTTTATGTAGATTACAATTCTGAGAAATAGAAAATCGGTCTCTCATGATTGACAATCAAAACAAAAAAGTTCTTATGTCACCTCAGTGCAAAAACATGTAAGTACATGTACACATGTACCACTTAAAAAAGAAGGAATTATACTATAATTGCATTAAGATGACAAAAAGTGATTCACAGCAGGGCAAGTAATATGTGACATGACATAATATGTTCAGCACGTGCTAGACTAGTCTAGATACATCTAGTTCACATTTGACAAATAGTTTTGAAATAACTTGTTTTTAAATACCATTTATTTTATTTATTTTAAATTTAAAGTAAGTTCTGGAGAGGTTTAGAAGTTAACATTTTACTCAATGGGATACAGTTAATACCCCAGGTGCAACATACATCATGATACATGCAACATAAGCAAACAATGTAACGGTAGATCCAGATCATCCTGCCCATCCTTGACCTACATATAGTATATATGTAAGTGCATCGAAAATGTATTTCCTGTATATAAATTAACATGGATTTCAATTGGGATCATCTGACCCCTGAAGAGAATTTTCAAGGGTTCATAATGAGGTTGTCGATCTTGAGTCATATTTTGTGTTCATTTAACTTTAAAAAAAGTACTTTAACTTCATTTTAGTATACTTTCAAGGGTCAAATAAGACTTAGTATTCACATCACCTTCATAATGTAATAGACACAATATTTGTCTTTATTCTAGCAAAATTTAACCACTTTTCCTTAATTCTCCAGCATCAAAATGAACCCAAGCTCAGAATGAGGTGAGGTCAAAAGTGGAAAAAATCAAATCTACTTGCATCAAAATGCAAGAATCTGCATCTATTAAATCCCAGCATTAACCCTTTATTCCATACAGATTGTGCGAACAGTGCAGATCCAGATCAGCTGGCACATCCATGATTTCTGATCAGGATATATATGCTATTTGCTTACCTAAATAATCGAAAAGCAAATAGTGCAGATCCTGATCAGCAGGCACAGATGTGCTGGCTGATCTGGAGCTAGACTGTTAACACATGGACAACAGCTATAATTATCCCCTGGGGTAGAAGATTTAATATGAAATACATTTATCATAATACTTACTATTATTCATTTTCTATACATGTATTAATTACTCAAGTTAATAAACATTTAAGAAACACCATTCTTGACCAGTTCCAGAAAGTACTTTATATTAAACATAACTTGTCAGTGTAGGTTGTTTAAATTATGAATTCCTAAAAATAAAGGAGAATAAAAACGACCTCAAGGTGAAATAATTGTTGATTTCTCTATAGCATTGAATTACAGGCTTGAACTTTTCTTGCAGCTCAATCAGATCTGAGTTTTCAATGTTTATATCAATTTTTATTTACCTGTGGTGTAAATTGTTTACATAAACATTAACAGTCAGTGGCATAACTTATTTATAATAAAGCATGCATTAAGAACTTTCATGTGAAAACCATCATTCACTGAACTGTATGGAAACAGTATTTGCTGAGGCTAAGAAGTGATGAAGTTAAAAAAGTATTTGTACTTTTCACATCATATCTTTATATATCATAGCAGCTTCATGAACCATCAAAATGTAATTGAAAGTAATTGAATGTAATTGGTTTAATTACAAATTATATTCAATTGCTTGATGAAATGTAATTAATTACACTCAATTACAATAACAATAACATTTTTCAATTACCCCATCCCTATCTTGTACTAACTTTGATCTACAGCAAGAGTATGTTTTAAGTGGCTGAAGTCTTCAACTGGTAGACAAAAATTGGAAATATTTAATATAAGGATTGGTTCAACAAAATAAAGTAGATTAACACTGTAATGAATTCAACATGGGCAATAGAACAGAAATTTAAATAGATTAATGGAAAAGGCTTTGAAAGAACTAGGATACAACAAATACTGTTAAAAACTTTAACTGATTTATTGCTTTTCTAGTGATATCAAAAAGTATTATATATTCTTGTACATAATAAGCATATAGTAAGTAGACCATTTGAACAAAAATTCATACAAAACTGCCTGCTTCACTAAAAGTATAATAATAAAAAAAGGTAAATACAGAATAATAGATACACCTTTTCAATCATTTAGTATCACATAGTTCCACAGTGTTTCCCCCCCCCCCCCCAATGGGGAAAGTATTCTCTTCCCGTACAATTAAGAAATTTTCACGTGGTAAAATCATGAAATTGGGAAAAAATTAGTCGCAAAATAAGCAGAATTGGGATTTTTTCATAGTTCATGTAATGTGAAATTGATCTGCATTTGAAATTATAACCAAAGGGGGGGGGGGGGGGGGGGGGGGGGGCTGTAAGATACGGTTTGTACATGCTGTGCGACATTTCTTGCAAAAAACTCTTTGTTTCTCTGGAACCAGTTGATGAGAAAATAGTACACATATTACATCTCCACAACTGGAAACAGTCGACAAGAAATAGTTTTGTATAATTTGTCTCATCTACCAGCAGCCAATCAGACAGACACTTCCATCAAGCCTTGATGAAGGTATGATTCTATGGCTAAGAGTGGGATTCATCATCATAAGTTTTATTTTCCGCTGATATTATCAAAAAGGGGATGCTTAAGTTCCTTCCTTCTTTGCTCGAAATGGTCAGATGGCAGAAGTAAGTCATTTTTATAGAGTTTTGTTCTGATTACTGACAACACGGATGAATAGTGATTCCGCTACGATATTTATCACATGCGGTCATAATCAACTGTGGGCGGAGCCGACATGCATTATCTATCAGTACTTGTTACTGATTGGTGAACTCGCAAAGCTGATGACGCTGTCAATTATCGCCGCGATCAGCTGTCTCTTGTTTATTAAGAATAGAGTTTTCATACTGATAATGCAATCAACAGGTACACGAGTCGCAGCGGGAGAAAAGGCATGTCGGACAAATTATGGCATGTCGCAAATTGGGTCCTGAAATTATGGCTTGTCGAATGCGACTAGCGAAAAAGGCCTGGGGGAACCCTGATATTATATAGGTGTCACAGCACTTTTAGAAACTGTCAACACAAAAAACATATACCGTATATTCCCTATTAAACGCCCCTCCCCTAATAAACGCCCCCCAGTCTTTTTTCAAAAGTTGACAAGTGAATTACCATGACATTGGTGTAGGTGGTGACATGTTTGCGTGAAATAAAATGGTTATTTTACTGTCTATTTTAATTGTTTATTAAAGTTTTTCTCTTTTTCGTAATATTTTACCCTAGCACAAAATGTAATACTTAAATCGGCGCCGATTTTTTTCATTCCCGCCGATTTTTCTTATGTCGGCACCGATTTTATTTTACTGTCTTTATTGTTTTTTAAAAGATTATCTTTACTTTGTAATATTTTACTTCGACACAAATACGGTAGTTCAGATCGGCGCCGAATTTTCTTACGTTCGCGCCGATTTTTCTCATTCGCGCTGATTTGTTTTACTGTCTATTGTTTATTAAAGATTTTCTTTACTTTATAATATTTTATTTCAACACAAAAAGGCCAGATCGGCGCCAAATTTTACGTTCGCGCCGATTTTTGATGCGCGTTATACATCCGATTTTTATCAAAATTATGGGTGCGCGTTATACATCAATGCCCGTTATGCAAAACGGAATACGATAACACAATTATTAAAAACTACATTTTGTCAATAATTGGTCTCTATTAAACGCCCCCCTTTTGCAAAATGTAACGCCCCCGGGGGCGTTTAATAGGGAATATACGGTATCCTGCTTATTCCGTGATCCGTGACTCTTTACAAAAACAGCGCATGCACAGTGTAACATGTCTTCATCTTACTCAGTTTTACTGAAAACTGTAGGTAAATGTCATAACTATACATTACTAACTAAAATAGCTCAGAAAAAATATGATAGAATTAAATATTCTAACCTATGACACAGGGATTTTTCAGGGGTTTTTGGGAAAAAGGCTCCTGCCCAAATTGGGAATTTTTGACGCTGTAAATAGTCAAATTTGGGAAAAAAGTATCAACAAATCAAACTAAATTTTGGAAATTTCAACATTCATTTATCTGCACTATAGCTTGATTTGCCTTGCTTTAAGTGTTCCTGGAAATGTTACAAATCTCCTCCAGGGTTTGTTCTGACAGCTTTACAGATGTATCACTTACACAGTAGAATGGCCATCATCTGATTCTTAGCTTGGCAAGTTTCAACTGACTGGGAAAGAACTTTTGAAACATTTGATGTTTTGTTTCACATACAGTTTAGTTTTGGAGTACCCTTGGCATCTTTTTTTCGCGGCCTTTTTGCATAGTTTTTACTATTATACGACATTTTTTAATTTTCGTCACTAGTTTTTGCGGGTCAGTATACAAGCCGGTACTGCACATACCATTTTTGATTCATCTTTTCTGTTTTGTACGCAGTCGAACGATTATCGTGAAAAAAAAAATTGTTTACGAAATAAAAATATCATTTCTGTTAATATTCAAACCATAATTTGACCATAATATAAGTTATCTGGAATCATGGGCGCCTGCGCTCCATCTTCAAATTGCGTTACGGTTAATACCGGTTTTTACACCAGTAAATTCATTTTTCACGGAAAGAAGTTTTCACAGATCGCCGATAAACAAACAATTCGGGCTTGAAAAGTCTCGATATTATTGTTTCTCGTTTATCATTTTTAAGAAAAAGCGTTTCGGTTCAAAAGGGGAATAAATTTACGAGATTGGGAATTTTTTCTTGAATTTGGGAAAAATGGTCGCTATTTAGGATTGGGAATGGGGCCGAATATCGGCCCCACGAGATAGGCTGAAAAAGCCCTGTGACATACAAGGGTAATGTTCTAGGTCATCTTGAAGCTTGATCATCGATCCGTGACATTTCATTGCCTGGTTGATGACGTCATCAAATTGCATTATGTTAACTTGATAAACTGCTTACAGAAAGTTTAAGTCACAACTGTTAGACTCCATGCAAGTGTCATGATTTAGATTGATCTAGTATTGATAATTGAAGAAGCAAAGAAAAAATAACATGGTATCAGGGTCATACCTCCTGTACTGTTTTACTATTTTTTTGGAACTACAAAATCTTGACCTTTATGCCAATTCAAAATAGCAAGAGGAGTAATTTCAGATTCCAATGTTTCAACTTAAAGTAATTAAAAATGGATTAATCTTCACAATTCACAAATCCATCTCTAGGCAGTCTTAAAATTTATTCATTACAGGTAGTCTTTCATTTCATAATTCATAACAAAAACAAAAATGGATGACAGTTTGATTGGTCTTAACTCAAGTTTCAAACTTGTAAAATAATTTTTGTTTGGCAGTATACTTAGTTCATTACCTAGCATCCTATCAATATAGACAGCGTTGCAACACAGCTTTCAGTGAGGTGTCAAAATGGGAGAGGAAATGATGAAATTAGGAGGAAAAAGTGGATTTTTGGATATATTTTTTTTAAAAAAAGGATAAAATCAATTCATTCAATGTTTTTTTCTATTTTTTTAACGCTTTTTGTAGCCTTTTTATTCCAAATACTGCTGAAAAATGTTGTTTCAAATAAAAATCTACGGTATCTGATAAAAGTTTTTGCCACACCAGCATGTAATCCTTCCATGGAATTACGCCACGGATCGATGGGTGATAACGGATCGATGAGTAAGGAGGATAGAATCTCAATCCATAACCATTAACATTATCCTAACCCTTACATGACATGTACTAAGCAATTATAAGGGCTGACTGATTCTAAAGTCTAACTTAGGCGTTAACTTTTAAAACTAGAACAAGAAAAAGTAAAACAGTAACTTGCTGTTTTACAGACGGTCTATTGGTCAGAGAAAACTGAACCATTTATTCATTTTTTTCAATGACCATTTAGAATACAGCCTTTTCCCCAATTCTTATGTAATAAATTTGTTTACAAAATATATAATTTAAAAACAACAGTATATATTAATTTTACCATATAATTGATGAAAGCGATATTATATCTTGAAGACATTCAGGCTTCCTCTAGTACAGGAGACCGTGAACTTCACTTTGGAACCTTTTTTTTGCATGATGGGGTAATCTTTTTAAGACATATTTTCTGAAATATCTTACTGAATAGCTCATGACAAAAGCATGAAACTGTGTTAATTTCTGTTAAAATAATTTAAAAAATAATTCTTTATTCACAGAGAGATTTCATATTTTTATGTAAAATATGCAATACACTATATTTTGAAAATAAGAATAATAATAATAATAATAATAATAATAATAATAATGAAATGCATCCAACTAAGGCATTTTTTATTTATTGAAAACACTCCGAGCATCTCATTCCGATCACAATCCACAATATAGTTGGTACTTGTAGCGAATAAAAGCAACATAATTAACCTTTGTATCAATTTTGCATATTCAAAAGGCGATTATGTGAAAAATTGAAAGCCTGGAAGTTATCTGCTGCTTATCAATTCCTTTCATTCCATAACTTTACTTATTTCAATGCTGTTAAAAAGAACAACTGAAATGCAGCTTAAATCTGATTGAGTTTGTAATATTTACATAATAACGTGACAGAAATCTAAACACTGGTGAGGAGAAAAATGCATTATAAAAACACTACAAGATGAGTACATCCTGCATTCTTTAACGTTGCATCATTGTAAGAGACTCAGAGATCAGGCCACATAAAAACTCATACAAAAACAGCTTGAAACTTTTTATAAAACTACACATACATGAATTATGAAAGGTGTTTTGGGACCTATATAATTCAAAAGAAACTATAAAGTTACCACATATTTTGAAAGCGACTTGTTCGGAAAACATTTAAAGGCATCTTGTCAGAAAACACTATCTATTGCAAAATATATTAAATTTAATACGATAAATACTTCTCGGGCAAAATTCATGATAAAACATTCGTGAATAAATCAAGACTTATTTTACATGCAGAATCCTTGAACACATTACAAACTAATACTATCAAATTATATGAGATATCGACCACTATTTATTTTATGTTTTCCAGTGAATTATATAATTTTCTCTGTGAAATAAATGTAAGTGACCATTTCTTTACCAAATTAGCCAACAACGAAAATCCTCCTACCTTTGGATTATGAGCCATTCTCACATCACATGTGTAACCAATATGGACTTGGTCTAAAAGTAAGCTTCAACTAGCAGTGACTCCTCTTTCAGAAGAGGTTGCGTTGCTTCTTCATTTTATTTGTAGGCCAGACAACAAAATGCACTTGCTATCTTATATGTTCCTATATGCACAGCAACAGCCAACACTGTCCATATAAAAACGTAAAAAACAGCTATTTGTCAACACTTTATTTTCAGCAGTGAGTCTTGATTAATTTCCATATTTCAATATAATCTTGGTCTACAAAAAGATGTTCACTTAATCAATTCTTCCAAACTGAATACCAGTCATTCAATACCGAAATGAATCTTAAATCCACCATTTAGTCACAGAGTTTAATATTAGTTATTTCAAATCGGTAGTACTGAATACCGAAATACACTATTTTACCGAAAGATACCGAAATAGACTTTGATTACCGAAATACACTTAATAAATGGTAATTAAAGCATTATTTGTTGTTTAAATAAGATAATATGTTATACTATTAGTATATATGAAATAAATGCCCAAGATTTATTTAAATTCGTTGTTTTAATTACCAATTATTACGTGTATTTCGGTATTCAAAAGTGTTTTTCGGTATCTTTCGGTAAAAAGTGTATTTCGGTATTTAGTGTTACCCCCTTTCAAATTGTGTAAACATCCGGTATCGATTTCTCAGTATCCTAAGATAACAATTTAAAACAACGAATCAATGGAACGGAAAGATACATGGGCAACTGTGCTTCTTCTCAGTAGGAATAAATGCCGATCGAATAACTAACTTTTGATTATCACAAGAAGGTCAGCAGTCGCTAACAGTGTTCACTCGTTTTCTACAACACGCTGCAATGTCTGATGACCTACTTTTTTTCTCAGTACGGGACATGCTAATTCATTTATGTTGCATACTTCGTAATGATAAAATTGTTAAACACAAATCTGTATGCAACTTCTTTTAAATCATGAAGTTAACGATGAAGAGTTTTAGATTCCTGTAATCAAATTATTTAGTTCTTATGGCGACCCACATTGGCGTTACTTCACATTGCGCATGCGCTATATTAAGCATGCGCATCTATCCTGGACACAAAACAAAAAGACTGTTAATATATATCCAAACTAAGTAGCATTAATATATTCACGCTACTTAATACCGTCTTGAAAATATCAAAACATTAAGGGGTGGAATTAAATGCAATGGAAATGTGAAGCGTTGTAGGGTACGAATATTTCTGGTACGAATAAAATATATTTCATGGAATTTGTTCAACAGTTGCCCCCGAAAAGCTGTTATTATTTTATACCGATTCAGCTGATATAGGTTCTAAAGACTTTATATATGCTAAGAAGACAAATATAAACAAGAAAAAGCCTCACCTAAAATCGCTAAAAATATTGGGTGTGTGTCTTGTCACAAGCGCCACCTATGAAAACATTAATCCGATGTTTGACGGTTACCGCCGGAATGTTACGAATGCTAATAAACAAGCACCAGCTTTCCATAATTCACGTCCTTTTTTTTACAAAGACGGTTTGATTATTTGGAAGGTGGTAAATTATGAATTTACGATTTAAGTATGTATTTCTTTTTATTTATAACCACAGATGACCCAACATTAAACTCGTAGTCGGTTTTGTAAAAAAAATTAAATACAACCAGACTCAGAGCGTCTATTTAATGTTTCATTTCTGCAAAACACATATAAATAAGGATAATGACTTTGTAATTACAATTTGAAAAAAAAGTTTTCTCTGTTAATTACATCATATACCGATACATCATGGACATTTTGTCAACGGTGTGTTTTAAATTATAAATATTCCTTAATTGTATATACATGCAGAAACATTCAGAACTTACATCGTATGGTGTTATAACAATATCACGTGTATTCATGGAAATATTTACATTAGATATAGTGTTACATGGAATCTTTTGGTTAGAATATTTCCTCATTCTCTTTTTACTTTTGAGAAATAGTATGTATGAAATGTCATATTGATATTTGAAGTATGTCTCCAAAAATTGAGCACATTAATTGCGTATTGTGAAAGGTTTGCGAAAAAATACAGATTTTTATCATTAGTTGTTGTCATTTGAAACTTTTGAGAGAATGTTCAAATGTGAATTGATGTTTTAATTGGTGTCTTCTATAACCAAGCCACACTTGGAAACAGTTCCGACTGGTAAAACGTATCATGATGTATCATATTAAATACAATTCGAAAACCAGATGAATAATCGAATTCAGAACACACTTAAAAAAGCCGGCTTCACACTGTCCCGCTATATGCCCCGTTGCGTCCCTGTGTATTGTAGCCGGTGCACTGGGATGAACCGAGAAGATTCGTGAAGCCTAGTTCACATAGGCCCGGTCACTTATACAGCCCGGTGGGTCCCGGTTGGATAATAATATAAAATCATGGTTTAAAATATGGCTTCCAATGTTGAATCGGCGTCCAAAGGCTTGCATCGTAACCATGTAGTCGTGGCTCCTACGTTACTTTACCGGCGTACATCGGCTTATACCGTGCACAACAGTTACTGTAGTTCGACCGACACGAGTGGGGGCTACGTCAACTCTCCTCCGTGACACACCGCGGCCAAACCGGGAATTCACCGTATCACCACCTTGGACAAAGACTATGTCGGTTAACAACGGTTTCACCCGGTTGTCTTACGGTCGCGAGGCGGATGCCAGAAGAGCTACGGTTATGCTCCGGCTTTCCCCGGAATTAGCCGGCATTGGTTTCGCTCCCGGTGAGTACCGGTTGTATTAAAATTTTAAACACCACCAGGGCCGCACCCCGGTGATGGCCGATTCAACTCGCTTAATCCTGATTCAATGCGGTTCTTTCCGGCACCGCCACGGTTGTGATCCCGGTTGGCCCCCGTGTCCAAACCGGGACGCACCGGGGTTGTATACCGGGACAGTTTGCACCAGGCTTTAATTCCGGTTGTATTAAAATTTTAAACACCACTGGGGCCACTCCCCGGCGATCGCTGGTTCAACGGTTTATCCCGATTCTATGCGGTTCTTCCCGGCGACGCCACGGTTGTTGTCCCGGTTGGCTAGATTCTAGAGCTGCGAATCAAATGGTTTAATTTCTAGTCCAGTCAGCGTAGCATATCACCTTGAACTAATTGCAAAAGTTTCACTAAGTGTTATCTGCGAAACATCAGACATAGATATACATCCAACAAAAAGTTGCACTCCGGTGGGTTGGGGGAAATTGTTTTAATTGACCATTTAAATTTCGGCTGTTATGATTCAACAATTTTGGCTGTGCTGGTACGCCAAACTCGAACACATAAAGTTTGCACGCGCCATTTTTGAACTTCTGGCAGCATGTAAACAAACAAGGTCGAGTGTTTATTGCAAGAATTGTTATCTGGAATGACTACTTTTGTCATGTAAGTTGATTATTAATTTCATTTTTTATATATTTTTATTGTTTAATGCATAAGTTTGAATGGTTGACTTTATAATGCCTGTAAATGATCGATTTCATCGTATAACGGAAACCAGTGAATTTTCATTTATTTTGTTAGATCTATATATTTCATTATTAAACTCATTAAAGTAAAAACAGAACAGCTAAATATTGTAAAATATTGAAATAAATCCCCAATGTGGCTTTTTTCCGTCGATTTGAATTTGACCTTCACAAGAAGGTTTTCGCAAATTTTTAAAACTACGGAAGCCAATACGCAGCAAAACCATAACTATAATTCTTTTAGGTGTAATTGTCTTATTAGTGTTTTACAGCCAATATCGGCAAATATGGAGTACCTAAATTTATTTTAAATGAAAGTATAGTGTATAAACAAATTGTAGCATTAATATTTAACAAGGAACACGATAACGGTAAACAATAAGTTTGACATCAATATATATTAAAAAAATATTTATAAAATCAGCCTTTTTCGTACTGTAAACATATTTAACGCTACGTTTAATGTAACACATATTTATTAATTTTTTCATCATTATTTACAGAGTCACATGGCATTCCCATATCATCATTACTAGACTATGAATGCCAACCCAGGGTAATAGGGTGTATCTGTATCTTTATAACTAAATAATATATTTTGAAATACAGATATTTATAACAACAGAAAAATGTCATTTAATAAGGTGGAAAGAAACGTTGGGATTTTTTTTCATTTAGTACAGGTTCAGTTTATAATCACTATTGAATCCAGGTATTTCACAGTCAGTTTTCTATCGAGATTTTATTTATAAACTTAAGAAAATAAAATGCACCTCTTTGGTTGCACGACGGTGACAGGGGTTTAAGAGTTTATGAAATCGTGTAAAAGAACCTAGATGCTCGATTTTTGTTTCTTTTATCCGTGTCATCTTGTTCTTGCTGATTTGACTCCAGACTCTGGTCTCAGTAAGATAATTGACTATCTGCCCTTTTGCATAACAATGCTATAAGCTTCTTATGTTTTATATGTTTGTGTGCTTTTGTATGCAACAATGTCGAGTTTTAGGTGGGTTGGAGTTATTACACCAAGACAACTTTTACGTTTTGTTCATATGGGAACTTGTTGGGGCAGGTGTGAGGTTGGTGAACCCTAGAACCTGGTTTATACCCCCAGTGACAAATTGTTTTATCACTGACCGTTCCTAGGCGGTAACCCCAATAGATCTCTTTTTTGTTTATTGTTTGTGGTGTCTTATTTGAAATCAATCGTCTTATAACACATGCTCTCTTTTCCTCTTTAAGTTTTGGCTGCTCGGGGAGGCTGTGTTTTCTGTTTATTCCAATTCCTGACATGCATGTTCATATTTTTAAATACACGTTTTAGAAAATCGATATTAGTTTGCAAACGTAAATTGAACAAGCCGGGTGTGTTTTGCATCATCAGGACTATGGTTTTCATTCATCCTTTTGGTTCTGCTAATGTAAACACAAACTTCTGAAATGGTGGTAAGAGTAAATGGTTTTCATTTTAAATAAATGCTGTTACGTTTATATATATTTGACTTGGATTTTTTATTAAAATCTAACTTTCATATTTATTTTTTTGCAAATCATAAAGGCCAGTTTTATTCTTTATTTAAAGGCTGTGACACACTGTGGTAAAGGTTATTGCACCGTCAACAGAACCAGCAAGGATAGAATCTTGTGTATCCACGATGTTACACAGACCATATTTGAGACTCTCTTCAGCCCAAAACCACTGTGACTACAATAACAATGTAATAATGACAATTTTGTCACATGTTCAATTGTCACATTTGATTTTCGTAATATTGACTGTAGTGTTTATGGCAAGCATCATAAAATTTAAAGTCTGAAGAGAGGTGCAGATGTTTGTTCTGTCAGACCCATCGAACTTCAAGACACTATCATTACCAGAAATGTACTAAACAGAATAATTAATGATTCCATGAAGTGCTTTGACAGACACTGAACGTGCTGAGCAAGAGATCACATGTGTCGTTGAAGAAGACTCAGCACAGAAAGTGTACGTGTGATCCGATATAAGGCATGAAAGACCATCACCGAGAAAGATCTAGAACATCAAAATATGCAGTCTGTGTTTTATGAAATAAATGTGATCTGTTACTTCTTGTTCATGCCAATACTGGTTGTGATTTAACTTCTCACATATTTAAAACAGGAAAGTCAATTGCCATGAAGGAGTTGATTGTTAACATAGACGCAAGAAGCTGAGAAACAGTTCATGGCGAGTCAATCAGACAAATATGTAGGGAAACTAGGTGAAAAGACTATCCTCATGTTATAAGACATATCTCCATCTATATCGCTAGATACGCCAAGATCAAAAATTTACAGTAAAGGTGATGAAAAGGACTTTATTTGTGCAAGTTCATACATTATCTCCAACATTAGACACAGCATTTTTTATTATAAACACGTTTATTTTCACAGCCAGATCTGGGTTGGAAATACAATGCTTAAACCTGAAGACCAGTGGTGGGATTTGACTGGTAACAAGTATTTGTTCTCTGCCTCCTGCATACGACAATATTTTTAATGCCAACCGTGCTGTTACTTTGGGTGTTCAAATTCTCCAACTCGGGCAGAATGAGATATTGATGAATACATATGAACTTGAACAACCATTTTCTCCAAATATTCGAACACCTACTATGCATGTACAGTTTTCGTTTTCTTAATTATATTGATATACAATAATTATATAATAAACTTAGTTGTATCATATTTATGCAGTTTTACATTGTATTTAAAAATTTGAAAAAGAATAAAACAAATTTATATTTTATCAAAATATTAATATTTACTTTAGTGGGTGGGGTAAAATAACCTCTAAATATGTTCTGATTTTGCAAGATTGCAAACCGAAATGAAACTATGGCAAGTTTTGAATATTTACTACTTCAATAACGACATTCTCCAGTATTCTTTGACGAAAGTTTTATTAAAACTATGATAAATGCTTTAATTTTATCCAAAAATGGATATGTTCTAAATTTGCACTTTTTATCGGTCAGTCAGTTCAAGTGTTTTTTGTTTCAAATTTCCCATCAGTTTTCAAATTTGTCCTTTAAAGAAGACACGTGTTTCTTACAAAAGTATAAAACTCAATTCTTTTACATTTCCCTCACAATTTGATGCTTTTTTGATTTTTGCTTAAGTGGGTGGGGTAAAATGACCTGTAAAAATGTTCTGATTTCGCAAGATTTCAAACCAAAATGAAACTATGGCAAGTTTTAAACATTTACTAGTTCAAAAACGTCATTCTCCAGCATTCTATGACAATAGTTTTATTTAAACTGTGATCGATGTTTTAATTTTATCCAAAATCGGTATGTTGCAAATATGCAAATTTTTATCGGTCAGTCAGTTCAAATGCGTTTTTTTCCCAATTTCCCATCAGTTTTCAATAAGCAACTTTTTACCCTTTAAAGTAGACATGTTCTTCTAACAACATACATACAAATCAATTCTTTTGCATTTTCCTCACAATTTCATGCCATTTTGATAATATTTACTTAAGTGGGTGGGGTAAAATAACATCTAAAAAATATACTGATTTCGCAAGATTGCAAACCGAAATGAAACTATGGCAAGATTTAAACATTTACTAGTCCAATAACGTAATTCTCCAGCATTCTATGGCAATAGTTTTATTAAAACTATGATAAATGCTTTAATTTTATCCAAAAAATGGATATGTTTAAAATTTGGAGATTTTTTTCGGTCAGTCAGTTTAAATGCGTTTTTTCCAAATTTCCCATCAGTTTTCAAATTGCAACTTTTCACCCTTTAAAGTAGATATGTTCTTCTAACAAAAACATACAAATCAATTCTTTTGCAATTTCTTCACACTTCGATGCTATTTTGGGGTACGCTGACTGGCCTATTCATGTTCAATGTGCTATTTATTTTTGTGTTTGCTGTGATAGGAATTCGTTTCAAATATGTATCAAGATTGGGAATTGAAAAATTTGAAAGACTGTCGGCGTTTGAAGAAAATGAATTTAGTAAATGAAGTGTGACTCGTTTAGTTCTCGTACTGTAGCAGCTGATAAAAAGATACATGATAAAATAGCGCTCATTTTCAAGTGTATTCTTGGCTGTCATAGAGAACCACTTTTTCGAGTTATTGGCGACATTTGCATTTCAAAATGTACGTAATCTCCGGTAACAGCAGAGTGTGATAAGCAGACCAATGTGCTTTGCTGGATTTTAAATTATAGTGGCACCAACACATTATTGGGTGAGCCGCATTTATAACATGGGCAGGCCCCTGGGTTCAACCAACCACACTGAAGGTTCCATGTTCACCTCTCATATGCACACCAGCGTTTGTGATGGATCAAAATCAGTACTGTCTACTCGTATAAATATAGTGAAGCGTTCAACCCATTACTTAGCAGTGCCGGTGTAACGTTGTAAAGTGACCCCCACCGGCAGTAATATGAATTTCCATTACTGCTCACGAACAGTATCTATTTTGCAGCACCTATTGTGCCGAGCCTGACTATTTGTCATGTTTGTGGATTTCAACTTTCCCTTTCCATCTTTTTTTTAAATGTTGACAATTAAGAATAATCATTACGAGTTCTTGAAGCAGATTAATTGCTTATGAATATATTAGGGATGGCAACGAGTAGTAAAATTGGTACTCGAGTAATCGGACGATCTTCCGATCGAGTACTCGAGTACTCGAACGATTTCCGACTTTAATAGAGATAATTCCGTTCGTGAAATATCAGCTTCAACCTACTTATGTATTTATACTATATACCACATTTTAATAAAGATACTTACACAACAAAAGTGTGTTATATCTTTTTTTTGTGTTTTGTTATTTGATTATTTTGTTTTGTTTTTTTTAAATCAACAAATTGTATCAAAGTTACAACACGGTCATGCGAACATGTACATAAACGGTGGTCAAAATAATATTATGTCGTGAAATTATTAAATCAAATAAATTAATCGACCTAAACTAAAACCATCGGGGTCGTCTGTCTGCTTTTTTGCGTGGTCTAGTATCATGTTTCAACTTATGATGGTTAAGCATGATTGAAGTTCCCTCGTTGTAGACCAACTCAGAATACATTTAACTGATTTTCCGTCTTCTGCCCGTTTGAAGTAACTCCACGCAGACTACTTTGCGGGAGGCATTTTGCTGTAATACAGGAATTTATTTCGGTGTTTAATTGCAGAATGTGATACCAATCATGACCATCGTTTTAATTTATCTTTTTAATTTACATTAATATTCATAGATTAGTTCGCGTCATTCACAAATAAAAAAAAGAAATTATCATCACATGCAAGTGAACCAATTAATGACTATATTGGGCGGTCCTGATTTTCTGTATGGAGCGCCAATTATTTTATTGTCAAACAATACATTTTTGCGAAATGGGTTCCACCTGTGATTGGCAAACAATAGATCTGTACAACCGCTATAAAACATTGCTAATTGACATTATTGACAAGTGCCAGTTGGGACCCTTATTTGGCAGTTTGTTATTTCACAACATGACACTTCAACTTCATAGCGTATAATACGTCACCTGTGGCGATTAAGTGCATCGCGCATAGTGTCTAATTGCCTCCGTTCCGTACATCGAAACGAATTATAAACAAAACAAACGGACTTTTTTATATTAAAATTTTTATTTTTTTTCTGATTACTCGAGTAGTAGATTTAGTACTCGATACTCGGACGTTCGATCGAGTACTCGAGTACTCGAGTAGTCGATGCCATCCCTAGAATATATAGTTAAGTTGTTTTATACAAATACATGTAAAACTAATCGCGGTCATATAGCCCTAATTTAAAACTGATATCTAGGTTAAGTTAAGGACAATTGGTTATCTTGTTCTAATTCATGGAAGTAGAAAAACAACAACATGTAAACATTCGTAAAATGTTTCTTGTTATATTTAAAATATTTGAAATAATGACACAAAACATAACAGATATTTCCGGAATGCCCACATTCAGAAAAAAATGAATTATGCATACCAGGAATTGCCACACCCAGAACAAACACACAGCCTCCCCAAGCAGCCAAACAGAAGAAATGAATGGAGAGAATGGGTTTACAAAATGATCAATTTCAAATAAAACAAAAACTGAAATGAGAACCTAAGGGGGTTACCGCCTTGGTACGGTCAGTGGCAAAAACAATTTGCCACCGACGGTTTAAACCAGGTTCTAGAGTAAAGCACCAAATTCACACTTGTCCCAACATCTCTCCCATTAACTAAAATAATCAATTTAAACAAGACACCACAAACACTTAACAACAAGGAGAATCTGAGGGATGACCGCCTCAGCTGGGGATTTAACGAGGTTCTAGGGTCCACTCACCTACGTCACCCTTGCCGCGCCAAGTTCTCGTATTATATGTATTTTATGTTTCGATCACGTGACTTCGCTGGGTCTCATGTATTATAATAGTCATCTTTTAATAAAGTAATGTCACTGTTAATTGAAAAGTCGGATCCGTATCAATAAATAATATATCAAGGGGCACAATAGACCGACATCTGTAAAGAGAAATTACTCCTGAAAGCTTGTAGTACTACTAAGTCTGTCGGAGTTGTATCCCTTATACTGCATAATATCAAAGGGCTGAACCGTCTCTTGGTATTTTGTAAGTCGGGATAAACATTTATATACTGAAAGGATAAAGAAACGCAGGGTAACATTTGTTCCGATATATTAAGAACGCGTTCTCCAAATAAAGTGAAACTTTGTGTATTGAGTTATTAGGTCATGATACACCTTAACATGTGTCGAAAGTGAATAAAACTTGTCTCCACTGCCTCAGTGTAAACCGTCGTGGAGCATGAGCTTTCGAACCTGCCTATCCAATTGTTACCCTGCGTTTCTTTATCCTTTCAGTATATTTAAACGCAGTTTCTTCTTATTAAAGAGGAGCATTATCAAATAAAGGCATGCCAGCGGTGATGGGATGATGGGATTTTCCACGAAAAATAAATGTTTACAAAATTAACGACAACGTCATGTTTACGGGTACGTGCGGTTCAGTGATTCCAAAATATATAATACATTTATAAATTAGTGAAATTCTGGAAGATAAGATTTCATGAACACTTATATGCTTTTACTGAACTTTTATTAAATATATTTTTACCATATGTGCAACCGCCAAATGTTCGAATGCTTAATACCACAGATTAGTCGGGTAAAAAGATATTTTAATGTTATATAATACATTATTATTAATATAGATAGTATTTCAATGAGCCCAGCGCTAGGAACGCGAGAATTTTTGCAGAATCAAGAAACAGCATAGATTGAACCCAATAAATCCCTACTCGTAGACAGACATTCTTAGTACTGAGCTGTTGATCATAATTATATATGAATTCGCAGTATAATTGCCCATTATTCGCATATTCAAAATAAAATCAAGGGCATGTAGGTTGCCCTTTTTAATCAACTTTCAAAGACCTTATAGTATCTGCAAATTGATCTGTTTTGTACACGCTACATCTGTTCTTTGCATGAACCTTGGCGCATGAATGAAAAGTTGAAAATTGAAGCCTTTTTAATGCCGAGGTAGAAAGAACAGATTAACGTAGAGTAACAACACCATCTGGAACTATGACAGTGTAGAAATTCACCCACCTTTGTCATTGTTAACGTTATGCTCCATAAATTGTTTTTGCTCAACATGATTTAATGTAGCTGAAATTGTAGCTTTTTAGCACGTTCTTCATCAAGTACGTTTATCTCTAAATCAATTATTAATAAATTATTTACTTGTTCTTACATTACTGCAACATTATACACGGCATCTAATTCAACCACGTTCCGATTAAGTAAGCCAGTGGAACTGTTGAAGTGGTAACAGGTCCCTGGTAGGCACTGAAGCAATTGTACTTTGTATAATCAATTCTTAATTTCGACTGGTGAAAATACGACCCATCCTCAATGAGAAATATGATGCTCTGTTTCCTCTTTTTCAAGTTGCAATTGTTTCAAGAACCGGCTCTTTTGTCATACTCACGTTCAGTATTTGCTTGTAAATTTTACTGTTTCCAAAATACTATGAGCAACGCCATCAAAGCATTTAAAAAAGAAAGGCGCAGTTAAAAGCATCATTCAGATCTTCTGTTAGTAAGAACGTAGAACTCGTGGACAGAAGGCAATGCCACGAGTGAAAATACATAATTCCGGAGTTCACGAGTGAAATATATTTATATCTTTCACTGGTAAAAGCAAATTTTCTTTTTATTTTATGCTTTTAGTGCAAATTTGCGTGAATTTGACAAAATTTGCAAGAAATGGCGCCAAAACTGCTTGTTTATGACGCGACGTCATGACGTCAAATATACAAATTTGAGCCCGTTTTCTAAGCGTTCTCATTGCGTATGTTTTGTGCGTTTGGGTACCAACGTGAAAAATCAGTGAAAATAAAAATGATATTCCACTGTTTGGAAACAGTGAAATAGGCCTACCAATTTTATTTTACCGGGAAAATTCTATAATTCACTGAAAAGCATAAAATAAAAATGGATTATCTGTTTTTGAACTATCCAGGCCAACTCACCAACTTCTGTTAATGAATTGCTAAAATATGATCTAGAAATCAATCGCCACGACAAACATATCAATTAAATGATCAAATTTTTAACAAAAGATCAAGTTTTCCGGTCTTGTTCGGCAAACACTGGCTATTACTTTCAATGTAACTTATCCTACTCAAAAGAGAATCGATAAGACCTATTTGCAAGAAAAATCAGGAGTATACATTTAGCACACCGACTGCACGAATTCTTGCCTCTTGCCTTCTTTCTCTTTAAAGCATAACCCTATAAAGATGCATTTGATATAAACGAAAATCGCTGCTGCGGTATGAGAACGAATCACTTTCAAATCCTAGTCGTTGCATATCGTATACCACGATACAGCCTAAAAGTAGAGGGCGTGGGTTATAAAATGATGAGTTTTGAGATAAAGTTTCATAAACACCACAAACAACGAAAATGAGGACACGAGGGGTTACCGCTTTGGAGCGGTCAGTGGCAAAACAATTAGCCACCGAGGGTTTAAATCAGGTTCTCATATGAACAAACACGTACAACTTGTTTTGTTGAATTAGCTCCAGCCCACCCGATCAACTCGAAAATGTTGATCGCAAAACACAAAAACATGAAACATAAGAAGTCAATAGCATTGTCAATCAAAATTGTGGGTACTCAATGACCGTAATGAGACCAGAGCCCATAGAGTCAAATCAGCAAGAACACGATGACAGGGACAAAAAAAAACAGACATAGCTTATAGGTTCTTTTACAATTTTTCCTATAAACCTTCATAAACTCTTAAACCCCTGCTACCGTCGTGCAAACAAAGAGGTAAGCGATCATCTATAGATGGGTTAATCACCTACGACAGAGCGCTGTAGATTTATCCAATCTCCATAAAATACTGGCTGAGAACATTGTTAGAGTAGTGATTTTAAACTGAACATGTATTTGTGAATTAAATCTGAGTATTAGCGATAAAACCTACAATAGGTTTTCCTTTTTTCTAGTATGCAAAGATTACGTTCATTGAAAACTTCAACATTCCTACAAACTAGAAAAACGAACATGCTGTGAAATATAAACATCATGAGGTGTTGCACGCTAAAATTGAATTTTTACAATATTAACATCAAACTCATATGTATGTCTCTTGCAAATATTTTTTTCAACGAGACTGGTTAGCTTGTCTCTTATTTAATAGTACACTTTGGAAAGATCATATGTTGACAAACAGATCGCCTGAAAATTATTTGTTTCAATCCTCTTAATAACGTCACCTGAGATTTTATCGACCAAAAAAAGGAATTTTCTAGTGGTTTTAAAAACCTTTTCATAATACATAATGCCATGTTTTTATGGCTGTAGGACAGGATGTTATTAGCACGGAAACATTTGAAGTTAGGCAAGAGCTAGAGATGGTGTCACAAGGCGAGAAAGAATGAGCAGCCAGACCGGGACTCCAACCCGGGACTCCTCGCTTACATGGCGAGTGCTCAACCGCCTGAGCTATCCGGGCCGCATACACATCTTCTCTCCAGGAAAAAGACTTGATTCGTACCGTGGCATTGGAAATAAATCTTATGGTGTTTGGGAATTTTATTTTTAGTATTGGGCCAATACATAGAAGGTACTTTATCGTGTTTCGGCAAAACATCGATTCTAAATTTTGAAATTGGAGTGCGTGCAAAAACAATATCGCTCTCTGATGAAGAAGTCAGTGTATAAGTACTATTGAGCACTTCAGCTTGAATATTGAGATGGTGTATCAGTCGCACTATGGTGCCATTTACTACATCTACCAAATGTTTAAGAATAAAATATGAAATAAAAAAATAAAAAGATTCGTCTTTTGACAAAACGTTAAAAAATCGAAACCAAACTTATGAGGATATGTTCCAATAATAGAGTTTCGAAAATAATAAATTTACCGAACAATTTGCCGATTTATTTTCGCCGGTATTACAACAACATTCACAAGTAGTGGGTCCAAACTAGCTGAAAGTTCACACTGATTTATAAACGGGTCTACACAGAAGACTCAGATTTTGGCGCCAAATTAGGGGACCCGTCTTAAATGTATAAGCGGATCGCCTGATAACTAAGTATTGATTTACTGTAAGCCATTCTCTGACTAGTACGAGAAGGAACAACCGGCAATGTATTATGAGCATTATACCTAAAGGAACATATGTGTAAGAAGCATTATGCAATTAAGTAAAATAAAACATTCGTCTTTCAGTTGACAAAAAATACAATAGAAACCAAAGGTATTAAAAAGAATTTCTATTGAACTGTTAATCCCATTATCCATTAGATTACCAATATGAAAGACACTTTTATTTAATTTTAAAAACTTGTTTTACTTCAAAGGCAATAGACAAAATAGAATTCATTAGCATATATTGAGCATGAACCTCGTTAATTACTTGAAAATATTTTTAGATATATTTTTAATTGAAAGATTGCAAATACGCATATTAATAGCACCTTTTAAATGTGACACAGAAAATAACCCTGCTTTAAAATGTGGACCCTGGCATGGTAAACATTTTACCTGTAAATACATATCGAATTTCTTAATTTCTTCGATCTCAATGACAGAGTGCGACACTTGTTATAGAATGTAAGAATTGTTCTATTATTGAGAAGTCAAAATTGTCAATGAACAGTTTGCCTTCAGTACTTAGTTTTGAAATATTTAAATATGTCGTATTGATAGGAATTGATTTATTTGAACCATTTTGAAAGTTATTCTAACTTATTTCATAGTATTTATCAACACAACGACTAGGTTACTGATAATTTGGAGGTTTGTATGACAATAAAACAATCAGACGCATCGCAGATCTGGGCCACAGTATAGGCTATTGGTTTTAGGACCTTATCAGTTTTCTGACACTCGACAATCTAATAATAGTAAGAAACGGAGGTCCTAAGAACCGCCGAAAAGTAGTTCTAATTTTAAAAAGTCCTGACAGGAGGTATGCAAGCCCTCAGTGCTTTCACTCCTTTTATTTTTTTGTGGACTGTATGAAAAATATACACTGTCAGGCCTTCAAAAATGATAACAGATAAAATTGTGGACATTATTTTTGTTACTGACAAACAGTCTACGCGTAAATTACGATACAAGGGTATACATAAAAGACTAATCGATGGACCTCATTAGCAAATAACTGAAACGGAACAATCAATTGCTTCGTTTGTTATAATATTTCTATTTTCTTAGTTTCTACAGATCACCAAGAAACAGTACCAAGTATAAGTTATTTATATGCAGCCGGTGAATACTGGCATCATGATATTTTTTTTACCCACTGATATCTCAAAACTCGGTTTGGATATCAAAATCTATTTTTTACATAAACAGGTTTTTTTTAACCCAAACAAATTATTTTCAGGTATGGGTAAGTTGGTTTTTTTTGACAGATACAAATTTCAATGCATGAAAAATGTAAAATGTTTCTTGGTATCAAAAGGCAACAAGATCTATATTATTAAATTGGTATTCAATTGTAAAAGAATCACTTTATTATTTAATTATATTGATAAATTCTACAAAACATTTCTCACGTCAGTTCAGCGATAGGAACAACCAAAGTCAATAAACATGTGTACCAGGAGGAAACGTTTTGAACAGCAAGACATAAAATTTAAGTTTCAAAGGAACTTTCTTAGCCTCTTCATTAACGTCCACTGAATAATTCAAAATTCAAGAATTAATGTTGAACTTTTAGTTTAATTGTTTTGGCTTTCCGCTGCCTCGAATGTCTTAATGACTGTACAAGAACTTTATTATAAAATATTAATAAATTTGAAAGGATCGGTTGTTATTCATTTGTTTTATGACAAGTTATAGTACGGTTAAGTTATTTTTTTTAAAAAATGTTCTTTCGCAAAAACTTTACTTTGATGTTCCCATGTTCCATCGCCCAAGAGAATTACTCACTAAAAAGTATTTGATTCGTCCCTATATGAACTGTTACATATGAAACAAAGGGCGTGCTCGATTGGAAATTCCGACTGTTAGAACAGGGAGAAATACAATCGAGTGGAACTGTGTTCTGGCAGCGTTCTACCCGTTCCATCGAAATAGGTTGTGTGAATGGAATCGGTCAGTGTTTTATACTGCACCAAACCGAAATATTTTTTAAGATACTATTTTGTTGTCGTAAAATAAGATAATAGTTACATTTCAGCACTCTGCCAAGAATTTCACCAACAGAAATACCAGAAATAGTGTTATTTTTCAGTAAATTATAAACATTGCTTTGTTGTTAACTGATCTAAAAACTAATAAAACTTAGTTAAACTATAAAGTATGGCTTATTAAGATTATTTGGTGTTCTTTAGACTTCAAAAGATATAATTAGCATGCAATTATTTGACACTTTTTATATAGACCTAACATGATTCAGTTCCGACAGTCAATTTCACTTGTTTGGCAGATTCTGTGGAAGAGTCGGAATTTGATTCTGGCACAGTTCCGATAGCCCAATCGAGCGCGCCCAAAGTATCACTCGGCTGTCTATAAATTCATTGAATGTCAGATAAAATGACATTTTCAATTTTTTTATGTCGCCGTCATTTCCCTGAGTGACATTAGCAAGAAATGTTGGTTCAACTCGTATTTCGATATGGTTAAAATATAGCAAACATCATACAAACACTAGAATTGAATTATAATTATTCATATCGTCATAATTGACATCAGAATAGCCGAAAATTCCTAGAAATAGTCTGTCGCAAAGGGGTCTATATTAATATTAACGTAAACCTTAAGCTTATTAGGAAACAAAACACCGATGTTAGGCCATGTTTTAACGGGTATGGTATAGTTTATTCGAAGTAACTTAAAATTATACAATTCTTTGATAAACTGACTAACCTAGATTTATGAAATGATTGTCGCAAATATACTGGTCAGGAACGTTAAATAATTTTAAACTTACTTTAACAAACGTAGACATCACCAACAAACATTAAACTTTGGCTTACTAAGTCTTAAAGTATAATTATGTGGAATGAAAGCAACTAAAATGCAATCGTCGAATCATCAAATCTCAGATTAATTGAGAGAAAATAAAATTACAGGTGAGACGTTAGAATTTGTCAGGTACGTTAAATAGTATACTAAGTAAAACATTCATTTGTGGCAGTTTATATATTGATTGCATAGCAGAAAATTAAAAAATGACTGTCAAGTACTTTAAAGTCAGGTACGTGTACATGAAACACGATAAAAGTTATTTCCCATACTTTTTCATTTTCTTGGCACTATCTAACGTATGCACACATATTTTGCCCTTATACATCGGTTACAACAGAAATATTTGAGCACAAACACAACAGATTGGTATCATGTCAGGTACGTTAACTGTTTTACAAATCGAGGTTAGATTCATTACTTTCAATAATATAGCTAGAAATATATTATGTTTATTACAATTACAGCAAACCAATTGTATATACGACTATGTTACTTTGCAATTGTTTTGAAACTGTTCAAGTTTTGAATAGTTGTAATTGTTTGTCAGGTACGTTAAAAATTTGCACATTTTTTAAGGATATTTTAAAACTAAAATATTGCAGTGTGTTCGCAAAAACTATTTCCTTTCCTATGAATTAGGACTGAAGTGTATAAATTCCAAGGAAATGTCATATAAAATTGGCTTTGTTTTTTGTTTCAACTGATTTTGCAAAGTTCGGATATTATTTTTTTGTTTTGATTACGTCGGGGTTTTATTTTACATGTATACCTTAAACTATTTTATTAAACACTTCCCAATAGAAAGATACTGTCCACAGTATCTTTGTCATATAGTGGTACATTTAAAAACGTAAAAATTGTTCGATTCAAATGAATATCATTGAAATTAAGGTGATGTATAAAAAATATAAGGTACCTGACTTTTAAAAATGGGTGAGTCATTAATTAGCTGAAATTCATGGACTTCGTATATCAAGAAATGACCCCATTGTCATTTTACATAAGGTGGAATGTTTATAATTGGTTTTATAAAGTTATTAATGTAAAATTGTAATGTTTATTTTTTCACAACTTACAATGTGCGAATGTTGCGTTAATTGACATTCAGTGATTTACCCGTCATCAGTGTTAGGTTCAAACGCACCAGTTGTTTAAGTAGGAGACGAGTTGATATCTACATAGTGATAAGGCAACAAGTTACCACTCCAGGATGATTGGGTGAATGATATTGTTTTTTGAATGAGTTCTTGTCATCGTAGGTTTTTGCTGACTTAGTGGCATTAAACGATGAGGCATTTGCACATAGTTTACTCACCTCTTCATATAAGCTTCGGGTGGGATAATCCGGACTTTGGGTATTCCACAAAGGGAAAATCCCACAAACAACAACAGAAACAACAACAGCAGACCTGACCGGGAGCTGAGTTACCACCACAAACAGAGACCCGAAGGCAGATTAATCTAAACTGTACAAAGCCTATGACTAGAGATATTTTTCTTGTAAACCATGATGATTATAGCAGTAGAAATGTAAACATTTCCTGGACCAATTAAACTCGGTTCCCCATGGGTCGTACAAACCAAAATCAAACTTATGGGTTGTAAACACATTTTTTAACAAAATCAAAGTCGCAAATGAAAATTTGGACAAATTCTATTAATAACTGCTTACTAATCTTCGACAAACAATAAATCAGTATGTCTGAGACGATTTACTTTCAGTAACTATTAATCGAATGCAACCGACAATCTTCGGTGTTCTTCGTCCTAAATACGTAAACTCCCGGTAGAGAATGAACAATCTTCCTTGTTCTTTGTTCTAAATACGTAAACTCCCGGTAGAGAATGGACACTTCGGTGTTCTTCGTCTTAAATACGTAAACTCGCGGTAGAGAATGGACAATCTTCGGTGTTCTTTGTCCTAAAAACATAAACTCCCGGTAGAGAATGGACAATCTTCGGTGTTCTTCGTCCTAAATACGTAAACTCCCGGTAGAGAATGGAGATTTCTATTTTGGAGACAAGTTCTATAATTAATAACTGAAATATTTTTTAAATGAAAAAGCTAATTAAAATATCTCATGAAATTTAATGGAATATAAAGAATACAAGAACATGTGTTCTTATTTTTTGTCTTAGAGGCCGCTTGTATGATTGTAACTGATTACTCATTATTAACAGAAATGTGAAATATTTATGACCTTTATTCAATGTTCCTATATATTTATAGTCTTTAATCTTGATCAGTCATACAAGTTATTTTAGTTAAAACCTAAGATCTTAAACGAATTTCTATTATGGTACAGGATAACTGGTAACGACCTGAGGTTTTAAATTTATGTATTTTATAAAAATATCACGTTGAAATAGGATACGCACACCAGTCCCAACTAAGAACAAAAATACCAATAGCAAGTACAAGTACACTTGTACTTTATAGTATGAATTTAATTATATCGCTCACATTTTTATAACCGTATTAAAAATTTTAAAGTGTTTTAAAATGTTTTATAGTTATGAAATTGTTCTTACATATATGAAAAAATAAATTACAGGTTATGACGTCACTTTCAAAATTATGAGTGGGCACGTACATTTAAGATGCACTTGGGTTTATTTAAATACATTTTAAACGTTCCAAACATATCAGTACTTTCTAACATTGTGAGTACGCTTAAACACATTTTTAGTACGAATACACATTTAGTATGCTTAAACGATGTGCCAGTATGTATACACAGGCTGTTGGAACGCTTACACATTTTAGTGTACTTTCACAGATTGTAAGTACCCTTACATTTATTGTTAATACGCTTACGCATATTGTTAATATGCTAACACAGAGTGTTAATATGCTAACACAGATTGTTAAAATGCTAACACAGATTGTTAATATGCTAACACAGATTGTTAATTTGCTAACACAGATTGTTAATATGCAAACACAGATTGTTTATAAGTATGCTACAACAGATTGTTACTATGCTAACACTGATTGTTAATATGCTAACACAGAGTGTTAATATGCTAACACAGATTGTTACTATGCTAACACAGATTGTTACTATGCTAACACAGATTGTTAATATGCTAAAACAGATTGTTAGCATGCTAACACAGATTGTTAATATGCTAACACAGATTGTTTATATGCTAACACAGATTGCTTATATGCTTACGCATATTGTTAATACGCTAACACAGATTGTTAATATGCTAACACAGATTGTTAATATGCTAACACAGACTGTTAATATGGAAACAAAGATTGTAAATATGCTAACACAGATTGTTAACATGCTAACACTGATTGTTAATATGCTAACACAGATTGTTAATATGCTAACACAATTTGTTAATATGCAAACACAGATTGTAAGTATGCTAACACAGATTGTTAATATGCTAACACAGATTGTTAGTACGCTTACGCATATTGTTAATATGCTAACAAAGATTGTTTATATGCTTACACAGATTGTTAATATGCTAACACAGATTGTTAATACGCTTACGCATATTGTTAATACGCTAAAACAGATTGTTACTATTCTAACACAGATTACTAATATGCTTACACAGATTGTTAGTATGCTAACACAGATTGTTAATATGCTAACACAGATTGTAAGTATGCTAACACAGATTGTTAATACACTATCACAGATTGTTAATATGCTAACACAGATTGTTAACATGCTAACACAGATTGTTAATATGCTAACACAGATTGTTAATATCCTAACACCGATTGTTAGTATGCTAACATAGATTGCTTGTACGCCTACACAGGATTTAGTATTTTAACACAAATTGTTAGCACCCTAACAAAAATTGTTAAAACGCTTAAAGAGATTGTTAGTAAGGTTACACCACTGTGGCAGTATACTTTGTGAATATGATTACACAAATCGTTGGCAAGTTACTTAAACTCATGCAAATGCAATATACAAAAAATTAGATTTTACCATAATAAAAAAGCAGCTGAGTATAGGCATATAAGATTGGACATGTAATAGTAGCCCAAGCAACTCATCACTTGCCTCCAGTAGTATTAGTAGAAATAGCAACACCAGAAGTGCTAGATGTAGCAGTATTGTTGATTGTGGTTTATGTATTATAAGATATGGTAACAGGAGTAGAAGCAACAGCAACAGAAGCAGCAGATGTACATTTTGTCGATTTGATTACACTGCCTTGAAAGACACTTCATATTATGTTGAACTGTCTATCATTATTTTATGCATTTCAGTGAATTATAGAATTTTCCCCGTGAAATAAAAGTGGTATTTCACTGTTTTCAAACAGTGGACTATCATGTTTATTTTCACTGATTTTGTCACGTTGGTACCCAAGTGCACATAACATACCAAATGAGAACGTTTAGATTTTGTAATTAGACGTCATGACGTCACGTCATAAACATGCGGTTTTGGCGACATTTCTTGCAACTTTTCTGTCAAATTCACGAAAATTTTGCACTTAAAGCATAACATAAAAAGAATATCTGTTTTTCCCAGTGAAAGATAGAAATATTATTTCACTCGTGAGCTCCGGAATTATGTATTTTCACGAGTGGCAAAGCCACTCGTGAAAATATGATTTCCGGTGCTCACTCGGTGAAATATATTTCTATCTTACACTGGTAAAAACAAATATCCTCTCTATCTTGACGATTTATTGAAAATATGTTATTATCATTTTCAATATTTGTTCAGTGATATTTTCAGTAACGAAATCAAAGCTTTGCCCGATATATATCTAGACAACTGTGAGGACTACTGTCCTCAAACTTGGCACACTAGTATGGCATGACAAGTAGAGTTCCACTATTGATGTGGATGATCATTACTATAGCGATCACTCACTTTAATTTTTCTTTGAAAAATTCCGTTCAGGAAATAAAAATTGCTGTGCTGCGACGAAATGAACAATATCACGGCCGAGCCAAGTTTTGTTCTGAATGAACTTGATTTCATATGATACAGAAATCAATTTTCAGGGCACAATATCAATTAAATGATCAATTTTGTACAAAACCTTGTTAAACAATTACTGGCTATTAATTTCAGAACTATCATGTTCTAAAATGTATCGAAAAAAAAGGAATTCGAAGCACAGAACTTTATCTAAGAGAATAAATTAAACTCTTGTCTCTTGTATTATCGGTGGGAGGAGGGCAGTGTGGTGGGGTTGGGTGGGGGCTATGGCTAAATAACGAAAATTATCCTTAATATGCAATCTGAAAGGGTCTTTTGGGGGTATATTATTTTATTTAGAAAAACAGAAGAAATCATTAAAATTTACTTCTAAATACAGAAAATATGTACCAAACATAATGTCATATAGGTAGCTGATCTGCATAGCCAAATATTTCAAAGTCATCCTTATAAAGGTGACGTATTTTTTCAATATCAGTCGGTTCAATGCTACCCCAGAACTCCTTATAAGTTTTCCTTTTAAACTGTTTACGTTGTGCACATTTTGTTGTGTTTCTTGAGAATGTTGAAAATCGTAAAAGATCATCAAATCGCGTTTTCTTTTCATCCAGCACAACATCTCGTAATGTCTCGTTCCCAACGAGACCTCGAATTTGAAGTTTTGTCCAAGCTCTAGTTACGGCGTCTTTAAAGGACATACATGGTTTGTATTTAATTCTAAACGTGAATGGTTGACTCAGTGTGTCTTTTATTGCATCCTCATTTGCTACGTCATTTCCGTTTTTCCACATGAAGTTAGCCATTTTGGTTAAACCGAGTTTTTTAATTACGTACAAAGAATCGTTTCCAAAACTTTCCATCTTTCCTATAAAGTCATAACCTATTTCACATGGTCGACAGTTTACTGACATTTCAACCCAATGTGGGTCAACATCTTTCTTTGTTTCCAAAGTATGTATCACATATTTTATAAATTCTTGGAATGTTACATCGTGTCCACAAGTTTTCTTTTGGGTTTGACCCCTCGCAAACTTTACAACCTTAACACCCACGGTTCTCCAAAAGACAGGATTTGGAGCTAGAAGTTTATCGACATAAAAGGAAAACAGCCGAACGTAGGGATTTCTGGTAAACATTACTTTGTAGCCAGAAATATTGGACTTTTTACTCCAAACAACTTTGGCAGATTTGTATTCCTTCTCAAACGAGATTTCAAACGGATTAACAAGATGACGATAGTTTTGTTCTCGTTGAATCATAAACACACGTCTCCAAAATGTTGTTCCTACTTTATAGACGGGACAATACATAACATGGTTGTCTTTACTCCAACGCACGGTAAGTGTAAAGTCAGTTTGTGTTTTTGTGTAGTTGCTGCAAATTGCTTTGACAAATGCCGCATTGTTTTCTCCCTGTGACGATACGTTTTCGGGTCCCTACAATAAGAAAACAGATTGTGCATTCATTAAATGGCGGATTGTGTGACGTAACAGAAGTGAAGACGCCAGATTTTGGCTGACCCTGTAATGTACTAGACCTCGTAATAATTTTGAAATGTTTAGTGAAATAGATTAAAAAAAAAGCAACTTGGAAAGCCAGTGAACACGACACATATGAAAAACATTGGAGGCACGGTTTGATTAAGACTGTGCATGGGCATTAATGGAAATGCATATTACTGCCGGCTACGGCAAAACCTAAACCTCTTTATTTATATAAGATTGTAACTTGAAATTAAAGATACTTTTACTTTTTGCCGTAAGAAGATTAAGCAACGGTAAGTTTACTTTCATGCTATACTTACAGGCTTAGAAAGAGTATTTTGTCATGTCAGCTAATGGACTACTTATTGGTTACTACAAACATTTATTTTTAAAAGTGTATACTACGACTTAAATATGCGTGACATGATGAAGGAAAAGTAGTACCTGATTGTATGCATACTCTCGTAATGTTCTACAAAAAACAGCTATGCTAACCTGAATTTGAAAATCATCTGTTTCGTTGCTAAGTGATGAAAAGGTACCAGTGTTAAAGAACTTATCGTCGTACTGTCCGATTAAATTATCTCTCTTTATTACTCCATTTTGTAAATTATCTCGTGAAACTGGTATCATAGACTGGTACACCTCAACTGTAAAAAAATAGTGAATCAGATTATCTAACAACCTTGCATCAGTATCAGCATATGCTGACGGTACACACACACTATTGCGTGTTGTACGGAAAAAATGTATCAACGACAATGTTTGCTAACGAAACAGTGTACACGACAGTACTATTAATCTTATTTTTTCGGCGTTAGCTGTCTAAGCTCACTTTTGACCTAGTTTTTCGACCAATGAAATGTTGTAAATAATTCTCGTATTCTCTTATTATGCAGAGGGAAAATGAAATAAACTATTTCGATTGGTAGCTATTCACACCAGAGAGGCATCTAGCAGGGTGGAGAGGTATCTAGTGGGATTTTTATTATTATGCAGCGGAAAAATCAAATAGATTATTTCGATTGGTTATTAGTGGGTGTTGTATTGGAGAAAAAACATATTTACGATTTAAATAACCAGTTAAGTCAATATTGATGGCTTAAATACAATTTTATATGGAATATTTTTGGGTGTCAGCTAAACACTTGCATACAAGTTTACACAGTGTAAAACGAAAGAGAAGTGTAGATATTTCTACACTGGTCAAAAGTTCTAAGTGCACACTTGATAAATGTTAATTTTTCCAATAATTTGATTTAATCTTTCAAAATAGGGTAAATTAAAATGAAGAAGAATCAATATTTTATTAAAGCACACCAAAAATTTTAAGTCTTCTTAAGCAGATTAAAAAATAATAATATTTTAGCTCACTTGTTCTCAGAAGGAAATTTTCAAGTTCATTATCATTTCATCGGCTATCATTTGTGATCGTTTTCTCATCTCTGTATAATTTAAATTTCATGCAGATTTAAAGGAAATACTGTAGTTTGCCATTCCATTTCACTGAAATAGCTTTCTGTAGCTTTGTAATGGTCTGCTGGGCACGATGAGCCAACACACTCAACTTTATTTTATCCATAACGTTTTTACAGGATTTCAAGGAGAAAATTCCTTTGTTCACACAATGTTTTGTGCCAAAAGTTTTTGAATTGTCTAGCAGTTTGGGATGATACAATTTTCTATGATAGATGTGTAACAGCCTTTCCAAACGAAAAAAATGTATTCATTTCGATAAAATTGACCAGTTTTCGGATACGCCTTTTGACCGAATAAGCGTCATTTTCGAATAAATCGATTTTGAAGTTTATTGAATTTCTATAAATTTTAGTTTTAAATTTTAATTTATTGGACACTTATCCAACAAATGTTACACTTATATTTTCGAGTTTACGTTGTATAACGTAAATATTTAATGACGTAATTAAGTAACATCAGCGTTCAACGTAAGCAACGTAATCAATCTAGAAAATAATATCGTTTGATTTTCTTCTTAAATTAATAAAATATGCAAAAATAAGGTATTTCTTTTGCATTTACGAAAACCGTCAAGATGTTTTTACAACAAATTTGAAGTTGTGCCTGTGAAAAGAATTTTGACGGCAATGTCGTTGTCTGCTGACGTCAACCGTTCCACGGTTGCAATTTGATGGTGTGTTTTTCGTGTTTGTCTTGAGTCGGTGAACATGTGAAAAACAAAAACGATTGTAAAAAAATAAATTTCGCTTGCCGCACGGGGATAATGCATAAAAAGCGTATGCCGACGTGCATGACGTAAAACGTAAAACATATGCACGGTTTTCAAAAAATTATTGTTGTTTGATCATTATTAACATTAAGTCAAACTTTCATTCAATTTGAATAAGTTTACTTTAAGATATTCAAAATTGAAAAGTGTGCACTTAGAACTTTTGACCAGTGTAGTTCTTACTGGTTTCTTTCTAGTTCCTTTGATACTGATTGTTAATTTCAAGCACAAAAATACAGGTTCATTGTAGTGTAGTGGATGACACTCTCGCCTATCAAGCGAAGGCCCCGGGTTCAATACTCGGGAGGGACACTTTTTTTAAAGTTAATTGACGTAAAAGTTGGTAGATTTCGCTCTTGTAACAGGCTGTTTGTATTTATTTTTATTAAATTTCAAGGACATTTATTCATCTTGAGTTCTAACTCTACAAGATGTATTTTATTGAAACTGAATAAATGTAGATCAAGACTTAATGTAAGACATTGCTTCTTTAACCGACTTGTTATCACTGTATGAAATTGTTGCAACAGCTTGAACATTTTTTTTGAAAGACACTTTCAATGAATTTATGAGATGTCATGATTCGGTCGCTTAATCTCTAGGTCATACTAAGAAGGCAGGGAGGGTTCGTCAACAGCTATAACAAGTAAAATAAAATAACTAAACTGTGTCTGCTTTGCCTCTCTGTATTTCTTTCTTTCTTATATACGTGTATATATAAATATTTTGCATCAACGCCGTTTATCTTTTTTAAAGATATTTCTTGTTTCACATATTTCGATCATTTTTGTAGGCCTGGATGATTCAAACGGATCAGAGCTTTATAGCTGTAAGTCAGTGTATAATAATTAAATGAGGCGGAACAAGAAAAGTATAACACAGATGTGTTATATGCGGACGACATTTAAAAGAAGTTAGGTGTTGAAAAGTATCAACATTTCAAAAACGGCAAAATGCCTTTCAATGAAATTTTGCACAAATGAATGTTAATTTTGTTTAGTTTGATAATTTTCTTTTTAATCGATGGTCGAACAAGAAGGAGTGTAGTGGATCGTTTAGAGCACTCAAAATTTCATAAATGTAACTGATTTTTCATTATTGTCATTGTAGATTTTCAAAAGTAGATACTCTACTGAGAGCTATGTAAGCCATTCCTCCTTGTAATATCGTTTTCCCGATATCAACAGCAGCTGAAGATAATGTTAGACCTTCCACTTTGTGGACAGTTACACCAACATTTAATTTTCATGAAGGAGTTACCTGGAAGTTAAAAATTATCATAGCACTAACCACATTACAATGAATTTGCTCTATATAAACTCAACAGTACCTTTCAAAATTGTCCTACCACGTACATGGCAATTTCTTTGGTACTTTCAGAATGAAAATCTATACTAACTTTCTATATTCAGACACAGCATATTGATCCCGTAAACCAGGGGCTGGGGGATGGGAGGGGTTGGGGGTAAGTCACACTGCAATACCATCTCAAACCAAATTATTCTGAACAACAGAAAAAACATAAAAAAGGTTATACAATTTTTATTTACTTTATAGACACGAAATCACCTTCTTGTAAAACAGAAACCCACTAGAACCGTCAATTTCAACATCAGAAACATTTGTAAACAAAGAACCATCATATATAGGTCACATTCAAGTCCAAAATCAAGTCACAGGATCGCCAATATTCGTAAACAAAACACAAACTTCAATATCTGCCAAGAATAACTATCTGAACAATGTCTCTTACTACATGTACACTCTTTCTATAACTGCTTACAACAATAAACTTTCAATTCGTATATATTTTAATTAAAAGACAACACCAACTCATCGATCTATTTATATAATCTATATATATTTATCTATACTCTATATATATATTTATTCATATACTCAATTATAAATAGCTTCACTTGGTACTAAACGTTCGCTAACGCTTCATCGATCTCTTTTATAACCTGGCGCACATTCCCGATCAACAGTGATCTAGAAAACGAAACTATCTAGTAGATGTAGATAACAAAAGCTTACCGCAAACAATCCTATATGATTATATCCACTCGCACTACCTAATAATGTATACATGCATTGCGTGCTGAACGCCATCTTGAAAAACCAGATGGGTCAGTTCAAAGTCATCACGTGAAATCACAACAATCAAGTATCTGACTAAACCTATATGGAATTGCATCTTGGTCATGTAAGTATTTTGTTTTTATATAAACATAAAACTTTTGCAAACATAACCTACGACATAATTTAACAATAAAAGTCCACATAATCAAGCAACATCAAAAATACGTTGACATCTTCCCTACTAATCGGATTTCCTTGGGTAATACCGTACCGTTGTACACACAACATGGTTCCCGTTCAGTACTCAACGATCTATATATAAAGTCGGGCCACATGGTACTCAACATTCGCTATAAACCTCTATTTAAAGCCGGGCCAATTATCCCTTTGGGCCGGACTAGTTGTACATTAATAAAGATCATCAAGTAATAGTTACATAGAAATAATATATTATGACCCATAATTCGTCCAGAAAATGTCTGTAGATGTTAATTTCGCTAGTAAAGTTTACGAATCTAGCACTATTGAGCACGAACAAAAGTTCACCGTTTATACCAGCATTTATATTGTTGGCATGAATGGTATAATAATCATTTTACTATACACTAGTCAAAAGTTCTAAGTGCACACTTAATAAATGTTGATTTTCCGAACTATTTGATAGAATCTTTCAAAATATTATAAATTATATTGAAGCAGTATCAATATCCTATTAACCCACACAAACAAACTGGAATCTGCTTAGCGCAATTAAAAAATAAGAACATGTTTAGCTCACTGGTACACAGATTGCAATTCTCAAGTAAATAATCATTGCATCCGCTATAAGTTGTGATCATTTTTTCATCTTTAATCATCAAAATTTGATGTAAGTCTCAAGGAAATGTTGTGGTTTATCATTTCATTGCACTTTTATAGCTTCCTGTAGCTTCTTAATGGTCAGATGGGGACGATGAGCCAACACGCTCTTCTCTATTTTATCCATAACGTGATCACGTGGATGTCGAGGAGAAAGTTCTATTTTCCTCACATTGGTTTTCGCTCAAAGTGTTTTGGTGGTCTAGCGATTTGGGACGATGCAATTCTCTATGATAGATGTGTATCAGCCTTTTCAAAAGAAACAAAGTATTTATTTCGATAAAATAGACCGGTAATTCGGACAGTATTTTGTCCGAATAAACATGATTTTCGATTAATTCGGTTTTGAAGTTCAGTCGATTTCTTTTAATTTAAGTTTTAGAGTTTTGATAATTGGGCACTTATCAAACAAATGCAATTCTGAAATTTTCGTTTTTACGTTATTTTGCGTAAATATTTAATGACGTAAGAGAGTAACTTCAACGTTCAACGTTAGCAACGTTATCAATCTAGAAAATAATTTCATCTGAATTTGTTCTTATTATGATAAAATATGCAAAAATGAAGCATTTATTTTTTATTTACGAATAACATCAGGATGTTTTATAACAAATTAAAAGTAGTGCCAGTTAAGAGCATTTTGACGGCACTTTCGTTGCTAACAGTCGTCAAACGTTCCATAGTTATAAAACTTTGGCGTGTGTTTATAGATTGTCCGGTGTCGGTAAACATGTGGAAAACAAAATCGGATGTAAAAAGTTCAATTTCGATTGCCGCATGGGGGTTGGGAATAAATAGCGTATGCCGACGTAGATGACGTACTACGTAAAACAAAAGCACAGTTTTCAAATACTTTTTTTTGTTTGATCATATTTAACATAATGTCAAACTTTTTTTGAATTATGATTATTTTACTTCGAGATATTCAACATTGAAAAGTGTGCACTTAGAACTTTTGACGAGTGTATGTAATATTTCCACATTTACATAAAAACACTTTTCGAGAATTTCTTTAATATAAGTAATAGTGATAGTTTTGTATTATACCAAAGACTAAGGGATGATTGAGCGGGGTGGTAAGGGGGCTGGTTAGTCTCAATAATTCGACTGCAAGCACAGACCGATTGTCATACTGACTTTTTACAGATGTCTGTCCTTTAGGGCGACCATCGTATATATAGTAAAGCCCTTGTTGCGCACAAACAGTTGGGCTAGGGGGGGAGGGGGCTGGGGCTGGTGAAACGCCAGTGGAAAGACCAATGCCGTCACAAGAATGATGGTATCAATATGACCAGTCAAAAATGCATGATATTACTGCAATAATCATATAATTTTTCTCAGCATGGAATCAAGTATGTAAAATCTCACAACTTGATATTACTGCAATGATCATATAATTTCTCAGCATGGAATCAAGTATGTAGACTCTCACAACTTGAAGCGAAATAAAATCCTATGTCATTTCAACTTATTTTATGGCATAACAAGTATGTAAGTAAGAAAAGTCACAAATCGTTATTTCGATTCTGAAATTATCCGACTGCTTAGGTGTTAGACGGAAGAAATTGCAGTGTTTGTGATCGGTTTTGTGTACATCCTGCTCACAGAAGCTAATGACGCTTTTGTGACTTTCGGTTCCACCCTTATCTTGATTTTTACGAGGGATAAAAACTCAAGATCATGAACAGAATTGAAAATTGAGTATTCAATAATATTTCAACCAATGCGATGCAGAGAAATTACATGATAGGTGTAGTTAGAAGATTGGTTAAATATCATTTCGATTCTGAAATTATCCGACTGCTTAGGTGTTAGACGGAAGAAATTGCAGTGTTTGTGATCGGTTTTGTGTACATCCTGCTCACAGAAGCTAATGACGCTTTTGTGACTTTCGGTTCCACCCTTATCTTGATTTTTACGAGGGATAAAAACTCAAGATCATGAACAGAATTGAAAATTGAGTATTCAATAATATTTCAACCAATGCGATGCAGAGAAATTACATGATAGGTGTAGTTAGAAGATTGGTTAAATATGCCAGAACGGTTTCATTACCTTTTGATATATACACCAAAGCCAGAAATGTGATGAAAAATGGGCAAATCTGCTTGATTTTCTTCCTTAGAAGTCGACATAAAAAGCCGATTTCACGTCTCATGATGCTTTGAAACGGTCCTTAAACGACTGCTTCATCCATGTCATTTACAGTTAGTTTAATCAGCTTTACCAGCGCCCGAGGTCTTTGATCACCTGTCACCTGCAGTCTCACAACCGCTGTCTTGGTATTTTATCAGTCACAATAAAAAATCGCATCACCTAAAAACAAAAATAACACTAATAATACATCGAATTATGATGATGGGGATGATGACGATTATGGTGATGATTGGACAATTACAACTTCTGCTGCTACTACTGCAGTTTCTGATACAGCTGCTGCTGTTGCTGCTGCTGATGCTACTACTACTACTTTCCTTCTACTACTACTTATCTTAGGTCTTTCGTTATTGTTAAATGGCATGGCATTGACAATTTAAAAAAATATAGCTTTGGTTGTAAATGTCCTGAGTTCATCAAAGAACCATTTGAGGTCATTTAACAAAATCGAGGCATAAATTTAATTCAAATATCAAAGAACCTTGTTTACAAATGATTGTTATTTGCTTTAAATAAATTTGAACTTCTACTGTTTAAATGTATTGTAGGTCAATGCTGAAGTTTCGTGATCAGTGTCAATAGCTGGTTCAAGTTTACTTTGAAGGTACACTACCGTCATCAAAGCACTGAGGGTGTTAGATTTGTTAGGTATAATAAAGGACCGGCCTCTATCACAATGTAAAATCACGGTTTCTTTCAAAACCATACAGTCACGAAGGCCAGCGATGTCAAAGCTGTTTATCTTCATTCTAAAAATTGATCATTATGATTTTTGCAATCCATAATTGTTAACAAAAACTATTCATAGTTGCATATAACTTTAATATATTGAATTGATGTTAATGCTCTAATAAGCCTCATTTACTTCTATATCTTAATATGCAAACATATACAATACGAAAAGCACTTAATTTCGGGTAGACTTTTCTACAATTTCACGTTTTCCTGTGCCTAAGGTTATAAAACTGAGCATGAAAACCAGTCTCAATTCTCAAGCATCTGATCAGGACCGTGAATATAAAACTTTTTTCATGCTCAACTCAATTTAAGCACAAAAAATTGATAGCGTCAGTTCTGTTTATTTTAAAAAATTAAAAATTTTAAACTGAAAATATGGCATAGTTACCATCAATAACAACTGTTGAACAGACAGTTCTTTCTAAAAGACAGTTTATGTTCTAGACATTTGAAGTTTATGCACAGAATTAAGTTGAGCATGAAAAAAGGTTTTATAATCACGGAGCCTGATGCTTGATATTTGAGACTGGTTTCCAATCTCAGTTTTATAACCTTCAACCCTGTACAGGCAGATGTATCGAATACAAGAGATTTTATACCTAGGAAAGGTAGAGGGATTGTATGTAAAATCAGACTTTTTTCAAACTTTACTTGAACGAACAATTTATTATTACATAGTAACACTCTATATAAACCGATTGTATCATCTACCGGATATAGCGCACTGATTGTCACAAAAACATAATAAACAGTTCAAAAATGAGGAGATTTTGTATGTATTGTAATGAGAAATCCAATCGACAAATACATGTTCAACAGGCGATTCTCGTAGCACTTGTTATAAAAGACGGTGTTACCTTTTTTATGCAATATACTTTTTAAAAAATCGCTTAAATCATTCACACAAAGAACCGTTTGCACTGTGTACTATTATAAAATCAGCGTAAATGTTTATGTTTTAACAGGTTTTGAGAGGTATTCTCATGCTAGCGATGATGAAACAAATCATTTTTATTCTTACAATAATAATAATACCATAGCTGATCAATTAAACAACAAAACATTATACCAAACATGCATGTTGCTTAGACTCAGACTGTATCATTTATTGAACATGTTAACTCAATCATTTGTATGTCTTTAGTGATCTATGTGTTTCAGTTATGGCGATTTTTAAAGATGATTTTAGTATATTTTTCGGATTTAAGAACAACGACTTGATGTAAAAACATGTATTAAAAGTGCTTTGTACAGAGAAATGTGATACGTTATGAAATATAAGGGCCTTCGTGACTTTATTATTCTGCGGCGACACGAAACAATTGGATCTACCTGACTTCATTAGTTAACACCCAGGTCGCTCTGAGAACTACAATTTACAACAAGCGATAATTAATGTCGTCCCAAAATGTTTTGTATTTGATAAACATAGTCTAATGTTGTTTTTTTTTAATTTGTAATAGTTTGGAAACGGAAGGTTCACGATTATAAACACACAGGTAGGCGTGACATACAAATTCTGAGGCAAAGCAAGTTATTTAAATACTAATATTTTAAGCTGATGATAAACCCTTTACTCAATGTACGATAAATGTAGATCATCGTCAGCTGAAACATCCGTGTCATTTAATCGGAATATATACTGAAAGACATTAAAATGCATCACCCATTTTTTTCTGGTATTTCCTTAAAGTGGTCAGTATGAAGAAAATCACCCTATTATGTAATATTTTAACAAACAATCTGGACACTAACTTTGACGAAACCTTCCAAAGAATAGCAAAATCATTTTATTTTGTCATTACCAACAATATATTCATAGGTACTTGAAATTTATTGTGATGCATCACAGTGTACATATTAAGATATCTTTTTCAGTGATGCGTTTCTAAAGTCTCTCAGTATACAATGGTCACTTGTTTTCAGAAATATTCTAATAAATGTAATAGCAAACAGTGTACAGCAAAAACAACGTACTACATATCCCATGGAGTAAAGGGTCAAATGGAACTTTAGCAAAGGAATCAATGTCTTGTTTTCCGCCCAAGGATTGACTATCACAAAGGTCTTCCCTTGAAGAGTCAGGCATGTTCCCATGCTGAATTCAGTTAAAGAAATTAACGAATTCGCTTTCTAACATATACTCAAAATACATTTATTCTAGCCATTATATACTGTTTTGACAACTGATTTGTGTAAACTATGTAAATGCCAATTTACCAGTTACAAAAACAGTATATAGTTTATTTCAAGGTTTGTATGAAAAATTAAGCGGTCGCCCGGCTGCGTTGGGCCTGACAGTTTAATTTTTATACAAGCCTCCAAACTAACCATTACCTATAGTCACTATTGTTTTATCATTCTGTTTTATTATTTTAAAGTTCTTCTCTTCGTGTTTTTGTACGCCATGATATATTATTTCTCCAAATATACCCGATTTGTATAGACAATATATGCAGACGAACTCCTCCGTCTTACTTAAAAGCATAGACTTGATAAAATCAGCATATGCGCATCGCCATAAGTGATACAGATTATTGGAAAATCATTCGACAAAGATCGCGCTAAATGATACAACAGAAATAAGTGTGTTTGCTATAAATGATAGTATGATAATGCTATAGATGATACAGTCATTACGAAACACACCCCTCAAACATTTTAATAATTTACACTATCTATACATTTAAAGCAATATTGTTATGTAATAATCTTTATATTAATGTCATAGAGTCATTATGACTAGTATGTATTCGCGCATCAGAGCGCTTATTTGTGAGAATAACAGTATTTGATACAATCATGTGGGTCACTTGCCAGACCTTCTTGTGATTAAATGCAATTTTTGCGAGTTTTTATCCCTATAAATGCGCAAAACAAATGGTATTACAACCAATAAGGACTATACAAAATATTACGTACTTGTTTTTGTTGAAGGTACTTAAAATGATCCTAATAATTCCGTTTTCAATGTGTTATTTACGAATTGTTTATATCGCAGCCATGCAATCATCTTGCTATATCCGGCATATGATACAATCGGTTTATATACAGTGAGTAACGCAAGCCATATAAGCAAAGAAATGAAGTCGCTAACATTAGTTAGCGAAACTCCTAAAACAATAAGTGTTACATTTTGACATAATATAAAAAGTAAATTATTTAAAATAGAATCGGGTAACTACCCCAATGCATAATTTCCGAGATAGAGCAACGTAAATATTGCGTACTTTACTGGTGAACAAAGTTTAACAAGTGAATTAAACAACAAAATGTTTGTCTGAACTTGGCATTTTTCTTACCTTAATCTGGAAGGCATTGCACATTCAATACAGCAAATGGTTATCATAAGTTAACTGCAATGTTAAAAACTTTTTTGCAACTGAATAATGACAAAATATATATCTGCAACAGGTGTTCAGCATGGACCCAATTTACTGAAAAAATCGGTGCACGACCGAATTTTTTGAACTTTATGATTGCACCATAATCATGAACAATATAACCGTCTCACCGGAACTGGGCCGTGGCACGTTTATTGTAACCGAGATCACGAAAACCGGATCGAATTTCTAAATATCATTCCAAACAGCGTGCCTTTTTGAAATGCTGAATATTTTCTTCGCGGTATAGGTAAAGCGCCTCGGTTTTTAACAATCCCACCAGTGACACAATTGTTACAACTAAAAAGGTGCTTGGTCAGGCATCAGCACGAAAATATTAAATGTTTTTTTCAAAAACCAAATTTATATGACAAAATGTAGCAGACGTATAATATAAGTAAATGTGATTTAATATTCTTACACACTGTTCGTGTGAATAAATTTGAAGCTTAAGTTGTTAAAGCGTTACACTTACGCATTAAAATTCACCCACAACAGGTCCCAAGGTTATAAAACTGAGTCCAGTCGCCATTTCAGCCGATCAAGCCCCGTGATTATAACACTTTTTTCATGCTCGACTCAATTTGAGCATGAACATTTGATGGCTTCGTTTCTGTTCATTATATAAAATAAAACATTTTAAACTGAATATATGACAAAATTGCACTCAACAACAACTGTTGAACAGATAGTCATTCCTTATTTATGAAGACTGTAAATGTTTAAGACATTTTAAGTTTGAGCACAGAATAGAGTTGAGCATGAAAAAAGTTTTATAATCATGGGGCCAGATGCTTGAGATTTGAGACTGGTTTCCATGCTCAGTTTTATAACCTTTGGCACAGGACCAAAAACACTGATTGGCTAAAATTTATGCGAAATTCGCTTTTCTCCGTCAATAATAAATATCAAACTTACATATATATAGCAGTTCAGTTAATATTAACCACATCCAAGAATTTGAAGAATTCCACTCTGAACGGTGAATATGCAGCTTTAAAGGTAACGCTTATATCAAAGTTAACCTTTGAGACAAAGGTAACCGTTTCAAAGGCGTGTGTTATGCAATAAAGGTAACGCTGCCTTAAAGCACAATTTAGGTTAATTAATTTTAACGAACAACTAACTGTATATATATCCTTCATTTGTCTCAAGCTTCCGTTGACCTACAGGAGGTTCGTTTTTCAGTCTTAGCTTAGTTACATATACATTAAAATTTGCAACTATCTAGCCAAACCACCGCGAAATTTAAATACTGCTGCAAAATTGTGCATTCGAGAAACCCTACTGAACTACGCCTGGATCCGCTCCTTGTTCTATCATCAACTGACAATATTAACAACCCCAATGTGCATCTGGATCGCTGCACAATGTAGCATATAACAACTTACAAGTAACCATTGCTTTCCGTTCCTTAACAATTGAGGTGATATTTTCTGTTACAGCTTTTAAAATCATAAATATGTTTGTGGCACAATATTTAATGATATACGTAATTGTTTGGGATCCTCAGGGCGGATCCATAGGGGTTTCAATAGGGTTGCTCGAACCCCCTCTTTGGACAGCAATATTTTCATGGGGATTTTGGCAAGAAAGTTGGAAATTATCATGTAACTACACAATGACTGTCCTAAACGAACCAACTTTCAGGAAATTCGCACCGGCTGGAATCAGACCCTGGAATCCATGCATGAAAATGATATATTCGTTCATGATATGCCAGAGAAGTTTTAGATATGCAGTAATATTTTATAATATTAGCGTCTGCACTCTGGTCGGAAACAGAATCCTACAAGCAACAAAGACCAAGATCTGTCTGTGCATCTTTTTAGGCCTCCCGTTATCTATTCAGTCAACATATTCCTTTAGAACATCCCTATTTTCTGTAACGGAAACACCTAAGATTTAAGGACGGGATAGTCTAATGCATCTAAATGCAGAGTACAGGCTGACTGGTTTAAGAGTATTGTTTTATGTATATATTTTGGACTAAAGTTTATGTATTTTTCATACTGAGAAAAAAAATGCAAATAAACTTGGAAACTTGTTATCTTATATAAATTATTTATTAATTATTTATTAATAATTTTTATTTGATTTATATTTTCTTTCTTTAAAATGGTTATTGATAATTGGAAAAAAACCCTCTTAATTGTGACAACTTCACAGCTGATAAAATGTTCATTTCAATAACTACTGGCATCTATCAATTTTTATTGTTAATCTTCACGCTTGTATAAAATGAACGAATTTAAATCTTTAAAATTTATCAACAGTGGATATTTACTGTTATTAAATACTTGCATGAACACTGAAATAGAATAGAAGTTACTTCTGAAACGCCGTCAACAAGTTAGTCAACTAAGTAAATAACAATGTATATTGAAAACTATACACTTAAAATAAATGCAATTACAAATGTCAATACGTTGTGAACAAGATTAAATATTTAACACATGTAACACCATGAATATTTTGACAGGATCTCGTGGTATGTTTTCTATGTTTCTAAAACTTCTGTGATGCTATGACAATGCAGCAAACAGAATAAAGTCAAAGAAAGAATACTGCTTTTTATAGGTTAGACTAAATTTTAGTCTTCTTCTTTGTAAATTTTCAAATATATTTCGTTATGTTGTTGTTAAACGTTTGTTAATAACAAGTGAAGAATGTGGAACCCAAAAACACACAATACCAGTAACACCCTATAACACTGCGCGGGTTCGAATGGTGCTCTTTTAAGTGACGCTTTATCAGGGTGGGACAAGTTTATAGGTTAAGGCCGGTATTCCATAGTTCCGTGTCCGTGTCCGCGCCGTGTCCGCGATTTTTCACTCACCAAAGATATCGTTGGGTGTATTCCATACCTCCGTGTCCGTTCCGCGTCCGTGTCCGCGACGTGGAACGGACACGGAGGTATGGAATATACCCAACGATATCATTGGTGAGTGAAAAATCGCGGACACGGACGCGGCCACGGACACGGATCACGCATCACGGAACTATGGAATACCGGCCTAAGGATTGCGTGCGTGTGTGCGTGCATATATTGTGAGTTACCGTTACTGTTTTCTAGCTTTCCTGACTGAATGGGATACAGTAATCAGACTGTGCCGGTGCGCAGGCTGATCTGGGTGTAAAGTGGTCACATAGTCCATAAGCCCTATGTTGGCTTGGCGAGCCACATTAATGCGTGAAGGCACAGAATAATTATAATAGAACTAATAGGTTTTGTAGAATATAATTATTTAATCGAATGCGAAAAGAAAATTAAGCTGTCAGTTAAGACAAGAAAACAATGTACACCAACTTATATTACTGGTGTACCTGTGCTGGTGAGTCAAAGAAAAGAGCCAAGATAAAGCACGATCGTACCTTCGCACAGTTCTCGAGTTTCAGATCTGGGAACGTTACAAACCTATCTATGAGTCCGTAACAATATGTCTGTTATTCACAAATTAACAAAAGAAAGTAAAAAAAAACACATAACATAAGGATTGGTTCGTGTAATTTTGTCACGATTAAGTATATCTGCGTCAATTAATTTTTGATCCAATTTAAAAATAAATAAATAAATAAATACATAAATAAATAATAAATAAATAAATAAATAAATAAATAAATAAATAAATAAATAAATAAATAAATAAATAAATAAATAAATTAATTAATTAATTAATTAATTAATTAATTAATATTCATGCAAAAGTTTCAATAAAAAGACGTTGGTCTTTGTTTTTTTTCTAATTCTCTGATTATCTTAAAACTGGTTTTGAAAATACAAAATGAATATTATTTAGTTTTTTTGACTGACTAAGTCTCCAATTTTAGTCTTTCTTCAATCGAGACCATCAGATGGTGTTGAACAGGTGTGGTATCTCTTATTACTAATCGACCAGAAAACGATCAAATCAAAATATCAGAGTCGGTGCAAGATTTACAGAAAGGGGTTTCGATTGGGGAAGTTTTATATTAGCTCAATTGATAATTTCCAATATTCTGGCCCAAATACCCATCACAATCAAGTATTGCTGCCCAAAAAGGTGACCCGAGCAACCCCAATGAACCCCTCGGGGTCCGCTCCTGAATACATGTTCTGTGAGAACGATATCAATATGGAAATTAGCTGTTGCAATCAGTTTAGCTCGTATACGATTGAATGTGATCGCATTAATGACACAACTTTTCTTCTTTGTTTCGAAATCGTTTTCAACTGAAATTGAAGGTTAGTAACTGCGAGGTAAGCAAGAAAGACGTTTGTGCATGACCACTCCCAACTCCCCATTGCTTTGTAATTCCGCTGGTATCGTAAATTGGTGATGGAATTATATTGCAAAAAAATGTAACAATACTCAACAAAAGTTACAAATATAAATGCTTCATTTAAGGAAGAATGTGAATAATTTTCTATTAAATCATATAAAATGGATTAACATGTTTTTCTTTAATATAAAAGTTACGAAGATTGAACAGTGGGGTTTTAAGATTACCTGTAATTTGGTTACATAAAAATCCAGAATCTGCCTTGTAAAATCATGATTTCACTTTCTTTTCCTTTTTAGAAAAATGTCCAAGGTCCCAAGGTTATAAAACTGAGAATTGAAACCAATCTCAAATCTCAAGTATCTGATTGGCCGCCATTTCAGCCAATCAGATCCTCAAGATTTGAGACTGGTTTCTAATCTCAGTTTTAAAACCTTGGTGCCAGTAATACAGTCAAATGCCTTATTGGGATCATCCAAAAATATAGACAAGCTCGAAATTAAGACCACATCAAAAACATGATGTCTCATACACAGTTTTGCACTATTTTCCACCATAAATAAAGACCCCTTCTGCAAGGGACGTTGGTCGTGTACCAACTTGGTCGCCCTTACACGTAATGTTATGTCACATGGGCGTGTTGCTCCTGCTACATTGACGTAGCACTCTGCAAAGTGAAGACGAGATCTGTCAATGTTTGTAAATTTATTCCGGAATCAACAGTTTATTAAAATATTCAAAATAACAATTTCAATTTAATTAAAAAGAACATTTTCTTTTAAAGTCAATTCAAATTAACCTATATATCTTAATACATAATTGGGGAAATTAGCATCACTTATTATATAAGTACTCACTTAACGCTATGAAAGGCACAGAAAACTTAAATGTCTGCCTTTAAAAACACAAGATTTTTGTACTGTAAAACTTTTAACTTCTGATACAAAATGTACTTTACTCAAAAAATATATCATCAAAAACTTTACTTACATATAAAAACTAAATAAATCATAAATGGACGAAACCTATGCCCAATGTTATAAAACTGAGCATGGAAACCAGTCTCAAATCTCAAGCATCTGATTAGCTGAAATGGCGACAAGTCGACATTTCAGCCAATCAGATGCTTGATATTCTTTTCTTCAAACGATCCATAATAAATTCACAAAAAGTGTTTCACGGTTAGGTGGGACAGACTTTAATAAATAAACTTTACTTATAATGATTACGTGTTGCAAATAATTCTTAATGCATCTGCTTTGCCTATATTTTTAAACATATGTTAACTGGTTTTCTTTCTCTTTCATGAACAACTGAACACACAACTGCATTGCTGCTGAAACCGGACGCGCATTGGCTAAGTCAAACCCAACACCGATCAGACGTCAAGGGCCAATGATCACCAAGGACCAATCCAATGGCAAGATGACCCAGCCAAAACAGCGTGCAGGACGGAGAACCAAGACGAAGATGAATTCAGTGTTCAAACACAAAACAAGGACAAAATTAATGAAATTAGTTTATATATGAAACGCAAAAAACGGTCAGAAGTGAACAGTTCAATATTAAGTTTCGTTCCAGTTGTAAATAGTTACTGTAGTGAAGTGCATATTAAAAAACAACAAACATTGCAAAACTAAAAGCATTGATATGTCTTATTAGTGAATATAAAATATCTTTAAGGTAAATTAAGCATGGTGAAATTTTACGATTACAATATATGTGAACGCGGTATGTAATAACGCGGTATGTAATAACACAGCGGTAGGGAATGTATGTTAACGCAAAGTGTCACTATGCTTAATTTACCTAAAGAGAACATTTTATAATTCACGAGAAAGCATGAAATATTAATTAATTTTATCCTTTCTCGTCACATATTTATCGACCAATTTAAAACTTAAATTATAAATTAAATTGGGGCACCTGCAACTTTCTTAATAAAAGTAATAAACAATGAAATAGGAAGTAGAAGCTTAATTAAAAGAACTCGGCTTAAGATTAAAATTGGCTGATGTGGAGAAAGGCCAGATGCTTGAGATTTGAGAATGGTCTCCATTCTCAGTTTTATACTCGCGTCTTCTCTAAAAGTTTCGTAAAATATTTTTCTCATGTTTCTAACAATTTTATTTGCATATCGTCGGCAGTTAGGTGACTATGAAACAACCGTAAAACCAGAAAACAAAAACAATTCCGATTTTTTATCAAATTGAAATGTGCGAAACACGATAATAACTACGAATAAAATCACAAACTAACATTAACAATTACCATGACCCTACCTGAAGAGCTAGCCTCATTTTCATCGTAGAGCAAGATAAATTTTCCCAGACATGGTTTCTAAATAAAACCATAAAGAACTGTTACATACCTTATGATAATTCAGAGCGATGTCTGTCGAATATCTATCCAGTTTATAATTATTTCTATACATTCCGAATTAATAAAAAGTATTTTTCACACAATTTGAAGTTTATACCAATTGCGAGTGTGTATATCACTGAACGGGGAATGCTCCAGCCAGCGTTGTTACTCACTAATTTGCCACGTATAAGCTTTATAATCCAAATTCGAATTACAGATATCGGTAGCAGAGGAACGGTGTGAAAGAAGAAGGTAGCGGAGTTGGTGGGGCGGGGCTCGAAGCAAGGCAAGCGGCATGGGTGGAAGAAGAACAGTTAGAGGATAGTGATGAAATTTTGTTAACACCAAAGGGATAAAAAAGGAGGAGGAGAATGAGAGAGAAAGAGAGAGAGAGAGAGAGAGAGACAGAGAGAGACAGAGAGACAGAGAGACAGAGAGAGAGAGACAGAGAGAGACAGAGAGAGAGAGACAGAGACAGAGAGAGAGAGAGAGACAGAGAGAGAGAGGGAGAGAGAGAGAGAGAGAGAGAGAGAGAGAGAGAGAGGGACGGAGGGAGGGAGGGAGGGAGGGAGGGAGGGAGTAGCGGAGGGTATTGGTCGGGAAGGAAGCAGGTAGCGTTGATGCGTGTGCGGCAAGTGTGTGACGGAGGGAATGGCTGCGAAACCATTGAAGGCGACATACAGATCGATGACGACATAGTGGATTAAAATTACATGAACAAAAGCGGGTTTTGTAAATCGAAGAATCACATACTCATTTGAACTTATTGACAAATAATATTCCAATGATACTTATTGTCCGTAACAATTCACCAAAGTCGATAAACTGCGCTTCTCAAGAAAACTGTCTGAACAGCAATCATAAAACAATATAGTTAAAATCAATACTTACAAAAGAACTCTCTTAACCGCTTTTCATTAATACAAAAAACGTTATTTACTGTTAAATTGATTCCTGACAAGTTCGCTTTCCAATGACTTGAAGATCTTAACGACTGCACACTGACTATTTTTAAATATGAAAACATTGAAAGGATAATATTCGTCATTTTATAGTAAGTTAGTTCCAATGACACCAAAGTACTGACGGACATAATAGTTACATGTTTCAACCTCAGCGTTACTCAAGCTTGTCAGGATTGTTTGGTGTCTTTTGTGAATGAAATGCTGCAACTATTCACCACTCTGGGGTAACAGCTAAACCGGTGTTATGTTTTCAAACAACCATGAATACACGTATTTAACTCGTGGATAAATCCGGCATTTTGGTCCCCAACCACAATAAAACAACAGACATACAACGGACACCAATTATATATCTCATAGTCTTACACATTTTTACTGTTATTTTTACCGCGAAATGTATAATAAGCAATGCCGTCTGCACATTTTAATGATTGACGTCAACTGTCCAAATACTCCCTTTTCCGTGACATGTCCCAATAAACATATGCACATATAACAATGTGCCATTTGAATTCTCAGTTGTATTTCGATTTTTTTTGTAATTATGTGAAATCTTTAAATAAATTAGTTATTCAATGTAAACAGTATTGAAATTGCAAATAAATTGCTTTAACATACGGTATGATAATGAGTATGGCATTAAAAGTATGTGTTCAAGAGCTGCGTTAACGATCGTGTCTGCTATAATACTCATATTTGCTAACATTTGAAAAGGCAATGCACTCTCAATTTTAAAGCAAAAGTGTGAAATATTTTGACCATTATTTAGAGTGACAACATGAATGCGCTTCGTTATATACTGTCTGCCAATGAAAACGCAATTTTCTGGAATATTTTTGATGTGTGTAAAAGTTTAATAACTTGCCAAAGGTAGATGTGTTTTAACATCGATAAGATGTCGTTCGGCCAAGGAGCAGTTGTCGACGGCGAACAATGCATCTGACGGGCGATTTCACATCGAGACATCCCTCCTTGGATTATGCTAAAACCTCGTGTCGCTGGTTGTCTGAAAGCCGTGGTCGCCATTTCGGCCAATCAGATGCTTGAGATTTGAGACTGGTTTCCATGTTCAGTTTTATAACCTTCAGCCTAGAGAACGTAAAAGATTGCGAGCACGCGATCACCTACACGCACTCATAGTAATGTTTAGTAACTGTACACTAAGTATAACTTACATGTTCGTACTTATAACCCTTAAAAATAATATCGAATATACGTCATGTGCGATATGTGACGAATTCCTGGGTATTATTCACATACTTATGAAGGATTCGCACGAATTTTTCGCGTTTGCAACTAATTCTTTTGTATGAAAAATAAAGCTCAGCATACCCACTGTAACAAACTTGCGACCCTTTTTTTTACCTTCAGCCCCGAAAAGTTTGTGATAGTTCCTTTAAGTACACAATGATACATTGCACAGTGACCCTCCGTCAGATCAGGGTCGGTTGCAAGATTTCTAGAAATGGTGTTTGTTTAGGGCAGCCTTAGAGCAGTAGCATGACAATTTCCAACCATCTGGCCAAAATGCCCCTGAATATTAGATACTGCTACCTAAAAAGGGGTTCGAGCAACTCTACTGAACCCCTCTGGATCCGCCCCTGTAGATTTTTGCATAATTGCTTAGTTAATAAATTAACTGATAAATATCATTTACGGAATATCTAGCAATGTCACAGGCTGTAGAGATATTTTGAACCACTGTCTAATACTATCAGAATAAGAAATGTAAGTTTTCTTACCTAATAAATGACATATCCATTTCGTATGAATGTTTTAAAAGCATTTCATATGAAATTCATTTAAGCGTTCATGCAGAATTATCATGGCTCAGTGAAATGAGAGACATTTCAACTGCCAAGGTTTCCGGTATTTTGTGCATATATACTTTGCCTTGTGACATTTCATGATAAAAATTACCATAATAAAATAAACAGTTGCGTTAGATGTAGGATAACATAACATTGAGATCATCGTTGTAGTAGTAGTAGCCCATACAACAGCAGCAGCATCAGCAGCATCAGCAGCATCAGCAGTAGTAGCAGTAGTAGCAGTAGCAGTAGCAGTAGCAGTAGCAGCAGCAGCAGCAGTAGCAGTAGCAGTAGCAGTAGCAGTAGTAGTAGTAGTAGTAGACTAATCACCAGCAGCAGCAGCAGTAGTAGTAGCAATATTAGCAGTATATCTTGTATGACTGGAATATACTACATAGTGTTCTGCATTGCCCAGCATTAAACCCGTATTGTATTTCCTGTCCTGAAAGCTAACCACTAGACTATGGGTCGCCAAAGTAATGGTGGCGGTGGCGTCGACGGTGATGGTAGTAGTGGCAGCAGCAGGTGTCCTAGTAGTCGTCGTACTAGTAATAGGAGTCACACTTGTTGTTGCTATAACTCAGGTAATAAATTACATAATAACAAAAGTAACAAATGGGAAACCACTGTTATTAATATTACTTACAGTTCTGTCTAGAGTTCTTTCCCCTAATGCTTTATTGCTGTATTTTATATTCTACTGCATTTTTTACTTATTATATTACGAGTGAATAAAAGCTTAAATTTTAAAAATAGTTTGTATTTTCGAAAAAATAAATAAAAACAGTAGATGATATGTCCGTTTTAGACATTTTTCCCCTAGGTAGTTTTTTTTTTCGGCGTAAAGTGCGGGAGCTGGCTTTTAACCATGGTTTTTCAACCACTGAAGAGTTGTTAATCATACACGGTTTAAATTATTTCGCAGAGGAAAAATCAAACAAACTATTTCGATTGGTGCCCTGTTTTAGGAGCATCTATTGGTAAGTTGTTTCTGACATCGGGCAAAATGTATACACACAGTTTCAAACGATAAGATCTAAGTTATTTTCGTAGAAGTTTTAGACAAACAATTATTCAAAAAAGCCATTCAAAATGAGTATGCCTTGTTAGACCGTATGTCACAAAACGTATATGTCACACGTGTGATATATTCGGTCGAATACGTCACACGTTGTGATATATTCCGTCTAATACGTCACACCATTCAGCCGAATATAGGACATATAATGTGACATATTCGGTTAGAATTAGTTTTTCCACGCTTATCAAAACGTATTTGTCACTTATAAAAATGTGTCAAAAAATGAAAACGGTGTATATAAATAGAAGTCCAATTATTTAAAATATACTACTCAAAATTTGATAAAGGTCACTTAAAAGATTGTGTTTATTCCTTACATAAGGTTTAAACGATAAAATATTTGCTGTGGTTCTGAAAATATGTTCATTTGACATCAGCTATGTGCCAAAAAAGAATAAGCCGTCAAACATTTGAAGTGGAACAGCGGTTGAAACTTGGTAGGGGCAAAAATTCGGGATAAAACGGAAAGCGATCCCTATCAAATTTTGAAAGAAGATTAACCTAGTGCTGGAATTGTTAATATCATCATCATCATCATCATGCAACATCGCGACAACACGATGTTGCTAGATTTACGTCTAATGGCGTGGTGTTCTTTAAATCACTGTTGATAGCGAAATAGTGACGTCGACAGTATATTTGTAGATTTTTTCCTGTAAACTGTTATATGATTTCCAACGTATGTTGTTAGAATATACGTCTAATTGTGTGATGCTTTTAAAAATAACTAAAGTTATGTCATTATCTTGTTGGTTTTAAATTAAAAAAAAGATTTTACTTGTAATAATGTGATGTTCTTTCAAATAACTGTTCAACTTATGTCAGTTTCTTGTTTATTTACGTTATAAAAAAGATCCTAATGTTTTTAATTTGATATAAAACTTGATGACAGTTTCTCGTCTATTTAAACTATTTGTGTTTAAGTTCTTGTGCCCCCTTAATGTACATTGCATATCTGCATAAGTCGAAAACGTTACAACAAAAAATCACTCGTGATGATGATGTTGATGGTGATGTTTCGTTTACGTTAATGAAGGCAAGCTGCTGCTGCTGGTGCTGCTGCTGCTGCTGCTGCTGCGGACAAAGATAATGGCAGCGATGTTCAAAATTGGTTCACTGTATGAAATATGTGATATATACGGTCAGACATTTATCGCTAATTTGCACAAACGTATATGTCACATGAAGAAAGGTGTTATTAATTTGGCCGAATATGTCACACACGTGTGACATGCAAGTTTTGTGACATATACAGTCTAACAATGCCTTGTTTAAAGTTTTATTTTTGAAACATGTTTCTAAACTCATCACAGTGGTAACTTCCATTTACAGAAAAAAGTAAAATAATTATGCTTATCAAGAATCGCCACACTCCAAAACACAGCCTCCCCACGCAACGAAAAAGAAGAGAGGAAGAGAGAGAGAGAGAGAGAGAGAGAGAGAGAGAGAGAGAGAGAGAGAGAGAGAGAGGGAGAGAGAGAGAGAGAGAGAGCATGTTTGTTATAAGTATGTCAATTCAAATAGGACGCCACAAACAATAAACGAAAAAGAGAACCTTTGGGGATACCGCCTTGGAACGGTCAGTGGCAAAACAAATTGTATAATTATATTTAAGCGGAAGATTTCCGAACTTTATTCAAGGTTTCGCTTCACACGCGAAAAACCGGGTTCAATTCTCAACAAGGGAAGTGATTATAATAATCATTTTGAGGTAGGTAGAGTGGTGATAATTAACTTAATATACAGCGAGAACATAAATGTCGCTTTGTTAGGCATATTTATTTTTTATTTCAACGAAATACATCGCACTGTATTTCCCTTTAAACAAGTCGCCATTTCAACCAATCAGATGCCTGGGCTTTGAGACTGGTTTCTAATATTAGTTTTATAACCTTCAGCCTAGAAGATCTGTAACAAAGTCGTTTATAATTTAAAAAGAAATTTCTTGTTTAATTATTTGCTGCATCAGATTCACGAGGCTTATGATTTTATGTTCGTGTTGGCTTTGAAGGTAACACTTTATATTGATTTGGAAGCGCTAGGGGACTGTTTGTCGTCTTCTTCTGCTATTTAAAAAGAATTTGTAGACTGTTTTTTGACCTGAACAACAGCCAACTCGAAACGCGTAGTGAAATATTGGAGTTTGTCTTCCTTTGTTCATTTATATTATCGAAGCTGTTTTAGCAAAATGTTGCCATTTATTCATGTAAGAATAGGTTGAAAAATATTCGCAATCGCTAAATGATTTTCTAATAAAATGTTTAAGCAGTAGGTTTTGGACAGTTTTTGTTCTGGCCGATTGACACTCGGACTGTAATGATAATTCAACATAAAATTAATCCTTTGTGACCAAGAACATACGAGCATGTGCAATTTACTATATGTTTAGTATTATTACAGTAAAGTGCCTCGTAATGACCACCCCAAAATTAAGACCACACCTTCCGATAAAGTAAGACCCTTTGCACAATTTTGTACTATTAACTGCCACGGAATTAAGGCCATCCCCTCCCAAAATAATATAAGTACCTTTGTACAATTTTGTACTATTTACTACCCTAGAATTAAGACCAGCCCTCGGATTAAACAAAAAGAACCTTTGCACAATTTTGTTACTACCCCAGAGTTAAGACCATACCCTCCGATAAAAAATAAGACCCTTTGCACAATTTTGTACTATTTACTATCATAGAATTAAGACCATCCTCTCCGAATAAATAATAAGACCCTTTGCAAAATTGTGTACTATTAACTACCCGGATTTAAGACCAGCCCTTCCGATCAAGTAAGACCATTTGCATAATTTTGTACCATATATTAGCCCATAATTAGGACAATCCCCTCCGAAAAAAACCTTTGCACAATTTTGTACTATTTACTGCCGCGGAATAAAGAACATCCCCTCCCACAAAAATATAAGAAACTTTGTACAATTTTGTACTATTTACTACCCCAGAGTTAAAACCACCCATCCGATAACAAATTAAGACCCTTTGTACCATAATAATAATAATAATAATAATAATAATAATAATAATAATAATAATAATAATAATAATAATAATAATAATAATAATAATAATAATAATAATAATTATAATAATAATAATAATAATAATAAATTCTTTATTTTGAGAGGATAACATATTTGGCATAGCCATTCTTACATATGGTCCTCTTAAAAACAAGTACAAATGGTTACAAATTTACATTCATACTTACATTCTCATAATATAATTGAAAGAAAGAAAAAAAATAAAGTTACAAAGTATATAAACTTATATACTTATACAAAGTTAAATTATGTACTATTAACTCCCCCAGAGTTAAGACCATCCCCTCCGATAAAAAAATAAGACCCTTTGCACAATTTTGTACTATTAACTCCCCCAGAGTTTAGGCCATCCCCTCCGATAAAAAACAAGACCCTTTGCACAATTTTGTACTATATTACCCCAGAGTTAAGACCATCCCCTCTGATAAAAAATAAGACCCTTTGCACAATTTTGTACTATACTACCCCAGAGTTAAGACCATCCCCTCTGATAAAAAATAAGACCCTTTGCACAATTTTGTACTATACTACCCCAGAGTTAAGACCATCCCCTCTGATAAAAAATAAGACCCTTTGCACAATTTTGTACTATACTACCCCAGAGTTAAGACCACCCCCTCTGATAAAAAAAGACTATCTGCACAATTTTGTACTATACTACCCTAGAGTTAAGACCATCCCCCCTCGATAAAAAAATAAGACCCTTTGTACAATTTTCTTCTATTTACTATCCCGGAATTAAAACCACATCATTCTTAAGAGCAGCCCCGAGGTGGTCTATATAGAGGGGTTTTACTTCTGCTTCCCTGGTATACATAATTACAGCAGGGAGTTCAGCCTAAATGGTGGCTGACGTACTTTAAGCGAGGAATTTGGTGGCTGATTTCCAATATGGCGGAAAAAATCGGGAAAGTTTGATACCTGTTGGAATATTTTCACACGGTTGGCACACTATATTCAAATATTTCCTTTAATGACATATCCCATTCGGATCTGCAATGTTTACGCTTGACTCGATTTTTTATTTGAGCTTCCTAGCTGTCCTAACAAAAAAGTTATTGAAACAAAACCTTGCAAGGTTTGTTGTGGTTTTTTGTTTTCAGATTTTCGCGAGGGAAAACAAAAAAACCACAATATACCTTGCAAGGTTATGTTTCAATAACTTTTTCGTTAGGAGAGCTTGAAAGCTCTAATAAAAAACCGAGTCAAGCGTTAACATCGCAGACCCGAATGGGATATGTCATTAAAGGAAATATTTGAATATAGTGTGCTTACCGTATGAAAATATTCCAACAGGTATCAAACTTTCCCGATTTTTTCCGCCATATTGGAAATCAGCCACCAAATTCCTCGCTTAAAGTACGTCAGCCACCATTTAGGCTGAACCCCCTGCAGTAGATTTGAGCCCAAAATAATAAACCTGAGTTTGGAGACCACTTTCAGATCTCAAAAATCTGATTGGCTGAAATGGCGGCTGGTCGAAATTTCAGCCAATCAGATGCTTGCGATCTGAGATTATTCTCATAATTTAGTTTTATGATCTTTGGCCCCGATTTCCACATTAACACCTGGATATTCTAGAAATTCCGCTTTTAAGATCACCTGTGGGACTGGGATTTCAGTCACGAACTAATAAATTGTTACTCAAGAGCATCTAAAAAAAACCAGGGGCGGTAAATGAAATTGATTTGAATCAAACCAAAATAGATACGTGTAAACCGTCTATAGAACAGCATTTTCCTTTTTCTTTTTTTCTATTTTCAATTGCAGATTGAATGTTTACACAGCACAGTTCTTAGTGAGGCTGGATCGCTGTGCGTTGGTAATACAGTCCTTAGTTTGATCGGCGTACGGGATTAGGTAAACGAGTTGACGTAACATTATCACTAACGTTATAAAACTGATATTAAACTAATATTGAAAAAAGGGTAAACAATAATATTTCATGCAATGAGTTCTTACATGTTCTTTTAATAATAGCAGGACATATGCCATGGTCGCTCCCTAATAGTGCCATCTAAGGTCTTTAGGCTTAACATGCCACAAGTCAATATTGATAAAAGATATGAAACGGACAAGGAACATCTCTTTATCTTTTGACAGCCAATCAGCGTTTACCGTCTACAGACGACAACCAATCAACAACGTCGTTCACAAAATAATCATGTCATTAAATAGATAAAAAATTTCATTCAGTCTTTTAAAATTGCAAATAAAGCACGGACATTGATTACAGATCTAGTCAAGTTAATATATGACCAGCTTGATAGTACAATATCAAAACAAAAGAACCCCCGAACCAGGAAGCGAAAAGCTGAATTGCGAAACTAAACAGAAAACACATAGTAACGCTGGGATGGCATCACATTGAGTTCCCGTCAACAATATATATTAAGAGCCACCTAAAATAGTATGTTAAGATTATTTACTAAAACAGTTTAAACCCGTAGTTTGTTCAAGAAATGCCAGTGTTTAAATCCAACATGTCGCCTACTGCCCAATGTTTTTGCGAAAGCTGGCTGAAGAAAAACCATAGCGTACATACGCTTAAGCACTTGCGCTGAAAATTAAAAATCAGCATGTTCGTGAAGTTAACAGCGTAAAGTTGGCCGCCCAGCAGCATAGCAACATGGCAGCGGGAAGTTGGCCATCCGGTAGCCATACAGCCAAGCAGCATGAAGTTGGGTCTGGTAGCCTAGCAACCTAGCAGCGTAAATGATAGTTAGAAGTTTTTATACAATATTTTAAAATTGGCAATGTAACGTGTCGATATTGTAACGGACCATAAGGCCCCCCTCCAAAACTCCATGAAGTGATCTCCCATTCTATTCGAATTTCCGAAAATTGATTTATTTCTTATGGACAACAGAATGATGTATTTTAATTCTGATTTGCAAGAAAATGATGCATTATAACTGTTGTTTTACGGTATAAGTATTTATGACGTGAATTACTGAACGTCATGACCTCTCAAAAACCGATGACTTCGAAATAAGCTAGTTACTTTCAAGTAATTAATTCGGCTTCGGAACGAACCTGACAATTCTGTCTTTGGGTTTATGCGGACCTATAATCAAAGTAATAATAAATTAAAATAATTACCAACATCCAGTGCACCACAATTTTAAGGCAGTCAACATGAAACAAGAAATATCTTTAAAAAAGATAAACGGCGTTGATGGAAAAGATTTATATATACATGTATATAAGAAAGAAAGAAATACAGAGAGGCAATGCAGACACAGTTTAGTTATTTTATTTTATTTGTTATAGCTGTTGACGAAACCTCCCTGCCTTCTTAGTATGACTTAGAGATTAAGCGACTGAATCATGACAACTCATAAATTTATTGAAAGTGTCTTAAAAAAATGTTGAAGCTGTGTAACAATTTCATATAGTGATAACAAGTCGATTAAAGAAGCAAAATATTCAGTTTCAATAAAATACCTCTTGTAGAGTGAGAATTCAAAATGAATAAATGTCCTTGAAATTTAATAAATATAAATAATAACAGCCTGTTACAAGAGCGAAATCTACCAACTTTTACGTATATGAAGTTTAAAATAAGTGTCCGTCCTGAGCATTGAACCTGGGGCCTCCGCTTTGAGAGGCAAGAGTGTTAGCCACTACACTACAATGAACTTGTCTTACGAACTTGAAATTAACAATCAGTATCAAAGGAACTAGAAGGAACCAGTAAGAACTAGGAATATCTACACTTCTCTTTCGTTTTACACTGTGTATTGTATGCAAGTGACACCCAAGAATATTCCATATAATATTGTATTTCAGCCATCACTATTGACTTAACTGGTTACTTAAATCGTAAATATGTTTTTCCTCCAATACAACACTCACTAACAACCAATCTAATTAATCTATTTGATTTTTCCGCTGCATAATAATAAAATCCCACTAGATACCTCTCCAGCCTGCTAGATGCCTCTCTGGTGAAAATAGCTACCAATCGAAATAGTTTATTTCATTTTCCCTCTGCATAATAAGAGAATACGAGTAATATTTACAACATTTCATTGGTCGAAAAACTAGGTCAAAAGTGAGCTTAGACAGCTAACGCCGAAAAAAGCTGCTCTATAAAAAACAACACAACAGCCATAGTAACACATGGATTTACAGTGCAGCATCTGTAGTTTTGCAAACTTCTTATTCCAGGAGCAAAAATATAACTAAGTTGTAGATCTCCCAATTTTGTAGAAATTACCTTCAAAACACGTAGGGTAAGCACATTTTAGTGTGCACAACAATCCAAACCACAAACTGAGATAAACTACATGTCCATAAATATTTAACTTAAATAAGACATTATTGCCTTTTCCTATTAACCGGAGTAGCTTTTAACTGTTCATGTCTACAATTATGATTTATTTGAACACCTGATGAAAAGGTAAATTTAGCAGCCCGCTCATCAACAGCAATACTTGTGAATTTATGTGATGTGGCTAAGTTATCATCGACACACCTCCAGTCTGCCGCTTCAAATTAACAGTGAAATCTGTCTTCACCACTCAGAGGGAAACCCAAAAGTGGTCTTTGAAGGTTTATGGTATTTGTTCATAGGTTATTTATTTATTTCAGCCAGTGGTAAAACAATTGGTCTTTATCTACAGCTGGTCTTTTACAGGTTGGCCTTAAGCACAGGTTGGATGCCAACGTACAGAAGCCATATTTTCGCATGTCGCGGCTTTGTTTTATCATTGTGCTAATTAAGTAATAATAAACAAGAAATTCTGCACATGTGTTCTATTAGAAAAGCGCTTTTCTTTGCAGATACTATTAGATAAAAGTTGTAATCCTAGCAGTAAACATAACAGTAAACAAACAGATGAAAAGAAGAGGACAAGACACTGTTTACGTGATATGTTTTCTCTCCTTTCATGTTATAGATAATTTTGGACAATATTGTCATTTTATTTTCCTACGCCGTATCTTCTTGACATAAAAATTGAACATATTTGTCGCCTTTTGCTTTTTATAACTGCATGTGCTAAAGAACTCAGTTTAAGGAAATAAATTTGCAGTTTTCATTCGTTTAAATAATAGTTTACATATATAAACGATTAACAAGAAGCTCTACTGGCTTTAAAGGCCAGGGAAAAAAGTAGCTTTCCTCTTGATGTTTTGTACACAGTGTAGTGACAAAGCCATGACTAAATTAACAGCAGTAGATTATGTTTGGACTTACCACTCTTAACTAAGGTACATGTATCATGTTGTTGCATTTTCTGGTAATTTTTAATAAGAAAGATGCTACGCGTATTTATACATCGCTTTATTATTTGAATTATTTCTTCGAACTCACATCCAATCTGATTAAAACCATGTCCGGTAAAACAACATTTTGTTAGATCTGACTTTGGTGAGATTGAAACCTTTGCATCATCTAATGTTTCAATAGATGTTACAGTGAGTTAATGCTACAATCTCCACAAGAGTTGTCGTACCTTTTTTCACAAAAAATAACTATCGTGTTCAACGGCCTTCAAGGAGGATAACTGATAACAGCACTGATTGACTGTATGGGACGACGTTTTACGGCCGCCACACCGCACAAACAACGCTACTATGATAACAATATAAAATAAATGAAATATTCAAGCAATATAAACGAATTCAAGTTAGTTTGTGGAAAATTTAAGTTTGAACCTTGAAAATTGAACTTAATAAGTATAAAATTCGAATTACTAACCTGAAAATTCAGTTAGTGTTTTAAACATTCAAGTTGAAGAAATAAAGCAAAGATTTATCTATCTATCTATCTATCTGGTCCTAATTAGGCTTCCATACTAAAATAAAATGAACCGGCATGTTAAACAAATACATTGATTGTCTTGACGAAATACACAACAAATAAATTGTCACATGTTTTCAATGACCCTTCTCTGTTTTGGTAAATAAAAATGTTTATTTTTACCTCCCTAACTTCCTGAATCCATACGAATTCGTCCCTGCTATTAAATAAAGTGGTTGGAACATTGATTAATGTTCTCTTTAAATAAATATGTTAAATAAAGCAATGATAAGATCGTTTTTGTATGGGTGTTGTAACGTGTACTGCCACGTGTGAGGGTGGTGATAGATATTCTGCCAGGTGCAGACGGTTTATTTCCAGCACCAATCAAATCGTCGAAACAGGAGATGCAAACAGGAAGGTTATAATTGCAGGTTACATCATTTTCGGAAATTTATTAACAATAAAGAAGGTAATATACAATCAAAATATCAATTGAATTTCCGACGTTTCTCTATTAAACATTCGCCTTCTATGCTCTCCAAAAGTTCTACACGGTCGTATTTTTCACACACTTTAAGTAAAGCATGGACATATTTGTGTCGAGCTACATTTCCCGATTTCTTTTTAAATTCTAGCTAATTGGTGTCAACAAAGCTAAAAGAAAGGCTCACTGCTTTCCACTATTTCAGTATATTAGCACCACAACAGAAGAAGCATTTTAACAATGTTAACACATAACACGAACGTTGTTGTCGCAATGATTCCCGGGTGTCAATAAAAATTACTTTGAAAATATGAAACTAAACATGTCACAAAATTTGCTAGGAGGGCTTAAAATGTCACAGAATATTTAGTTCCTAAATCAAACTATAGTATTGGAGTTAAAATCACAAGTTTTCATTTTGACAAATAATGTTTAATTTTGTACATTATTTAATCCGCATAACCGCAGACCACGTGCCATCTCACACATAACGTCCACCAGCCCTTTGTCGCTATCGCTTCATCATGTTCTAATTTCACCATGGCCAAAGATCATAAGATCAAATATTGCAGACCAGTCTCAATTCTCAAGCATCTGATTGACTAAAATGGCGACCTGTCGCCGTTTCAGCCAATCAGATGCTTTAGATTTGAGACTGGTTTACAGCTTTACTTTTATGATCTTGGGCACATATCGACATCACTTAAATGCAACAAGTGTACAGTTTTCAACGTTTAAAAATAGTTTCGTTGTTACAACTTTTCAGTTGATGTTAATGAATTCTTGCATTCGTAGCTGTTTACGACGGCGGAATAAATATAATAAAATCAAAGAGCTGAAAGCTTTGAAAGACTGACGGCTTTGGAAGGAAACTTAGTTAATAAGCTGAAGTGTGACACGTCAGGTTCTCAGAACATAATATTATACTGTAGTAGCTGATAGTTAGTTCCTAATATGGTTATGCTTGGCCATTAAAAATATGCAGTTTAAGATGATATTCTCATTAGATGATCGCAAGAAAATAACCTCGTTCAGTAATCGACCAGCAAATAGCACAAATAATTAGTTGTTTAAGGGAAATATGCCCTACAGTTACCACACGATTATTATTTAAAAGCGACGAGTGTTTTTGTTAAACTAGGTCAACAGGTGACATACTTAACTGAAAATTTAGTTTTGTAGCTTTCAAGTACAATGACTTTCCTCAGTACATTTTAAATTATGTACTGTCTCTGCTACCATAAGTAGAAACTATATATCAAAGAGAAATTTTTATTTTGATGCAAGCGCAAGTTTATTTTAAGAGCGTGTGTAATTGTTCTTTTTATTAATGGTTGGAAAACCAGCTAGCCAAATCGAGATGATAATCGGGGATTATAGTCAATGATTTTTATGAGTCTATATTTACTATTTGTAGATTTTCTCAATATAGAATGTATGGACCTGAATTTCAGCACAATATCAAGACCGCAAGACTTTTCATTCACTAAATTGAATTCTTCGTGCATATCTAATGAACTCAGCAGCATAGCTCGCAGCTGTGTTATTTTTTGTTTGTGAGATGGCTGTCTTTAAAGCTTCAAAATTAGACCAGAACGTAAAACGTTGAGCTAGCAGTGTCTGCTTAAACTTTCAGCCTGATCTCGCTGTCACCGTAGAACCGTTTTACTTGAATACGCATGTGGGCGCAATGATATACCTGAAGTTAAAAACCGCCTGTCGCGGAACTATATTTATGAATGAGTCCATTCGATTTCTAGCTTAAGACTGTCGGCGCCAGTCTCAAAATTGGGGCGCGTTCCACCTAAAGTAGACTTCTTTGAGATGTTAGCGGTTTTAATAGCACAGCGAAATGCACTCTCGAACACAAGACCTTTATTTTGTCGTAGTGACACAAAAAATGAAATTTTTATCATGATGATATATTTTAATAGGTTGAAAATTTAAAACAAACAAAAAATCGTATTTAGAATAATTAAGTGAATATGTTTGAAAATTTAAATACATATAATGAATATTCAAGTAAGGGTGTTGGAATTTTAAGATATTAAAAAATGAAGTAAATATGTTGACAGTTGACTCTATTCGCTATCACTGTCGAGTGTTCTTATTCTTACATTAAAGCAATGTTTAACGAAATCTTCTGCGTATATGCGAATCGGGTCGAATAAATACGCTGTAGCTAGGAAGTGTAGACCACTATAAAACTTTAAAACATTTATGCCAGACTAGTACATCTCTCTCTCTCTCTCTCTCTCTCTCTCTCTCTCTCTCTCTTTCTCTATCTCTCTCTATCTTGATATTATAATGCCTGAACATATTTTGGATATTTTTATAATATTGAAAAATTAATATTAACTGACATTTCAGCTATGACATCACTTGTATCAAGCGTTATAGTATTATATACTCATTAAAAAATTTATGCCTGACTGGTACATCATCTTTCCAATTGATACTACTACGCAAATGACTCTCTCTCTGTCTCTCTCTCTCTGTCTCTCTCTCTCTGTCTCTCTCTCTCTCTCTCTCTCTCTCTCTCTCTCTCTCTCTCTCTCTCTGTCTCTCTGTCTCTCTGTCTCTCTCTCTCTCTCTCTCTCTCTCTCTCTCTCTCTCTCTCTCTCTCTCTCTCGTGATATTATAATGCCTGAACATATTTTGGATATTTTTATAATATTTTTATAATATTGAAAAATTAATATTAACTGACATTTCAGCTATGACATCACTTGTATCAAGCGTTTTAGTATCATATACTCATAAAGAAGAGACCTAGTTAAGTTACTTCAATTTTACTTCCTGATGCTAAACGTGGGAAGATCTGCATCCAATACCATTGCAGCAGACGAGTTTCGTATTGGAAATCATGGGAATTTCTTAGAAACGTTCATTTCCTAGAATATCTAGATCAATACACATGTGTCTGCGACTTTTTGTGCAATGTTTCTTTTGAAAAAGGTTGTTGACAATATATTGTCTTGAAACGTGACCCTTACAAAGTTAATTACTGTATTTTTATCGCGTTAGGTTATATTTACTATCGTCGTTTTACTCCTTTGAAGTTATTTGCTGCAACGACTCCCACTTCTAAATTAAAATTGCAAACAAATATTTGTAAGCAAACGTTTGTCTTTGATTTGCATCGGTCGTCTGTTTTTTGTAAAGTCATCATCATCATCATCATCATCATCATCATCATCATCATCATCATCATCATGAATAACCAACAGCATGCATCAGCAACAATATCATCTATGCCCAAGGTTATAAAACTGAGCATGGAAACCAGTCTCAAATCTCAAGCATCTGATTGGCTGAAATGGCGTCCAGTCGCCATTTCAGCCAATCAGATGCTTGAGATTTGAGACTGGTTTCAAATCTCAGCTTTATAACCTTCAACCTAGATTAAAACCTTCGGGAAAGAAATAATTAATTTACATGTGCGACGTAAAATATTTTGAGTTAAATGTTGGGAAAAAGAAATTATTTCAAATTATTTGAAAAAAGTTGGAGCAAATTCACCAAGTCAACTTGTATTTGTTTGCTCACATGTTGGGGCAAGTGTAAGGTTGTTGCACCATAGAAATTGGTTTTGACCAATTGGCATATTGTTTTGTTAATGACCGTTCCAAGGCGGTAACCCCTAAGGGTTCTTAATGCCGTTCATTGTTCGTGGTTTCTTATTGAGATTGATCTTTATATAAACCCACGCTGTCGTCTCCTCTCTACTTTTTGGCTGCGTGGGAAGGTTTTGTCTTCTAGATTCAACAATTCATGATCTGAATATTTCATCTTTTCATTAAAGGGGTGAAATAGCAATTAATATATTACATAAGAAGGGTAGTTTGAACGTTGCAAGTATGAAAATATTGCATGAACCTGTTCACGGGTGCAATGTGGGAATGCATATTACTGCCCGTACTCTCTACTCCTTTGCTAAGCAAAACTCAATACAGAACAGTTTTGATCAATCTCCGCCGATGGTTTACAGATGGCATAACTGAGTCTGTTTTAACTAAATCATCATTAAAGCTTCCTCCTTGGGCACAAATTGTTTTTTGCATTCGAATATTGTTCGTGTTCTGATAAATTAAAATAATAACCAAAATGTAAGTATTTTTCCTACGAGAGTCTTACAAGTTTGCTTCATATAAATCAGATCTGAAGATTGTCCTTTTTCTAATCTCGGCCCGGTATTAATCTGAAATTGCTGCATTAAAGTAATGTTACTGGGAGCAGTAATATGCATTTCCACTACTACCCAAGATCAGTCTCAATTAAATCAATTGTTTAATTAGTTTACAAGTATATTGTCATATTTATTGTATTTGGTGGTTTTCAAAATTTCCTTTCATCTATTTATATAATACTTGCTGTCAACAAAGTTAATCCACAGCAAAGTAAATCCAAACAAAGTAATCGCGTCACCGGAGAAGCTTGTCAACGTTTAAAAATGGTATTTTGGCTTTCTAGCTCCTCCCACTGTGTAATCGCATGTTATTTTGGCGCGAAAGTTTAACCGCGCTGCCGATGACTTCATTTAAGAGCATTTTCCATTGCTATATTTTTACAATTTAGAGCAAAACATACCTGAAAGAACTTTTTGGTTGTTTTTTAATCAAAGCCTGCACATTTTAAACATTTCTATTATAATTGCCTAAGTCATGTTTATATGATATTTGTTTACACATATAACTTTATTTACATTAGCTTTTATTTCGCAATATATAAAAATGCTATTTTCATATTTTTTTAAATCATTCTGATCTTTTTCGCTTAAAAAAGTGAAATATGCATATCAGGAATCGCCACACTCACAAAACACAGCCTCCCCACAAACACAGCCTCCCCACGCAGCGAAAAAGAAGAGAGGGGAGAGAGAGCAAGAATGTCAATTCAAATAAGACGCCACGAAAATTAACGAAAAAGGGAACCCTCGGGGTTACCGCCTTGGAACGAAAGCTGAATAATATCAAATAATTCTGTTTTCCCTTCCCTGACTTAAGCAATTGATTTGTACATAGAGAATGCGCATAGAGCACAGTGATCTACAAGAACTAGACGAAAACCAATTCATACAGACCGGCAGAAATATGCTTTCCGCTGTCAGAATAGCTCTTGAATTTCATAAAATCAACAAATTCTTGGCTGTCGTAGGCATCAAAAAAGTGTGAACACCAAATTGTACAATTATTATTGTTTTATTAATAATTCAGTCAAAATTTAATCTTTCGACTGAGAGTTCAGGCCAGAAAATATCGAAATCTTTCGAAAACTTGGCTGAAGGTTTTAAAACTGAGATTGGAAAACAGTCTCAAATCTCAAGTATCTGTTTGTCTGAAACGGCGTATGGTCTCCTTGGGCACTGGTCTGTTTATAATGCAGATCTCTTTGATTCGCTCATGCAGCTGCACTTAAGACTCATGACAGTTCAGTACAAGTATCATTTATTTCTACTTCAGGATTAAGTGGGCTGCTCAAATACTCTAGTTGCGTGAAATGTAAACAGTCAATCTGACGACTATGTTTCAGATAATGTAAGTTTCATGTACATCTCACTTTGTGATCCTTAAAAAATCATGAAAGTTAAGACTAATGTAATTCTCAGCAACCTATTGGAGGCAGAGGTCGATAAATCTTACCACGAAGAGTTGCATATGTCGCTACAATTGTCCCGATGGAATAGATTTTCAATGTGTGCCCCATGTGTACACCAGTGTATTTTGCTAATCGAAATGTTTTTAATTTACCGCTTTTTCAGTATAACTATTCGGAAATTCATGGAAATAAAAGCTGTAAACTTTATGTTTGGACTGATACTAGTATTCTGTAACAAATTACGTCATGAATGCAACATATCTCAATGCCTTCCTCGTGTGGTATTCAAGAATCACCTGCAGGAATCCCAGTTTCTTATTATTAATTTTTTTGATAAATATCAGCGGAATTCAATTGTTTTCACCAAGTGACGTATATCCCTAAGAGACTTGGCTACAGGCTACTAGTGAATACAAAAACCAGGTAGAATGTAAGCTGAGTATGAGCTCGGGCAATAGTCAAGTTTTTCCTGAAGACGCTGCATCTGTTAAACTGGATACTGTTCATTTATCCGCTGTGCGATTTGGATACACGCGGAAAGTCACGCGAAGATAATTTTTGGACGTTTTAGATGTTTATATAATCAGTAAGACATTATAAACACGCAATTGTTTCTTACAACCTAACAGAGATTTTGATAATCATTTTGACTATGATGTCTTATGCATTTTAAGCGTTGTCTGCTGCAAGGATTAACGTCAACTTATCGAAAACATCCTTTCTTGTAACGCGATCAATATTGTAATTACACATTCAAAACGTGCCCAATAATAAATTTATTTTGTTTATGATTTAAGTTTTTGCTTTATATAAAAAAAAACAAATTTTGATATACGTTGCCCACTGAAAATCGTTGTTTCCATATTGTAGCACAACGCGGGATGCTGTGGATTGATGTACGTCAACTTACTCAAAATAATTATTTAACAAGACACGTCGTAACAGAACAGTTAACAACATATAACTATAACGGATAGAGGTATCTAAAGTATACATGTAATAATTCATTACTGTTTTTACTCAAAGCTATAATCAAAGTTAATTATCCTTTATTGACTACAAAACTCTCAAAAAATAGAGTTTAAAAGACATGTAATTACAAAATAATCTTTTACGAACAAATCTTTAAGAAAACAACAAAAACAACACCAACAGTTAACTCGGTATATTTTTGTAACGCTACATATGGTTATGCGATTTATAAATGAAAACCGATATATCTGTTGTAATAGAGTGATCCGATAAGTTCATTGATACTTTAAAGTCCCACGTTTGCATTCAGTATTTCTTTTTTTCAACAGATACTTGAGCAATGAATGAATTAGATAATCACCTTTTATATACACCGATAAAAGAAACAATTGTTTGCTTGTAAATTTCAAATGTGGTCATAAATTGCCACCGAGGCTACGACTTCTGTCTTCGTACGAACAGTTTACTGCACGACAAGTCTCGCTACAAACATTGCGATCGCTGATTGGTCCGTTCTCTGTGACGCTTCACGACCAATCGGTAACGAGTAGTAATAGGAAGATAAAAGTTGTAGTGACCATCTTAATCTTTCTTAGACTAGACACACACCTTAACGTTTGTTTAATTTGTATTAGTTCTCATCGTCGTCCATTTAGTTGGCGTCATCATCATCATCATAATCATTATCATCATCATCACCACCAACAACAGCAACAACAACAACAAACACAACAACAACATCAATGAACATCAACAAATGCATCATCAGCATCAATCATCGTCAATCATCATCATCGTCATCGTCCTCGTCAACATGATCATAATTATCGTTAGCATCATCATCTTCTCCAATAGGCCGCTATTATTGTAATAACTGTCGTTGTATTCCGCAGTTGGTGAAGAAGATACAAAGACATCATCATCATCATCATCATCATCATTTGCTGCGGATGCAGCTGCAGCATCAGTATTGTAAGCAACTTCTAAAACATTAGCAACGAGCAAAGTGAAAGGCAATTTTTCGCTCACTTTTATCTTCATTATCACCCACAATAAAACCGAACATCTTACTTATTTCTGATACAAAAAATAGTCGTTCCTTTCTAGATGAACGATTATCTGTTCGTCGGAAGCAAGACCTGCATCATCATCAGCAGCAGCAACAACAGTTGTCCTATCCCGGTCTTCTTGCTGCAGATATTCGTCACCATTAAAGTTTTCCTCTTATCAGCGATTTCACTCGATATGCTAAAAGCACGAATTCTCACGATCTGAGCCAGTCTACAGATTTCTATTTAATGTGAATTTATTGGAACCAGTAACCTTGGAAAATGAATGTCGTGCGCAGCTCATATAAAAGCAAAGCACACACGCGTCCATAGAAACCAAAGCATGACAATCTCTTGTGATACGAAGAACAGTATTAAAACGTTGTAGTTCTTAAAGTCGTAGCAATTGTGGTTGTGCAATTGTCTCCTGAAATCTGCAGTGTGATTTAGCTTGCAGTTAATTATTTATATTGCAAAGTGTGGAATAAAATGGTAAGAAAATATAAATGAGTTTAATTTATTTGTTTCCTTGCAGTCTATGCTTGATTCATTTAGTTATACAAATTATTTTTTTCGTTTTTTTCTCATTGCGCAACTTTTGCAAATTATTTTACAAATATGAAATTAATTTGCGTGATTTACAAAGTAGCTTTATATTCTTAATATTAAGAGATAAAGTTTGTTTTTAAATCATTGAAGTTTGTTTTAAATCATTTTGTTTAAATATGTTCGAAAAAGGGGAATTTAGCTCTAATTTTTTTTTTCATAATTCTCATTTAATACCCCAAAAATAATAAGTGAAACGATTTATTGATGTGACCCACCATGATCAAATGTGAACTTATGGTCTAGGCCACTAGTGTAGACCCAGAATGGAGCAGTCTAAACATGGTCTTCAATGTTCGCCGTTCAGTCAGAAAAGCATTCTATGCATCTGTACATCTAGGAAACAATTTAGATTCTTGATCGCCATTTGATCAGGGTTGCACTTAATCGCATTTAGCCCCATTTTGTCATTGGGTTTGTTTGTTAGAAAATATCGAAAAGGGGAATTTTAATAAATTATCCATAATTCTCCTTTAATTGTCAATAAATAATAAAGTTATACGATTCATATATACTGATTGCAGAATATATAGTAGTTTGCAAACAGGAAGAGAAATTTGCAAATTTGGCTAAGTTCTATTGCATACTAAAAAACAAAAGACAAAATGCGGAAGACCTAAGTATGCAACGTAAATCGACATAACGAGCTTCGATAATTGATATACTACGTATGTTCAAAAGTTAATATTTTGATAAAATGCAATGCTATATGCAATTTTGCGAAGTTAACATTTAAAAATGGGATAAAGTTTAAGCAGTTTTAGTTGCTATTTTTGAAATTTTATGGAAAAGCACTACCGGTTATAGTTAAAAGTGATATTAATAATAAAAGTGTAAAATAGTAAGGGATAATGTACACTATCGCCACCTATATCGACGTTCATACCGTTGGAAATGTACGTAAACTGTTTTCCCTTCTTAAGAATAATGTATAACAATTTGACTCGTTGACAATGAACTGTTATTTTAATTGATTGCTTAAATTAATTGTTACATGTTATTTGACAAATAACCCCGACATAAAACGGTTACACCGACACGGTTACGTGTACGTTACCGTTGTTTACGTCGTCCTATGATTGATCATTAGTGCTTTCCAGTTACCCCTAAGATTGTAAATTCACTAAATTGTCACTACAATTCGACGATTATGCATCGTGCTTTACTTTTTTTCTCGGCGTAAAATAACAAACCGCTTGCATGTATGAGGTTATTAAAAATTTTCACATAAAACTAATTCCATTTGACGAATACATCGCGGTTATTTAACCTCCATTTTCAACTATTGTCGTGGTAAAGCGTTAGTTCCTTTTTAGTACTTTTGTTTATAATCTCCCTTGCGACTAGCCTATATGCTTCTACCGCCACCAAATCTCGTGAAAATCCCTTTAAAATCAAGAAAAAGGGACCTTCTTCACATATTTCTTTACTTTATAATATATTTCTTTTTGATTTAAGATGCTATAATCAACTTTCAAAAAGCATGTAATACAACTATTGGGTACTTTTCAAGTCCCGCTAGTCTAGCAAAATGGGGAATTATCTAATTTCAGATCACACCAATTAACTCAACAAGAACCCGATGGGAAGATTTGTCTTAAAGATAATTTGCGTATAGAATCAAACGCTTTATAGAAATCTATAAAAACATTTCGCAGCTTCCGTTGCGTAAATTTACCAGTTTTCGAAAGAAAACATTGTAAAGATCTTTCAAAGCAGAATATTTCACAAAAGGAAATAATATGCACATTTTTAAGAATCACTGCTTAGAACGAAGTTATGAACAAGACAATCATCTAGAATAATAAAAATAGAAAGTGTAGACAGAGCAGTGTCCAAGACTGTTAACATGTCTCACAGATCAAGCATCGGACTCGTTGAAAATGAGGCCAGTTTCAATTTAAACAAATCAGATCCTTGATATTTGAGTCTGGTCTCCAATCACAGTTTCATTGCCTTTTGCCTTGATCCAGCGAGTGATAATATTCTAGAATGTGCTTTAATATGCGACTGTCGGTGAATAATGTTCTAGAACTTTGTCAAGTAGTTTAAATACATATTTGTAAATCGTTTATAATTAAATAACATTTTTAATTTCTTTTCATTTCTTTTTGTAACCATGCCACCCATTACGCGTGGGAAGGATCTTTATTGGGCCATTTTTCACACAAGATAACTTCAATACACTTATATAAACACGTTTGATACTCACTGTATTTGAACGTTTTAGGACGAATCACTAAAGAAAGGACAAAAAATCTCAGTGAATAGCGCATGGGACTCGAGGGATTGTTTGAGAGTTCGACCCCAGCTTCTCTAACTAAAATTCAATTACAATAAGCTTTTATGCAGACTTTTAACCGATGTTCTTTGTAGCGGTGCTATAAACTGGGCACTTAAAAATCAGAGACAATTCTGGAATTGGGGAATCTTCTGTAATATCCTCCAAAGACACTAAAATGAGTTCACTCTTCTTGAGGCGTAGCTCACAGGGATTTCCGGTAGCGAGGATAAATAAAAACAAAAACAAACAAATAATGACTTACAAAGTTTAATACCAAATGTATATATTTAAAGAAGTAATTACGATCTCTTGCTGTCTTAACACAAGGTATTTGAGCGATTCCAAGCTGGAGGACAATTTTAAACATGGCCAATGCTACATCAACTAATTTAAATTGGTGTACAAACAAGACCAATTCTACATCAACTAATAAGACCAATGCTGCATCAACTAATAAGGCCAATTCTACATCAACTAATAAGACCAATGCTGAATCAACTAATTTAAATTGTTGTATAAATAAGACCAATGCTACATCAACTAATAAGACCAATGCTACATCAACTAATAAGACCAATGCTACATCAACTAATAAGACCAATGCTACATCTACTAATTTAAATTAGTGTATAAAAAAGACCAAATTGATGCTACATCAACTAATTTAAATTGGTGTAAAACTTATTCCAGATTTTCATATAAAGAACAGAAAGGTCACAATGAAAGCCACCGAACAGGACAAACAATACATGTATTACAGGCTCCGTTTGACTGAGCCTGTTCAAGTTCGGAAATGGAAAAGCACATTACTGTGAAAAAAGTTAATTAAACTACAAGTTTTTTTCTCAAATTTTGTATCGTTTAAATTCGAACTTATCATGAATTTGATACGTAAAATTATATGCGATTAAATTTAACGTTTAAACTTTATTTGAGACATGAACTGTCTCGGGCCCTGGGGGGTTTGTCAATATTTTGATGGTTTAACATGAGCTACATGTAAGTGATGTATCTACGCAGTGTAACTTACAAACCGCCGAACTGTTTTGACAAACGTATTCTTTTGAAGTTAAAAACTAATTTGTTTATTTTTTTTTTTAATTTTTGAAAGGTACAGTTAGAAATGAAAATGTATGATCAATCAATGTCCAGCTAGAGAATAAGAGTGTCGCTTCAAAATGATCTCTTTGCGTCTGGTTGTCTTATGTTATTTTTTTTTTAATTTTTCAATTTTAACCATCCCAGGTTTTTTCAAACTTTTTACATGTATTTGAACCAAAATTATTTTCCCAGCACTGTCTTTGTTAACTTAAAATCAAAATAGATTTTTCAACTATATAATGTGTTATGAAGAAAGACTGGTGTTGTATACAAAAATTCATTAATAAAAGATTTAAGAAGTATTTCTTAGAACAAATTTAAAAGTGTACTATTTTTGTGCCATGCTGGACGCGATTTTTTACCTTGCTCTTAAAGCCCTTAACTTTGGGGATTTCTGTACAGTATGAGGTGATACTTGTAAAGATTTATTGATGACCTTGAAACCAACAGGAAGTTGTTACTTAGCGTCATGAAATGTAGGCATTATATGCTGATTATATATGTTTATTACATCTTGATTTATGGAACACTAGCATGCTGTATTTGTATTGAGAAAATCTCCACTACGCCTAATCAGTAATAAACTGGCATTCTGCTAGCTGTCTGATAATCATAAGGTTATTTGAACTTAATGTGTTACCTCGTCATTTAGTATCACATTTGGATAATTTTATATTTAATGATTTGAATTAAATACACGACCACCGATGTGTATTTAATCCAATTTAAATCCAATTTTATCATAATGAAGTCCTTTTCAATATACAGCGCATTAAACAATTTATTATTGAGATGATCCTAAAATGCTTTAAAAATCGGTTGTGAAGAAATGTATGATCGCCTTAAAACTATAGGATGTGAGAAGTGAACCTGATGATGATTCGACTCCACAAACATTGAATTTTCTGCTCTCAAACCACAACAATCGTACAGGTAGACATTAAACTAAGTCAGTTTATTAAGAAAGTTTATTGTAGATTTTCTTATTCGCGATGATTCAGTATTATTATTTCAAAATAGCCTAAGCAATTATTATAACATAATAAGCAATAAAATGGTAATAATTAGCCCGTGTCAACGCTGAGGTTTATGTATTAGAGGAAGACATTAAGGGTATTATTATGCAAATGATAATAAAATTATGATATGAAAGTTTAATTGCAGTATGACACCTAAGATAATAATCGCATGTAAACCCCCAGGGTGGAGTCAGCTCGCGAGCTAAAATTAGCGATACAACAACAACAACAAAACTTACGATAACGATGTAATGATTGTTTTATTAGATCATTAGATTATTTGTGTACATATTGAACTTGAGAAAATAATCATATAACCTTAAAAAAATCAGTATTCGATGATTCGCGTTAACGATTGATTCATGAAACATGAAATGTTTTGGTTGGTTGTAATTTTTTACACAGAACGTTTAGAAGAAAATATTTGTAAGAACTGTTTTTTAGGAAATAAATGTTAGCTTAGAATTGTTATGGAGCAAAATGTTATAAGTTACATGCCTAAATTTCTTACGTTCCATTAGCGCTATTAACAAAAACGGATACATGTATAGTACATTAAAGGTTTCATTTAAAAGTGAATCCTAAACCAATATATTAACACACTTTTTTACTGAAAGTTTCAAATTCTTAAATATAACGAAGTAAGGTTTAACTTCTTAACAAGAATATATTGGCCTGATATTGAATGTAATATTTTATTTCAATTAAGATTTGTATAGTGCCTGAATTTTTTATACTGTAATGGTATTGCTTTCAAAACGATAAAATTTTACATTTACACTGAAACAATTATTGTTTATTACATTTTTTGGATTTGCGCATGGTCTCTTCCTCGTTGAACTACTGTATGAAAATGATTATTTTTTTGGAACTAGAGCTTAAGTGTTTGGATCTCACAGCATGTCATAAAACCACTTTTTAACGATAAAACAAACATGGGCACCAAACACGTCTCAACAAGAACCCTTTGACTCGCAAATAGCATGCACACCCCTAGACAAGTTATAAATTTATAGGAGAAAATGATTTCAAAGAGACATGGAGAATCCTAAACATTGCAAAAACACTTGATCCAATGTCTACTGATAAAGCATGCTAAAGTAAAACAAAGACGTCATTAAACTTCGAACAAAGAACGGAAGAAAAGTAAGGAGGATTGAGTCTTAGTAAAAAATACCAGAAGAAACTTAGACCGATCCCGGCACGATAAGCCGCGGGCGCTCAGATCGTGGTTTTTGACAGAAAAGATACGCTTTAAAAAGATAATTTGTCAATCATGTTAGCTATAAATCAATAAGTCACTAACAAGATACAAAATACATGATTTGTTTTTATCGAATTCAATCAAAAATAAGTTTGTACATTTATCAAAACAAATTGACTTTTCAAAAGAAATTAACTCAGTTTGAAGATACCGCTTCTTGACATTCTCGTTGTCTCAGCCCATGCTAAATGGTCGAGAGTTGACCATTAGGAAATTATAGTAAAAGATAATATTGATGTTAGAATTGTTTTTTTTTAAATAGTTAATTCTGTTTAAAAGACGTGTACTAACTTACTAGGCCTATGTTACTTAACTAATATGTGACTGACATTAAGAATAAAATTGATAGTTTATTGATAGGCCCTATCCATATGAAACACAGCGTCTTCTGTGTTATTCTTACATTGTTGTTACCATTTTGGAAAGAATTACAAATTATTTGTCATGTTTTTATTTAAAAACAAAACAAGAAATGTATAACATATTTGCCCGAGTATGTAGTTCTGCTGAAACTTATGACGTCATTTACCGAAGATACATTATTGCATGAAACGGATTATTACTCAATATTTCGTCAGTGGAAGCGAACGTGTTTGTTGTTGTTTTTTTTTAACTTGAACTTGTTCAGAAAGATAGAAACAAGTCATTCTTTAATGATGAATGACGGTCATTTCATTTTAGCATAAAAGTTCACATCTTTTATAAATGGACCTCTTCTTTATCATCTATTTTATTAGACTCTAACGTTTTAACAGTTAATGGAAAGGGAAATCCTTTCTATTAGGTACTAACTTCTCATGTATTAGAAACGAACTCCTTTAGTAGAGATGACAGCATGATAGAACAATTATATAAAAAGATCACGTGACGATTAGTTCGTTTCGAGTGTACAAATCATCCGTGATGATTTGAGAAATTGAGATGTTTTATGAATTTTGTTTTTCATCAGTATTACGAGAAAAAATATTTATCGTCCTCATTTTGATTTCTAACAGGATATTTCAATTAAGCGACTATTGTCAGTTGCACCAGATGTCAGTTTTAACAGACACATAACGGCTGATGTCATCGCGCCGTTGGTAGTTCTGAAAATGAACGATTACTGACATTGCAGGCGTTTTCGGTTCTAACAGAAACATCGCGGCTACCGCCATTGCAAACATTGTCGGTTCTTACAGAAATATGTACATGTAGACACAACAGTTATCCATTCTAACAGATATATTCAGCTACTGCAATCGCATACGTTTTGATTTCTAACAAACGTAAAGCATTTTTGACCGCAGCCGTTGTCAGATATAACCGAAGCATAGCTGTAAAATGCCGATCCTTAAATTGTTGTGACTGGTGTAAGAAACTATAAATTTGAAACCGCACAGTGGTACCTTAGAGTAATATAACCTGAAAACCAAGGCCCACTGAATTATCTTTTAAATTATTTGAAGTTTATTTTTACTATAATCTGAATATTCGTTTATTTTATATTATGTAAAAATGTATATTTTACAAAGAGAATAAATATCAAGCACCAAAAAGTAGACTGCGACTCTGAAAAAAACACAACAGTTACCTGCCTCAAAGAATTTAAATATATGTTAGCATCCTTACAAATATAAAAAGAATCTAGCTTAATTAACATGCCAGAAAGAGGGTCAGTTTATACATTACAATTAGGAGTAAGTTGTTATTGGTCTGCTTTTCAATAATTTTTGCTAATTAGAAAGCGGGATATATCAAAGCAATTTTCAAACTTTGCAACTGTTATAAATTAAAATAACACTACATCAAATCAGCAAAGCTGTCTTCTACAGTCAGAACAAAGATCAATTAGATCTTTTACCGAAAAGGGGCTGTTTCGTGGACATAGATAATGATTTATCGTTTGCATCTTCACTTGTAACCGTTATCAAGAACAATATTTTTGATGGATGTTGCGAGCCTCTGGCTTCTGTGTTCTTGGTTCCATTTGTGTCCTATGGGTCCCCACGTCCGCCATAGCCCTTAGAGCAAAACAGCTCTCCATATAGACAGTCCTTTCCTTAAGGTAACACTCCTCTTCACTTATCGATTTTATTGATTTCAACCTGTCAAACTTGATGGATTGAACTTAACAGTATACTACATGTTATTTTTAATTAGTACAACTTTATGACCACGAAATTTTAAATCCCGCCCACTTTTTCAAAATAGCCAAAGGTCATTTTCACTGAACCACTATTCACGTTTTAACCAATATAAGGCATCTTTACACTAACTGCTCTCAAATCCAAATGCGCAACTAATAAGGAAACATTGAGTTTTATTTTATAACAGAAAGGAAATTGTGTTAAATTTTAATATTCATTTCCTGAAAACCGTTTCCTGATGATCGAGACACGCTCACTGGATTTAGACTCAGGTATTTCCTAGACTACTCTTCCTGTCCACAATTATGCACTTTTTTTACTTAATATTTTATATGAATTTCACTTTTACTTCTTTTCTTTTCTTCGGGTTCTTTTTGGATTACTGCAATGACAATGCCTATTATAATAATACAAAGGTTGCTGTTTTCTTTTTTTCACCTTATTTGTTAACAGTTTTATTAGATTTTTATTTCATGCATGCATCGAAAATATCTTCAATTGTTATTAACAATCATTATTGTAAGTGAAATTAACGCGTATTATAAGCATCGAATAACAGCGTTCGCTTGATATTTAACTATTTGTATAAGATTTTTGCTAAAGTGTAAACTTCTATTTAACAACAAACTGCGCATATCTGAATACTACTCGTATTACAATTAAACAATAACAAACATCACATAATGCCAATTAACAACAAGTTTTAATATACTGTGAATGCATTTGAATTCGTGGGCATGAAATGTTGCCATCTTCTGAGAAAAAAAACAACAGAATTTTCGTGGGTTCCTTATTTGGTGTTTTTTTTTATTTTTTAATCGGTTAAGGTACATTTACAATACTGTATTTTGTGTTGTTTTTAATTCGTGGACAATTATACCAACGCAATCCACGAAACACGAGTACCCCACGAATACGAATGTGTTTACAGAGGTCGGCGATACAGCATAGGAGAAAGGTTTCGAACTTGTTTGTTTTTCTGTTTGTAGCTGACGCTGATCAGTTAGACCTGTACTATCTTGTCGATTGTGTACTCGACGAGATCGAAGCAGCTAAAGCTCTTAAAAGACAATCACTTCCCGACGGATGTGAATCAGTTGCCGACGGTTTCTCACTTACCGACGGTGATCAAGATTTAATAATGCCGGAAGCAAACCTGGAAGACAGGACTGTAAGATCATCTTAACGCATAAGCATGCTTTTATTTTGCACGTTTCTTATTATTTGTTTTCTTTTTATCTCTTTATTTTGTTTTCTTATAACTGTATACTTTCTACAAATTTTTAATTTTTGATTTGGTGTTTTTGGTGTTAAAAAATACTTGTATCACATTGTTATGTTTTAAGTTGATGAAAATAATTGTTAACGCTATTGATTATCAAAGTTCGACTGATGATGATGATGATGATGATGATGATGATGATGATGATGATGATGATGATGATGATGATAAAACTAAAGCATGTATAATGTTTGTATTTATTGAAAAAAAGATAGTGGACCTAATAAAATGTTGTTTTTATCCATTTTCAGCATACTGATCTCATGGATCAAATAGAAAGCGCTCTTTCACCATTTGACGACGAAGATACAGTGTATCAATGCTACGACGGACCTTTTCACCCTGAGCGACTGTACCATGCTCAAAGTAGCGTACAAAGCCAGCAGTCGGGGACAGGCACCTTACAGAACATTGTTGACGAACTTGCGGAACAAATCGATATGGACAATGAGTACCTAGCTTATGTCTCGAATAAAGTAAACAACAACGCAAATAGTCCGTGTTATTCATCCGCAAGCAAAAGTAGTTCAATACAATCACCAGTACAGTGTGTGATAAATACTACACAGCCAGCATCAGTAGTGCCGGAAGACATTCTACAGACAGCAATTTCTTTGCAAGACTTTACAACGACAACTAATTCTAGCATAACAGTATCCAACGTAACACATATCCAAGGTTCAGACACTACATCTGCTAATAAAGAATACTTGAAACATTTCGATGAATTACAACAATATTCGGATCTGATTCGATTGCCGGATATGACGTCACGATTACAACACATTACGCCATCTTCATCGCAATCTGAAACAGAGAGATGCCAACAAAACCATGCACGAAACACGCTGGTGCAATCCCACAGCTTTTATGATGAAGACTCAAATGGTATGGATAAGATTAAATTAAGATTTTAAAATTAGAAGTACAATAATAAAAAATCATAGATACATTAGGATCATACTTTTATAAACTAAATGTTAACTGAACTGCTAAATTAACTGAATAGGGCTCCTTGACCATATGGCATAGTGTAATTGTTAAGTACATGCCAGATGAGTTTTTGACTTCAAAAACCATTCTCTTTGTATTCTATATTTCATGTTTTGTATTTATTTCAGATACAACAAGTTCAGAGTTTATGAGCTGGACGATTAAGCACCCGGAAAACTGGAGCGCAACGGAAGTTCTTGACTGGTTGTATTACTCCGCAGAAAAACATGGCGCCGACTGTTCGCTGCTCCGCGGTGAAGCCTTCCGGACCGTCAACGGAGAGATGTTGTGCAAAATGAACATAGAGGAGTTTCGAACACTCGACCCCTACTTCGGAGACTTCCTGTATAAATTGTTTAGAAAGCTTGTCGGTGGATGTAAGTGTTCTATGTCTTATCTATAAATTAACTGGACTTGCCTCACACATAGACTTATTTTTTTCCAGGAAAACCACATTCAGTGTGGCGAAAAGTCTTAATAAAATTTAAATAAAGTTCTTAATAATTGTTAGCTAGAAATGGTTAAACCAATATTTGAATAATTGTTTTCTTTCATAACATATTACTACGCATCTCATAATACTTAATTTTAATTTATTCATAACATTAAATAAATATAATGGTTTGTACTTTTCTTCCAGTGCACTTCACCATGCCATCAGAAGCCAGTTTCTCTGATCCGTCCGATCTCGACCAGACGTACAGTTTCACTGAGTCTCAGGGGACTTGCTTCTCCATGACAAGTAGTCCGAACGATCTCCATAATGGTCACGTGTCTAGTGACGTCAGCCCGGTACAGAGTTCAAGGGCAAGCACTCATACTAGTCCAGACAGTTATCCACACAACGAAGACAGATTTGTTCACTATGAATATGTTTATGGTAGGTGTAAATTTATTTTTAAATTGAGATTTAAGGCTTGTTTTTACTAAGAAACCTATAAAACCAATAACACGACGATATTCAATCTGTTAAAATTTCAAAATCTTAATGGTCACGTCAAAACGACAAACGGATGTTCACACCAGTTCCACCAGTACTCGAGGACTAAAAGTAACTGATGCCTAGCTTCTATACAATTAACTTAGTACGTGTAGTAATAAACTTTCTAAACATCTGAGATCGCCTTATATTAACAGAACTGATCATCTCTTGACAAATTTATCAAAACCTTTATTATTTCAGCACAGAGCCATGGCGCACAATCAACCAGTTCACTGGTTCCCCAACACCAGACAACATACAACTACACGTTAGGGCAACAGTCTATAGGTTACCCGTACGACTTTTCCGGGTCTCAATACGGTCCCCTTAGTCCAAAGTCTCAGTATAAGATTTCGGCAAGAGAGCGATACGATACTAATGGAACTCCCCGCCGACGACCGGGTAGACCTCGTATCAAGAGCATTCCGACCGAGGAGGAACTCCAGGCCCAGAGGGAAAAGAAAAGTATGTATGATGTCTTACAACAAAAACAACACAAAAAAATAAACAAAAGAAACATACAAACAAAAATGAGACAAAACAAAACAAACACATTGTAATGATTTTGATATAAATGCGATAACACTCTCTTTCAATTAGAATTAACTACATCAACAAACAGAAAACACTCCGTTGTTATTAAACATTTTTCCATTAAAAAAACCACAAAGATTTAATAATCCCCGTGTTTAATTAAAGTCGCTCTTAATTTGAAATTTTCTTTCTGTTTTTCAGTGAAAAGCCAACATTTATGGGAATTTATCTACGACATGTTAACAAACCCGATGTATAACCCGTCTGTCTTAAAATGGGAAAACCAGTCTGAGGGTGTCTTCCGGTTTGTACAGTCCGAGTCAGTCGCACAACTCTGGGGAACACTGAAAAGCAACGAAAACATGACTTATGAAAAACTCAGCCGAGCAATGAGGTGTGTATTTTGTTTGTTTGAACTTAAAATATTAATTGATTTGAAAAGTACCAAAAATAATTGGATAATTGCCGACATAAGATTTCGACGTTAATGTCAAGACATTTTTTTTTATTTCTGAAGTTAAAAAATATAAGCATTTTTTGCCGGTAATTGTTGCGGAAATTCCTATCACTTCTCAACTTTAAATGTCTTTTAACTAAAAAAGATCGAAATACGCTTCATTATCGTAAACATCCCATGACAAATTTGCTTAATTAATATTTCCAGGAAACGGTCGACGTGAGAAAATACTAACTTTTTTATGTGTCTTTTTTTTTCAGGCATTATTACAAACGAGGAATCTTGGAGCGAGTGGAGGGTAGACGCTTAGTGTACAAATTCTCACGCGGAACACTTGAGAGAATGCGACAGAAAAAAGCAATGGCGGCTGAAGTTGCTACGTCATCGTTGACGTCATGATTTAACCTCTATACAACGATTTCAATACAGTTTCACCGTATTGCTGATACAGACTTATTGGAGAGGTATCCCGCCTCTTAAAACGGTGTAACCGGGGACAATGACATTCACTTCACGTGCCATAGGTTTTCATGACATAAAGTGCTTAACTTACCTTTTTGATTGTGATATCTTCAGATGTATATAATGCATATAATTTATTATTTTGATAAATATAATAAATAAACATGTCTTTGTTAACTTTGTGATATTCGGTGGCTTTCAAAGATCCTTAACTATCACATTAGTATTGCCTGCACTATTTTAATATGTGCCGTGTTCGTGGCTTTCAAATTTAATTTTACATCTAAACAAGCTGGCAAATCATTTGAAGTCCTCTAAATAAATTATATTTGGGGATCTAGAATGTATCATGGATGGACCTTTACTCAAACAAAATGGCTTATATACATGGCTTGACCTAGACCCTAAGTAAGAGGGTGTTTCACATGGGTGTGCCTTGACTCAAAGATAGAGGCTTATAAACATGAGCAAAGATTCAGTTTTATAGACTTATTTACATGATTGGAGCAAGACTCAAATTATGAGGCTTATATACAGGGTAAGGATGACCTAGAATCGAAGATGAGGCTAATATACATGGATGGGACTAGACTCAAAATATGAGGTTGATATACTTACACTCAAAATTAAAAGCTAATATACTCGAGCGGATCTAGACTTAATGTAAGCGGCCAATATATCTTAAAATACCGTGCTGAGAAATACATGTACAGTAGGCTATAAAGATTGAGATTAAAGATATCTAAGGAGGAGGTCAGAGGAAAAGGATCAATGGTTGTAGCATTCTGTGATCGATGAGATTGATCAGTACCTAAAGTTATAAAACTGACATTTGAAACCAGCCTCAAATCTCAAGTATCTGATTGGCTGAAATGGCGACTGGTCGCCATTTCAGCCAATTAGATGATTGAGATTTGTGACCGGTTTTCTTGCATAGATTTATAACCTTCAGCCCAGGTCGTGTGAAGAAAAAACAAATATCAAAGCATTCAGTAAGAAAAAAAACCCTTTCATGTTCTGACCCAGTTTTTGTGTTCATAAAAAGGCAGCGGTAGTCCAGTGGTAGAGCGCTCGCTTAGGGATCGAGGGGTCCCGGGTTCGGGCCCAAATCCGGCCGCTAATTTCCTTAAGCGAGAAATTAAGGCTTCATTGCTTCTCTCCACCCAGGTGTATAAATGGGTACCTGTGAGGAATATAAGCCAATGTTCCGTGGCTGCCTACGGCGCCGACTGTTAACGGACGACTTATATCCAGTAAATGTGAAAGTCGGTTGAATACGTTAAGTAATTACAGACTATTAACCCATACCTTCACCTTTAAGAAAAACAAGAGAAAAATCTCAAAGCATTCAGTAGGTTAAAAGGGAATATCTCACAAAACTGACTGGGGTTGTGTTCACGAGGAAATCCTCAAAATAGGTAAGGGGAGATTACCTTATGGGCTGACCAAGTTTGTGTGCTAGAGAAAACTCTCAAAGCATTCAGAAAAGCCAGCTTTACTTCTTGAAGTTCGTTGAATGTTGGTGAGATTATAATTCTAGTTTTTCTGACGACTTCCAAGACCGCATTCTGTTGTTTAAAAACACGGACGAACAAACGGAATGACAGAAAAGTACTTATCTAAATAACAAACCGAGAATGCTTTTGAAAATGTTGTGCTCAAGGTTATAAAACTAAGCATGGAAACCAGTCTCAAATCTCAAGCATCTGATTGGCTGAAATGGTGACCAGTCGCCATTTCAGCCAATCAGATCCTTGAGATTTGAGACTGGTTTACAATATCAGTTTTATAACCTTCAGCCCTGAAGGTGGAGAAAGATAAATCTCGTTCCGAAGGGAGATGACTCTTTATGTTGCCTAAAGGGATAATGTATTATTTATGTGCTAAAGTTACAGATGAAAATATTTATGTTAGCACTACCGAATACTTACGAAACACGAGCAAATCTTTCAACACTGGTGTTTCAGGTAACAAATATAATTGTAATGTCTTAAGCACACTTTGCACCAAGCGCAGTCAAATACAGTATTAGTTAATGATCGATTCAAACAAAAGCAATTATAGAAACTCACTAACACACAACAATAAAAAAACAAAACAGTACGTTGATAGATTGTCGATGGTGATAAATAAAGTAAGGGTGATGACACGAATACATGTTGTAATTATCATTTGACTTCTTAATTAGGAGGCTGGGAGACGTGATAGAGGAACATGTTCCAGTAATACCGCCTGTTCGGATTTCTTATACCATTTCAGTTTGATGAAATCAAAGCCACTGTACCTCAACATTATACATGCGGGCGGATTGGATTAAAGTAACCCGTGGGTATTGAAAGTGTTCTTAGAACTTCTAAGGAAAAACACACAGCCTCACCTACCATCTCTATTTGACAGGTTTCTCCCATTTTTTATTTGCCTTATAATCTTTCCGACTGGTTCAGCTTGTTTACGTTAAACTCGTTCGGGGTCACGTTGACGTGTCCTCATATGGCGGACCAGTCAGACCTCCTTTTCTCGGACTCCAGACGTTTTGAAATTGAGAACGGAAACCAGTATCAAGCTTCCCATTGGTCAATTCTAAGAATGTTTTAAATTTTAACCAAATGAGATTGCTAATTTAGGAGACTGGTCATTAGAGGTTTAGAATTTTGGAACCTGATTTCTTTCCCCCGCAAAATAGTTATGCTGAATATAACATGGGAAACAAAATGAAACCTGCAACATATTAGATGCAATGCATTGATCTCCCTTTCCTCAAGACAACAAACTTTACATAACATAACTTGATATATGATTCTTATACCTTAATAATAGCGATAATAATGAGTAAGTTTTTTAAATGTAGTATTTTCTTTTCTTTTAATAATAATAATAATAATAATAATAATAATAATAATAATAATAATAATAATAATAATAATAATGATAATAACTTTAACAACAACAAATAATAATAATATTGTTATTATTATTAAAATAATAATAAAATTATTATTTATATTATTATTTGATTATTATTATTATTATTATTATTATTATTATTATTATTAATATTACAGTAAATATCTGAGCGATTTTTATCACATTAGCTGAGAAACAGATGGTCACAACTCAAACCTTAAAAAAGAAATGTCTTTAAAAAAGATAAACGGCGTTGATGGAAAAGATTTGTATAGAAAGAAAGAAATATAGAGCGGCGAAGCAGAAATAGTTTAGCAATTTTATTTTACTTATTTTACTTGTTATAGCTGTTGGCGAAATATCCCCGTCTTCTTAGTATGGCCCAGGGATTAAGCGACCGAGTAATAGAAACCCCATAAATTCATTGGGAGTGTCTGTCCAAAAAGGTTGAAGCTATTGCAACAATTTTGTCTGGTGATAATACGTCGATTAAAGAAGCAATGTCTTACATTAAGTCTTGATCTACATTTATTCAGTTTCAATAAAATACCTCTTGTAGAGTTAGAACTCAAGATGAATAAATGTCATTGAAATATCATAAATATAAATAATAACAACTTGATACAAGAACGAAATCGACAAACTTTTACGTAAATTAACTTAAAAAGGGGCTCCCTCCCGAGTATTGAACCCGGGAGATTCCGCTTGTGAGGCGAGATATCCGCTTCACCAAGCAATTGGAGTTTCTAGACATGAAATTAACAATCAGTATCAAAAGAACTAGATAGGAACAAGTAAGTAAGCTGCACTTCTCTGTCGCTTTACACTGTGTTTTGTACGCAAGTGTTTACCTGACGCCCATAAATATTCCATATAAAATGGTATTTAAGCCATCAATTAACTTAACTGGTTATTTATACCGGCGTAAATATGTTTTTCTCCGATACAATCATCGCTTTTAAAAAAGAAACTGCCCGAACATGTTAGTGCCAGGTAAATACTTACGCACAACATCAAAATCGTCACGGTTATCGGAAACAACACCCACTTACACCCAATCAAAAAATCTATTTGATTTTCCCGCTGCATAAAAATTTTAATTTATAACGTTTCATTGGTCGAAAAACTAGGTCAAAAGTGAGCTTAAACAGCTAACTCCGAAAAAAAGAAATATGCATATCTTTATAATAGATACATTAAGAAAACACTAGCTTCCCACATGGCCAAAAAATGTAAGCATGCGATTATGGTACATTTATAAAAAAAGACACCCTTACAAGTTAAATTAATAACATTAAAACAATAATAAAATTTCAGCCAATCAGATGCTTGAGATTTGAGACTGGTTTCAAATCTTAGTTTATAATCTTCAGTATGGATGATTTCTATTCTGGGTACGGCAGATGGCAAACTTAGCCACTGAAGCTTGAAACCAAGTCCTTTTCTCCACAATTAAACACATGCCCCACCCGTTTTACAATCAAACGAACAAGTTTCCTTGGCTTGGTTCGGTCCATCCCAAGAGATGGTATGCAATGGCGGTGAACGTGGAACTTACAATGCGGTACTTTCAGATTAACAACATTCTATCATCAGCGGCCTATGGTCCCCAGAAAAAATGGGTCTGCTCAAAACGAGAAAACAATGAGCGGAAATGAATAGAATAGAGTTTTGACAGGGTATCTGAGAATATTCAGTATAAATTCTTCATATCACAGAGAATGCCCAGTGCAAAACTTTATACGCAGCAAGTGTATCCTAAGGCTGATTGAATTTTCAAATCATTACTGGTTGGGATATTGAAACCATCCATTATAAACAGGACGAAATAACAAACATAACTTAATTTTAGATGTACATAACAATGGTGATCAATAACATCCGAAGGACATAACTTGTAAATTGCTTAGAAATTACAAAACATATTTAATCATGACACGAAATTTAAGAAAGCAATAACGACTGAAAATATCTTCTCCTATAGACTTTCAAATTGAAACAGAAGCAATCTTTACTTAGCTTTTTTGGCTGATATTAAAGTACCAGTAAAATGGAACGACCTGGCGTTTGCATGATTATAAAGCTTAAATTTTATGAGATTATTATAAATACAGTAAATTATAACCAAGTTTATGATAAGATAATCTTTATTCAGAAAATGTTTATAGTGAGTAATCAAAAAGCATTCAAACAATAACTTCGATCTTTACAGTAAAATCGATAGGGTATTTGGTTAACAAATTGTACAAGGGTATGCTATGCGTCCTATTTAATGTTCTACATAGTTATCATTATTTGCAAAAGCATTTTATCTTAAGCCAACGGTCATATTGACATAGATTTTGGACTTGATTCATAAGCAGGTGTAAATTGAAAACTGCATAGTGGAAAAATACTCCTTAAATGTACTTAAATAATCAAAATCATTATGATTATTAAAACGAACACAACGCGGGCTTAATATATCTCGGATTAAAGGAAAATGTGTGTCTTCAGCTTAATCGAAACATTTTAATTGCTAACATTGTTTCTCTAAACTCTGGTTAGTTCATTTCTGATCAAAATTATTGTGATTGTTAAAACGAACCCTTTACGGGCTGAAACTTCAGGCCAGCAGTACTAACATGACAAGTTTAAAGGCATTTGTTGTTGGATATACAGGGGAGACAGGGAAGGCACTTGTCAACGTGTTAGCACATGACACGTACTTTTCAAGGGTTGTCTTGATTGGAAGAAGAAATGTTGACCTTGGACTAAGTGAAAACTCGGATAGATTTGTAGGTATACCAACATATATCTATTGCGCTTCTCTTTTCAATGTCATCTGTGCCCAAGGTTATAAAACTGAGCATGGAAACAGTCTCAAATCTCAAGCATCTGATTGGCTGAAATGGCGACCAGTAGCCATTTCAGCCAATCAGATCCTTAAGATTCGAGACTGGTTTCCAATCTCAGTTTTATAACCTTCAGCTCAGATCGTAAAATCTGATAAGTGTTGACCGTTTCTTTTTAGCGTGTTATCTGATACCGATTCTTGACTTTGTTTACAAACTTACTCACTTTCTTGCAGTCTTTACCCCTCGTGTTTTTAAACAGATTATAATATTTCCATTTCTCCCAATCTCATTGAATCTTATTGCTCGTGCTTTATGATTCCGATTCTTTTTCAATCTATACATTTCCCTTCATCATTACTGCGCTCTTGATTGCTAATCCCGATGTGTTGTTAATTTCTTCATCTTTACCTCTCGTGTTATCTGTAACATGTAACGATTAAATCCGATTAATTTCATATATACTAAATATCACCCTTTTCTCCATCCATACCGCTCGTAGTTTCTACCCAATGTTCCGATTTATTGAATGTTTACTTGATGTCTCTATTTTCTTCAACGTTAACTTCATCTTTTCTGCATCTGTATCGATCAATTGAATATTTACTAAATATCTCCGTTTTTTTCATCATTGGCGCTTGTATTTTTTCTGCAACATGTACATTTTTACTAATTAAGACTCTTTCCTTAAACATTATCGCTCGTATTTCCTGCAACATGTTCGGATTAATGGAATATTTACTTAATGTCTCATTTTTCTTCATACATTCTAAATGTACTTATTTATTTTAAATGTTTACAGAATATTTTTCTTTCGCTCGTTGTTTTTGCTTCGATTGATTGACAATTTTGTAAAGTACTAAAAAACCTCCCTTTTCGTCCGTCCTTACCAGCCGAAAATGATGCTGATACCGATTCTTTCATTGTTTTCCTTTTTTTCAATCATTTCTTTTTTTCCATCCATATAGCTGAAGTAAGACATTTCACGTCGGAGTGCAAGATGAATGTGTATAAATATGAATTATCTTAAATTTACGATAAAGATAGGTAAAAGTATAATGGATTTTACTCATTTACCTCATTAGTGATAGTAAATTGATTTAATATTCTGTATTTGTAATCCGCGTGTCCAGTAAGAAGAAAACAGTTACAAATACGAGGCACATTAAAATGGGAATCGGTTTTGAAAGTTTCATTTCTTTATTTTTGCAAGAGTGATTTTCAAGTATGAAACCTGTCATTGTAGGAACAAAGAGTTGTTGACTTTGATCATCTAGACCAGCACAAAGATGCTTTCAAAGACTGTACGGTGGGCTTCTGCTGTCTGGGAACTACCAGAGGAAAGGCTGGAGCGGTAAGTATATGTAACTTATTACATATAAATATGCGCTGTGAAAACATAGTAATGTATACTAAACACTGTATCATTCTTTCTAAATTTGTTTCGATGTCAGTTTTTATTTTGAAATATTATCGAGTTTCTTGGTGATATCATAACTTTAATAAGTTTAGGAATGTCTTTAATTTTCAGGAACATTTTGTAAAAGTTGACCGAGACTATGTAGTGAACAGTGCTCGGATAGCAAAGGAGTGTGGATGCGAGCATTTTGAAGTTGTAACTTCAATGGGAGCAGATAAAAACAGCATGATCTTATACAACAAAACAAAGGTAAGCATTTTAAAGTACATGCATGCGCTGTATGCTTATTTTATTTGAACGCCTTTGATTGTTCGCAACGATAAGAACAACTTATCTGTAAAGGTAATTTCCTTCGATGTTCAAAATCCGATGTGTTATTCGATCAGATGAACTTAGAGTGCTTCCAAATGCTGCAAACCTTTCAGTGAAATAGTATTTGTTTTAATAATACACGGACATTATCAACTATCAAAACGATCGTCAAACATGATTTTATAAATTATAGTTATGTTTTGTCCGTCATCTAACTCATACACTGTTCTGGAATCTGCCATTGCTCAGCGATCGAACCTCGCGATAGTGCTTAAAATGACGCATGTCAGTTCAGTCTTTCTATTGGACAGGAGTGACAAATGGCGACAGTGGCTTCCTTAGCGAATTATAAAGATACCTATTACAATAATATATGTATTTCTTTTACCTTCTAACTTGTTTTTTTATTTTCTCAATAGGGTGAGGCAGAAGAATCATTAAAAGCGTTGAACTTGCCGAGACTGTCCATTTTCAGACCAGGGTAAGGTGACCGTTAAAAAGATATCGTTGCTTACTAAATAATTTGTTGATTCGATTCGTAGCCACTAAAAACAAGTATATTAGTTACATCATATGCTTATATGCACAAAATTAAACCCTAAGTCGGTCAAATCTTTTAAGCAATGCGTTGACTGGCTATGCATATGGTTGAGAGGTCAATGCAGAGGTCAATCTAACATGACTATTTCAATTCAGTTCAGTGAGATCCAGAGCCATATTCTTTCCCAATAAGTCAATTGGTTACACTACAGATTCTTTTTTATTATTATGCCCCCTTCGAAGAAAAGGGTATATTGCTTTGCACATGTCGGTCGGTCGGTCCTTCCGTCCGTAACCAACCTTGTCCTAACAATTACTAGACAATGATTTGACATACAGTTCTCAGATTTTGTAGGGAAGTTAGTCATCACAAGTAGATGAACCCTATTGAATTTGAGGTCAGTAGGTCAAAGTAAAGGGGTAAAGGTCACAGTGACCTTCAATAAAGTAACAGTACATTACTATCCAGTCGGCGTTAGTAGGCATATGTGTTTTACAAACATCTTTTGTCATAATTGGCACAATCATGCTACCGGATATAAACACTGCTAGTCAGTGGTGACATTCTGGTACAATATGATGCGTAAGCGTCCTGTTTGCACAGCCTTCTTTTTGAGATGCTCAACAAAAATACATGTAATTTAATAAACGAAATAATTATAAACATAATGGGTATGAAAAGTGCGAAGCTTATTTTGAATGACTCGACAGTAAAATAATTTGCTTCCATTATGAGGTCTTTAATTTAACTTTAATTTGTTTTAAGGTTTCTCCTAGGGGACAGGCTTGAAAGTAGACCACTGGAGACCTGCTTGAAAGTGATATTTACCCCTTTCAACAAATTATTTCCTACGACGGGATCTGTTCATTTCGATGTTTTGGCTAGGGCTCTGCTAAACAATGTGAAGTTGACATCAGCAACTAGTGTGGAAATTTTGGACAATAAAACGATTCACAAACTTGCTACGGAAACAAAATAAAAAACCATCAGGGGCGGATACTCTGAAGTGGAACCAGTAATGTTTAAAATAATTTTTGTCAGAGACGGATCCAGAGGGGGGGGGGGTTCAGTGGAGTTTCTCGAACCCCCCTTTTGGAGAGAAATATTTAATGTTAATTGGGATCATTTTGGCCAGAGAGTTTGACATTATGATTTGACTACCCTAAGACTGACCACAGGCTATCCCCCTTTCTGGAAATCTTGGTCCGACCCTGACCATGTTATACGAAAATTATATAAACACTCCAGCTTTAAACATTAAATGGTTCTTGCAATAAAATGAAACTTATCTTGTTGTATGGGTACAAGTAAAATTTAACAAAGATTGGAAACACTTATTTTGAAGTTTCATTTTTCAAGTTAAACTGAATTGAGAATGATTTTACAAAAACGATGTATGGTCATATGGATTATTTCATTAAATTCTATTTTCTTTTCACATTTCCACCAAAGGCACCAGTGCACTGGTTTTTTGAACTGTTTTCTGCCTTTTGTGTCCATTGTAATTCGAAGAATATGTGAATAAAATTAAACCATACCTGATAATCTTTACTACATACGTCACAAATCACTGGATTTTACGTGTGAGCCCACTGACGCCAGTATGGCGCCTATACAAACCATGTTTGCGTCACATCCAATGCTTTTTCTTTTCCAAAGGAATTCCCAATTTAAAACGTTGAGAAGAAGGGTATGATTGTTTTAGCAATAGCGGTTTAGGCCGGCATCGATTCAGAAAAGAAGGGTTTGATCGTTTATTACACTGTGTACGTCATCACCGATCCTAGTTAAGACTTACCGCAAGCGTGTTGGTGCCAGTGACATTAATGAAAATTGAAATTATTTTAAGAACACTGAATGAACGTTGAACAATGTCTTTGGCCATTGTTGCCTTTGACCAAGCCGTGATTTGGCACATTGTCCAAGAAAGAATTTCCGTCTCTACTGTAACACCTGTAAAATAGTTTACGTGGATTCTTTCCATGACAGCAAGGCGTTAACATAAAACAATGTTGAACTTTCGGATTGGAAGGTATAAATAGAAAATATTAAAAACAAAATAGTTTGTTATCTAACAGATATAAATAAAATGAGTTGCATTCGTTGTATAATCTGATAGGTCTATACTGCGCTATCCTTTGTTGACAGGTAAACAAAGCTGTCGCATACAGCTGCTATATCAATTGCAATTTCATAGACTGCAGTAATTCAAAGTATTAAAGCATCGGAAAGGTTTTCCTTAATACATCAACCGCCATTGGGGGCAAATGATGGAAAATGGACAATTTGTTTACGTTTGTACAGTATGATACATCTCAACGTCTCCTTAATTTTAATTGTTCATCGTCTGAAAATCAAACATGAATGCTAACAATAAATATTGTTCTAAAACAATCAGAATATTGCATATGCTTTGTTACGTTACGATACGCTGCATAAAACATAAAACAATGTTTTTAGCAATTCAATGTATGTTACACACATAAAGAGAACATTGTTTACATAAAAATGAAACGTAGTGTATAATGTGCAAGAGATTTAAACAAATTCAACATATCACATATGAACAGTTAACAACAGAATTTTAGTTAATGTTATTTAAAAAGCACACATTTTTTATTTCTTATTAAATTAAAAGATAGTGTATATATAACCATAATAAATGTTAGATTAAGAAGAATTCTTGGTAAAGATGTAGTCATAATTTGCTAAAATTGCTGAATGATTGAAATAATTATGGTTTTAAAAAATCACAATAAAATACATGAATGTTAGTATAAACTATCAAAACACCAACATGTCTATTGCCATGCACTCGGTATAGACAGCTTCTCGTTTTTAAACTTCAATTTCATTTTTACAATGTAACTGTAATAAAATTAACCTTTCATATAATGCGCATGACGTGTGTTAACGGTTTCTTAAAAATGAAGTTATCAAAAGTATTTCGTAATTTAATTAATAACTTATTAAATTTAACTTTTTGAAGAACAAATGATTTTAATGGTCAATAAATTGAAGATTTTGTCTATTAATTTTGTTTTAATTAATCGCTTTTAAGTAATTTATCTCCAAAAACGTACATGTGCATATCAAGAAGATTAAATTTGATAATATTCCGGAACTAAACGTTTACGAATTGCATAACTTCAAAAGCATCTTAATACTTTACTACATATTTTTCTTTTTATCACATAGGCAACTAGTGTATAGCCATATAAGACAGCACATCCGTGTCATAAGATCGGGATCTACAATGTTTGCTTCATGGTCAGAAATAATTCGGTGAAATTTAACAGATGTTAGATGTCAAGATCTGGTCCCAAGGTTATAAAACTGATATTTGAAACCAGTCTCAAATCTCAAGCATCTGATTGGCTGAAATGGCGACTGGTCGCCATTTCAGCCAATCAGATGCTTGAGATTTGAGACTGGTTTCCATGCTAGTTTTATAACCTTGAGCACTAAACTGTTCACCAATAGATAACAGCCATATCTTAATAAAAAGCGACTCGGGTGTAAACAACGCTCAACCGATATAGCTCTTTATTTAGAGTGACGCAATATTTCCCTCAAAGCGGAAGTAGATTTAACTATATGTTCTAATCGGTGATGTATGCGGACACATAACCAATAGTAAAATGCATTTCATGTCAACAGGAACCTTTAATATACAATCCTCCCTAAAATCCAATCAATTGGTGATTTTGAAAAATCTGCATTTTCCCCGAGGTATTCTAAAACACTGTAAGGTGAGTTCTTTGCTATTGTGTAATTGCTAATATGAGATGTAGACATACCTCTGATTTCATTATAAAGGACATATACATATTATAAACCTGGCTTCAGGTGATTTATTACATGTTATCTTACTTTTTTTAAGGAACGTCATTTTTGACTCATTTTAGGATTCTTTTTTAGATGATTATTTTTAGTCAGTTTTTTCCTTCAAGTTGCCAAATCACTTTTTGCGTGAGTTATTTGAATTTGAAATTAGCGTCTATTTTCAGATATAAAAATCAGTTTCAATATAGACTTGTTTTAATGGGTTTTTTTTGTTGTTTTTTTTTCTTAACGGAATCACGACACGGATCATAATCTATATATATGAAAACATTGATTTTAAGCAGGTTAGAGTAATAAATCATTACATTTATATGCGAAAAACAAAATTTATATTCTCCAACATGATTTTCTTATTTTAAATTTAATCAGGAAGCAGCGAAACTGCGCAGTGGTCTCTTAAACATCCGGAAAACTGGACACCGGACACTGTGCAAGAATGGATTAGATTCGTCTCCGAAAAGTTCGGATTCCATGAATCCATTCGGGTGGCTGTAAAGCGAGCTCTTAGGGGCATTTCTGGAACTCACCTGCTACAGATGTCACTTCCGGAATTCCGGCGAGATTTCGAAGAAGTAGGCGAGCTCATTTACACAGCATTTCAGCAAATACTAGACGTTGCTCCGAATTTTGAAGGTATCTTTTTGCCATTAGGTAATATAGGCTAATAGTCAATAATTCAAAATGCAATATAATCAGATTTCCAGAAAAATTGTTCGTGTAGGACCGTCTTGGGGTAGTTACATGATAATGTCCAACTTCCTTGCCAAAATTCAAGTAAAAATTAAATATTGCCGCCTAGAAAGAGAGTTCAGGCGAAACGTTGTGTGTCACCAATCTTTTTCATGGCTAGTTTCATGGCGATGCTCATATTTCAGGGGTATGGTGTTAAATTTTTTTAAAACTTGTAATGAAAACCAGTATCAGTGGTCAGTTTTGACAAGGTGCTCAATTTCAACCAATCATATTGCTTAAAATTGAAGTTCGTTCCCCTTCTCTGTTCAGTAACATTGGGACATGGTGTTCAGACTTTTCGGTTTTATTTACAGATCGTAGGTCAGTTTAAAAAGTCTTTCATATAGACTGTACAATTCTTGAATCGTACATTCTAAACCTTTATTTCAGGCAGAGCCGACATCTACTCAACAAAAATTGTTCAACTGATGCATGACTTAGAAAAGACACAGGGACAGAAAACTAACGTGTTGTCGTGGAAACGAGTGCATCCAGAATACTGGAGTTGTATCGAAGTATATGATTGGTTACAATGTTTCGCGGAACAATACAATATCGAGTCACCTGACTGTGAACTACTTTTTGAAAGACTTTCAAAGCTTACCGGAAAGGACCTGTGTGCAATATCGACCGAGGAATTTCGAAATTTGAGTCCCACATATGGAGAGATTCTGTTCATGTCTATTAAACTTTTTAAAGAGAAGGGTAGGTATGATTCGGAACATTATGATACAACTCGTACGCTTAAAGGATTATCCATTGATAATCGATAATATATTGGAGTCAATACGTTTTAAACTTCAAGGAAAGAAGAATCAACCGAAACAAACATAATCAAATAAACAGTTTTAAATATAATTAGTCTTTCAATTAACTATCTTTCATGTTGGTGAGATATGTGTGGGAAATTCCTGCCCGATGGAACTATTTTGGGATGTTACGAGGCTTTGTCAATTTTTCTCCAGAAGGCAAGAGTTTCCCATTCGAAGCGGGTGTAAGTAATACTAATTTCTAAATTTATAGATATTTTTATTCTTTATTTCCGAACTTTTTTAAGAAATGGAGTAATCTCTGATGAATTCATGCTACAAGCGTCATTATTCCCGTCCGGTAAAACTGTAAAACACGGAGAAATACGGTATGGTGTTCAAGATTGATACGTTACTTTGTTCACAGGTGAATCTAAAAGGAAGAGGCACAGATCTAGCGGGGAGTTACCGTCAGTCCAGGAGGAGGGGAATAGTGCATGATTTTCTACCGAACATAATATCATGCATGGAAAAACACGTTCAAATAAAATAAATACATATTTACTGCTAAGTTTTATGTTCACACGAGATTTGCATTTTGATTTTGTTTAATAGTGCAAATTTCGGTATGCACTGAACAACTTTTGTAACTGAGTACAATTAAGTGGTGTAACGCTTCTGGGAAACATTGTATATGAATCAACATACACTTCAATATCTGATATGCGCAAACGTTTGGTAACATACTCTGAAACCAAGCATAAACGTCGTGGATAACAGAGGGCCAAAGATAATAAAACTAAGATTGGAGACCAGTCAAATCTCAAGCATCTGATAGGCTGAAATGGCGACCAGTTGCCATTTCAGCCAATCAGATGTTTGAGATTTGAGACTGGTCTCTAGATTAAGTTGAATGATTTTGGGCCCAGATCTTGCTCTCTAATACAAGTCACAACGAAATGAAATAACAAAGTAAATTCCGTAGGTAGATAATCTAAATTTAAATAATTTCTTTCTCTTTTAAGCAATCCTACAATCACATGTGTAGTAATGTTCAAATTTCAAACTTGTTAAATCATTATGAAACAACATTTAAAAGTTACTAAGTTCTGATGTTTTTATTCTTCCGTTTACACACCATGTGTATTTTGTGAATTTTAGGATTTAGGATGTTGTAGTATGAGAGCATAGAATCCAAAACAAAACTTCACATGTTGTTTAAGAGATAATGGTCTTTTATCGAAAACACTTCCTGTTTACGTTTATTAGCGAGAGAAAGCACTATTTTATGATATATTAGCTGACCAGTTAGAAAAGTTGTTCAGTAAAAGAAAGTTTTTACTATTTTTCTCGTGGTTTTACTTCAGGTAAAAGCTTAATGGAAATCGAAAAAAAGTTAAAATTTCTCCGTTAATTTATGATAATCAGAACGATAAACAATCCGAACAAGAAATATCTTTAAACAAGAGGGTCCATGGGACCCTGGGTCGCTCACCTGCGAACATCTGTTCAATGGTTCGGACAAAAATTAAGACCACTAGAGTGCGGACAAGCTTTTTCTATAATTTGACCTAGTGACCTAGATTTCAAGGTCACATGACCCAGTTTCGAACTTGACCAAGATATCATCGAGATAAACATTCTGACCAAGTTTGAAGAAGATCGCATCAAAATTAAGACCGCTAGAGTGCGGACAAGCTTTTTTCTATAATTTGACCTAGTGACCTAAATTTCAAGGTTACATGACCCAGTTTCGAACTTGACCTAGCTATTATTGGGATAAACATTCTGACCAAGTTTGAAGAAGATCTAACCAAAATTACGACCACTAGAGTGCGGACAAGCTTTTTCTATAATTTGACCTACTAGTGACCTAGATTTCAAGGTCACATGACCCAGTTTCGAACTTGGCCTAGATATCATTGGGATAAACATTCTGACCAAGTTTGAAGAAGATCGGACCAAAATTACGACCACTAGAGTGCGGACAAGCTTTTTCTATAATTTGACCTGGTGACCTAGATTTCAACGTCACATGACCCAGTTTCGAACTAGACCTAGATATTATTGGGATAAACATTCTGACCAAGTTTAAAGAAGTACGAACCAAAATTACAACTGCTAGAGTGCAGAAAAGCTTTTTCTTTAATTTGACCTAGTGACCTAGTTTGAAGGGTCACATGACCCAGTTATTAACTTGACCTAGATATCATTAAGATAAACATTCTGTTCAAGTTTAAAGAAGATTGCACTATAATTAAGACTGCTAGAGTGTGGACAAACTTTGACTATAATTTGACCCAGTGACCTAGATTTCAAGGTCATATGACCCAGTTTCGAACTTGACCTAGATATCATTGAGATAGACATTCTGACAAAGTTTAAAGAAGATCGCACCAAAATTACGACCACTAGAGTACGGACAAGCTTTTTATATAATGAACTAGTGACCTAGATTTCAAGGTCACATGACCCAGTTTCGAACTTGACCTAGATATCATTGGGATAAACATTCTGACCAAGTTTGAAGATCGGACCAAAATTAGGACCACTAGAGTGCAGACAAGCTTTTTCTATAATTTGACCTAGTGACCTAGATTTCAAGGTCACATGACCCAGTTTCGAACTTGACCTAGATATTATTGGGATAAACATTCTGACCAAGTTTAAAGAAGAACGGACCAAAATTACAACTGCTAGAGTGCAGACAAGCTTTTTCTTTAATTTGACCTAGTGACCTTGTTTGAACGGTCACATGACCCAGTTACGAACTTGACCTAGATATTATTAAGATAAACATTCTGTTCAAGTTTAAAGAAGATTGCATTATAATTAAGACTGCTAGAGTGCGGACAAGCTTTTTCTATAATTTGACCTGGTGACCTAGATTTCAAAGTCACATGACCCAATTTCGAACTTGACCTAGATATCATTGGGATAAACATTCTGACCAAGTTTGAAGAAGATCGGACCAAAATTACGACCACTAGAGTGCGGACAAGCTTTTTCTATTATTTGATCTAGTGACCTAGATTTTAGGGTCACATGACCCAGTTTCGAACTAGACATAGATATAATTGGGTTAAACATTCTGACCAAGTTTAAAGAAGAACGGACCAAAATTACAACTGCTAGAGTGCAGACAAGCTTTTTCTTTAATTTGACCTAGTGACCTAGTTTGAAGGGTCACATGACCCAGTTTCGAACTTGACCTAGTTATTATTGGGATAAACATTCTGACCAAGTTTGAAGAAGATCTAACCAAAATTGCGACCACTAGAGTGCGGACAAGCTTTTTCTATAATTTGACCTGTTGACCTAGATTTCAAGGTCACATGACCCAGTTTCGATCTTGACCTAGATATCATTGGGTTAAACATTCTGACCAAGTTTGAAGAAGATCGGACCAAAATTACGACCACTAGAGTGCGGACAAGCTTTTTCTATAATTTGACCTAGTGACCTAGATTTCAAGGTCACATGACCCAGTTTCGAACTAGACCTAGATATTATTGGGATAAACATTCTGACCAAGTTTAAAGAAGAACGGACCAAAATTACAACTGCTAGAATGCAGACAAGCTTTTTCTTTAATTTGACCTAGTGACCTAGTTTGAAGGGTCACATGACCCAGTTACGAACTTGACCTAGATATCATTAAGATAAACATTCTGTTCAAGTTTAAAGAAGATTGGACTATAATTAAGACTGCTAGAGTGCGGACAAGCTTTTTCTATAATTTGACCTAGTGACCTAGATTTCAAGGTCACATGACCCAGTTTGAACTTGACCTAGATATCATTGGGATAAACATTCTGACCAAGTTTGAAGAAGATCGGACCAAAATTACGACCACTAGAGTGCGGACAAGCTTTTTCTATAATTTGACCTAGTGACCTAGATTTTAGGGTCACATGACCCAGTTTCGAACTTCACCTAGATATCAATGAGATAAACATTCTGACCAAGTTTGAAGAAGATTGGACCAAAATTCCGTCCGCTAGAGTGCGGACAACAATTGTGAACGGACGGACGGACGGACGGACGGACGGACGGACGACGGACGAACCCCCCTCACAAAAGCTCACCCTGTCACTACGTGACAGGTGAGCTAAAAAGATAAACGGCGTTGATGGAAAAGATTTATAGATATAAGAAAGAAAGAAATACAGAGAGGCAAAGCAGACACAGTTTAGTTATTTTATTTTATTTGTTATAGCTGTTGACGAACCCTCCCTGCCTTCTTAGTATGACTTAGAGATTAAACGACCGAATCATGACAACTCATAAGTTTATTGCAAGTGTCTTTCAAAAAAATGTTGAAGCTGTTGCAACAATTTCATACAGTGATAACAAGTTGATTAAAAGAAGCAATTTATTCAGTTTCAACAAAATACTTCGTGTAGAGTGAGAATTCAAGATGAATAAATGTCCTTGAAATTTAATAAATATAAATAATAACAGCCTGTTACAAGAGCGAAATCAATCTCACTAAAGTCACATCTAACAAACTGTTAGATCTGATGACGGCCCGCAGACACCGTACATAAGCTATAGCGGTTTTCCCCGATTACTATTTTTAGAAATTGTCAACACGGGAAGCATGATTTATAAGGTTCACAAACTGATCTGAAGATGTTATTACATAAGAAATAAATGCAATACTACATAAATACATGTGTCTTCAGTAAATATGTATTAAACAGGCTGTAAACACTTTCCGTGGTTTTAAATACTATGTTTACTTTCACTTTTGCGATTTTGTAGGCGACAATCTGATTGGTTCAAAGGGTTAGTGATAAAAGCACGTTTTAGTTACTCGTCGTCAGATCCTGATAGCGTAGCGGTTTTGGGGAGATGATTTTAATCAGATTGGAGCGAAATCTACCAACTTTTACGTATATTAACTTTAAAAAAAGTGTCCATCCTGAGTATTGAACCCGGGGCCTCCGCTTGAGAGGCGAGAGTGTTAGCCACTACACTACAATGATCTTGTATTTCGTACTTGAAATTAACAATCAGTATCAAAGGAACTAGAAAGGAACCAGTAAGAACTAGAAATATCTACACTTCTCTTTCGTTTTACACGGTGTATTGTATGCAAGTGTTTACCTGACACCCAAGAATATTCCATATAATATTGTATTTAAGCCATCAATATTGACTTAACTGGTTACTTAAATCGTAAATATGTTTTTCCTCCAATACAACACCCACTAACAACCAATCGAATTAATCTATTTGATTTTTCCGCTGCATAATAATAAAAATCCCACTAGATACCTCTCCACCCTGCTAGATGCCTCTCTGGTGTAAATAGCTACCAATCGAAATAGTTTATTTCATTTTCCCTCTGCATAATAAGAGAATACGAGTATTATTTACAACATTTCATTGGTCGAAAAACTAGGTCAAAAGTGAGCTTAGACAGCTAACGCCGAAAAAAACACATTTAACACGAGTTATACGTGTACATCTACAGTTGTATGGTGTCATGCGTGCTTTATGTATCATTTCCGGACTTACGCAGGGTACCAATATGAGCACACGATATACACAGTTTACAGTCGCAGTCAAGGGAAAAGACTTACACAATTGTCCGTTTTATTCCATTTATTTTCTTATAAAGTAAAGTCTTTCTATCTAGCAAGAACTTCTAACAAAAAATGAATAAACATTCAAAAGTTATTTGTTATTCTCTTTGATATCTTGTAAAACCTAAGAAATCACAGAGAACACTATATAAATACTGGCTTCAAAGGTTGTACGAAAAGTGTACACTTATAAATTTATGGCAACACTACCTTAAGTATCAGCAATCCTATTTTTCTGTTGTTACTTTTTCTCGTTTCAGGCTCCTTGGTAGGTAACCTTTTTGTTCGAAATCCGATTAATACATACATTTTTTACATTATCGTAAAACTGTTTAATTTAACTGTTATACCTATTTTACAATGCCTTGTAATATTAAAAATTTGAAATTATCTAAAAAAAAAGAAACCATCATTCAAATAAATGGCATAAACTTGATTCATACACAGAAGTGTAGTCGTGTCTAGGGACCAAATGCAACAATTTTACCAAATAAAAATACAACAATTTTACAATTATAAACATACCCAATCATTAACATTTGTTTAAAACCGGGTCTGAGACTTCCCTAAACAAGTGTGTTACACATTGCAATTTAGATAAACGTTTCAACTGCGATACATGTTGCAAATGCGATACACGTTTCAACTGCGATACACGTTGCAAATGCAATGAACACTGCAACTGCGATACCCACTGCAGCTGCGATGCACACTGCGTTTGCGATACATATTGCAACTGCGATACATATTGCAAATCACATTGCAACTGCGATACACATTGCAACTGTGATATACATTGCAACTGCGATATAAATTACAACTGCGAAACGCACTGCAACTGCGATGCACATGGCAAATGCGATACACATTGTAACTGCGATATACACTGCCTCTGCGATACACACTGCAACTGCGATACACACTTCAACTGCGATACATATTGCAAATCGCATTGCAACTGCGATACATATTGCAAATCAAACTGCAACTGTAATATACAATACAACTGCGAAATACATTGCAACTGCGATATACATTACAACTGTGATATACATTACAACTGCGAAACGCACTGCAACTGCGATGCACATGGCAAATGCGACATACATTGCAACTGCGAAACACACTGCAAATGCGATACATGTTTAAAGTAGTTGTGTTGTTTCTTTTAATTGTCCGCTTTTATTTTATTCGCATAGATCAAAACAAATACTAAAGCGATTGATCAATTCAAATACGTTGACTTTACGAGAGGTGCCCAACTTATATTTGAACAAAAAGAAAACATCAACAATTTCAATCCTGAACCACATTTATTTTAGCAAATGTTCGATATGAGACCCATGACAGTTGTTTATCATCCTACAGCGCTTTGGCCATGATTTTAAAGTCTTATTTATCGTTGTCTGGTCAAGTTTATTCCACTCGTCCTTGAGAGCCTTTTTGAGACCGATTAGTGTGTTTTTTTGCCGCTTCTGCAGACGACGTTTAAGCACACCCCAGATACCAAAGTCCATGGGGGCAGCATCCGGTGACTTTGGCATCCACTCCTCGGGAGTAATAAAGTTAATTTGCCGGGCTTTGAGAAAGGTTAACGTGTTCTTAGATGTATGGCTAGATGCACTGTCCTGTTGGAATGTCATGGCTTTTGCCCCCTCTGGAAAGAGTCGTGGAACATCTTTCTTCAAAAATGGCTTAAGCACTTTGTTAATATAGAAGTCAGAGTTCACTTTTGTACCTTTATCTATAATACGAATTTCCGTCTTTCCTCTATAGGAAACACCAGCCCATGCCATGAAGCCGCTGGCAAAAGCATCTCGTTTCACAAACTTCAGTTTGTTACCAAGATTTTCACCTTTTCTTATGTAGCAGACCTTTCTACGACCATAACTGCCGCCTAGGTAAAACATAGCCTCGTCAGAAGTGACAAAGTTTTTCCACTTGTTGCACTTGAGTTTTAGATACAACTTCCATGATCTGGCTCTGCGTTTCTTAATTTGCGCCATGTTAAGCTGATGAACTTTGCACTTTTTTCTTAATTTGGCTTTCAGAATTTTTTTAATTATGTTGTATATAGTTCCCTTGGACACTCCCAATTTTGAAGCCATTTCTCTTTGAGTAGGCGGGTTCACTTTTGCAATCATACGACCAACCTTCCGAACGACGTCAGTTGTAGCTGCCGTTGGCCGTTTTTTAAATGTTCCCCCGGTAATGTTAGGAGAAGTCGCACTGCGTTGTAATCCTATTCCGTAGCGGATATTCTTTATGGAGCCCAAAGAAATGGTATAACCCATGGTTTGAAGCTCTTTCTGAATACTTCTGTAGCTATAGTTAGTCCTCAAAAGTCCTAAAACTATACCCTCCACTTTGTCACTAATTTTATTACGTACCATGCTGACAATCAATTTAAACCATGTGCACATGAATGAATAGGCTAAACATACACCTGAAAACACACTAAAGGCTCGGCTAACTCGTGCATGTACTTTACAGTGCACGGGTTACTTTTGTTCAAATACAAGTTGGGCACCTCTCGTATTTATGAAGTTAGTAAAAGATTCAATACTGGTCAACTGTAAAATCAATTCTTTTACAGAGTAAGTATGTATGTATATGTATGAGAAAATCATCTGAAATAATGACGTGTTTTCTTTTTTCTTTTATATTCGAAATGAACATGTTCAACCAAGACATATAGCAAATGTTCTACCTAGACATAAAGCAATGTTCTGATCAGACATAAAGCACCAAAAGATACCGACTTCTAATTACAAAACACATTAAAGATCAAAGCAGGGATTTCATTAGCTTTGGAAAATCAGGGGTCAATTGACCCCTGTTTAGAATTTTCAAGGGGTCATAATCATATTCCCGTGGTGTTGTAATCAGTGAACTTTATAACTTAATAAATTGCTTTAAAATTTACTTTATTATTTAAATGACTCCATATTAAAAATGCAGCAGACAAAATATTTTTCTAGCAAAATTGAACAACGTTTTTTTAATTCTCCTGCAATAATATGGCCCTAAGCTTAGAACTAGGCGTGATCAAAAGTGGAGAATTTTGATTATGCTTGCATCAAAATGCATTCTGAAATCCCTGCGGCCTATAGGTTCTGCATAACATGTTTGTGTGCAAACACGCACGCGATTGCACAAGCTGCTAATATAGCAAAAAATCTTGATTCAATACTGACACATTATTAGTTTTCAAAGCAACATTATTTGGCATATGACTCAAACACTTGGATTTTATATCTTGGTCAAAACTGAGATCACATTATGCCCACGTAAGCAAACTCCGCCGCAGCGGTTACTTCCCTTTAGAGTAAACAGTGTCTGTTAGAGTGACGATCTCCTTCACAGAGTTGTCGTTCCTTACACTTACATTCAGCTCGTGAATGAGATGAGCAGATATAGTAAGATAGAGCGACTGTAAGAGGAAGTTACCGCTGCGGGGAGTTCACAAAATAAGACCAATGTTTCTTTCAGATTCTAACACCATCCTGGTGACCATATTCCGTCATAGTTCTTTGGGCTGGCAAGTTTTGTACTGGGTTGATTTTGGGCTTTTACCAATGTTTTCTTGTATTCCTTCAGACGCACCATTAACTTCTTCACTAACACTGGCTTTTTATCGGCAAGATTATATTTTTCCAGCGGATCATCTGAAAAAAAGAGCAAAATGTCACGTGAATACTTTTACACTTCATACGATCAGAACATCAGGGCTGAAGGCAATCTCTTTCGCAGAGTTGTCGTTCCTTACACTCACTTTACATCTCTGCGAAAGGCTCAATGTCAAGATTTTTGACATAAATCGACAGCCTTATTTTATACAGTCATAATCATGAATATGAAAGCTTGTTGTTAAAAAATGACACATATCTTCACTATCTTTCAAACCAAAGAAACCCAAGCAATTTTAAATGTAATTGGTGAACTATTTTTTTAGTTAAAGTAAAAGTAGTTGAAAGTAGTCCCAGCCTATAACAGAGGTGAATGTAATGAGCCGATAGTGTAAGAGAGTGGGCTGAAGGTTATAAAACTGAGGTTGAAAACCAGTCGCCATTTAAGCCAATCAAATGCTTGAGATTTGAGACAGATTGCTCAGTTTTATAACCTTGGGCATAGAAAGACTGGATAATATAAAAACAACTTACGTAAAGTTTTATACAGAAAAAAACGCTCTATATTGGTGTTGCTGAATGATGAATTATAAAAATAATAAGCATGTTCTGTTTTTTTTTAAATATTCATAAACATCAGTTTAAAATGACATTTGTTTTTCTTGCTGATCAAGATAATCCCATTAGAGGGGCGAACCGGCGGGCAGGCGAGTGAGCCGTCAGGCTTGCAGATAGGCAGAAAATAGCACACAGAAAATTAGAACGTGCAAGGAAATTGAATAAGGCTTACATAATGACGAATTGAAAGGTAGAATAAACGGATCCGAAGTGATAAATGAAATCTCAATTCCCGTAGATGAGATAGTCTATTAACTGGAAGGAATGGCTAAGTTTATAGGAGATCTATATAGAACAACCTTTGAGATTAAACAGCTGCAGGGACGGTGGTCTCAGACGCTTCTCCTCCAGCTGATGGGCTTCCAGGAACCGATCACATCTGTACTGGTTGTACCAGTCCCCCATCGACTGCCAGGCCCGGTAGGCGCCCGAAATCTCACCGGCGCGACGAGCAAATCCTAAAATAGGGTGAATGATATTTAATAGCATTTCCTTTCCAGCTTCAAAAAATACGCAGACAGTTGATATTTATAACTGAACATTATCTCATCTTATTAAATTAAAGCACGTTTCTAATTAGAAAAAATGTACATTTATAAGTGGATAAGTAGACAGTCACTTCAAACATTTTTATATAACCAAGAATGATACTGTGGCAGATAAGTCGAAATAAATAGTTTTCCAGCCACCAATACTCATCAAGGCTGAAGGTTATAAAACTGAGATTGGAAACCAGTCTCATATCTCAAGCATCTGATTGGCTAAAATGGCGACTGGTCGCCATTTCAGCCAATCAGATGCTTGAGATTTGAGACTGGTCTCTATGCTCAGTTTTATAACTTTGGGTACTAAAGTACGCGGCGATATCAAATTTGAGGAACTTTTGCTAAACTGTACGAAGCACATCAAAACATAAAATAGAGGTTTCAAAAAGGAAAACGAAATGGTAAATACATGTAATTGAACACATTGTCAAGGTGACCCAGCACATGCACGTACTTAATCAATCATTACCGATTTAAAGGTGATCCTGTTTTATTTCCAGATACTTTAATAATTATCCAATGTTTATATTTAATTGTTGTTAATTGTTAATTTTTACAAGCAGTTTTAACATCATTTATGGTTTTACACTTTTACCAATATCGCAATGAAATTTTATTATAAAGATTAACCTCTGGTTTTTTGTCCTAGTGACTCTACACAGTAATCTCCCCTTACCACTTGGAAAAACAAATATGCTAACGGACAAAAGTCTTGTCCGGTCTACAGAAACACCAATAATGGAAATAGTCCTATCTGGACTACAAACACTACAAAACAGTTATTGTTTTTTTATCGCACACTCATAAATTTGGTATCGATGAAAGAGGACATCAATATATGCAATATGCAATCAGGATATGCAATCAATGAAAAACAATTTTTTTGGAATTTAAGCCAGTACTACCGATAAACTAATTTGTTGAAAATTGGCATATTTGGATTTCAACCCTTAAAAAGATGTTGTATACCGGACAAGACTTTTGTCCATAAGTATATAATGATAAAGTCGTTAAATTTTATTAGGTAATTAAAGTAGGTCAGTAGGTCGGAAAGGTAAAAACCCAACCGTTTATGAATTTCAGTGGTGAGGTAAACCACCAGCCTCGTTGAGACTTCTGCTGATCCAGCATATCGTTAGCGCGCAGCTGTTCTTGTTCAAACTGATAACTCTGCTGTTCTTCCTTAGAGTTACACGCTGGCTTTGTCTTGGCCGGGTACCAGTTATTATACCTGCCTGGACTACCAACGATCAGTTTATAGTCTCCGGATCTAGAACAAGATCATGTGAATCAAATAAATAAGTTAAGATTAAAAGAGATGAAAATAACTTTGGAAGTCACCAAACACGACAAAATATCGAACTTCTGCAGGATGGGATGACTGAGCATGTTTATGGGCAATTGAAATGCATTGTACTATCGACGCCGCCTATCCACAAATTGAGTCCAATATTTTCATACGTCAGATACATTTATCGTGCAAACGGCCTACACAAAACGAAATTGAATACAACACTGATTGAATGTACGGGAAGACTTTTTAACAGTCGCAAAACGGCAAAAACCAGGCTTATAAGTTATCTAAGTAGCAGATGCATACGTTCAAACATATCCAATTCTTAACTGTTATCTTAAACTATGTCTATTATAAATCGACCTTCGGTGTGACTAGCAGACGACCTCTGCACCAACCAGTCAGTTCATGTTCCGGTATTCTGTCAAGACGTGCAACTCTATCTAACCTGATGGCTGCGGTCCTTTTGACGTCATTGATGTTGTAGACAAATTCTGTTCTCGGTGACGGCCAGCCTCGGCTAAGGGCCAACCACTGATCCAAACCATCCATAAAAGGACCTGACATATACAAATTCATTCAAACATGGTGTACATGTAGGCCTACATAACATGATCTAAATCCCATAGAAAAAAATTCTGGTATAATAACTGTTTATTATATAAAAAAACAAGCGATATAGAATAATCAAATTATAGCATGTTCATAGTCGTCAGTTCTTGTAATTGTGAAAAGGTATTAAAACGAAATTTTTAAATGAAAAACACGTTTATTAATGATTGTAATAAAGATGTATTGCATGCATGATTGCATTTTTAATGTTGCCAATAAACGTTGGGTTTGGTAAACGTTTTATGCATATTTATTGGTTTATAATGACAGCAATTTAATTTTCAAAAATTTAAAGTGAACAAACTGAATAAAATTATGACCTTTGAAAACGATATCAAAGTCGTGATATTACCGGTTCATTAACGACTCAACACGTTTTGTTGCAGTTTTAATGATATATGAACTTGATATTGAAGCGCAAATGTGAAGAAATGTTAATTTATGAGCAAAATCTTTATACAACATCATCCAAAACAGGGAAAGAATGTTAAGGTTTCACAGTCCCTTAAACTGTCTTACTAGTCTGTCCTCCTGCGAGATGAACCAGTGTAGGGAACCAGTCTGTGATGTGGAGCAGCCTAAAAGAGTTCAGTATACACATAACAGGGTATGCTTCAAAACAACGGTAAATTAAGATGCTTGTCGCATAATGTCTGTTGAACACTGACCGGAACGCAGCCTTAGACTGACCGCTTTTAATCAGTAAATTTAGCCCATCCGCTTTTTAAAAGAAACATTTATCGAACAGTGCCCGTTTAAGAATGCGATCTATAAAATTGTTCCATAACAATATTACGTTAATCGTAATACGGAAGTTACGGTAGTCCAGTGCTACAACAGACAATACATGAAAAGAAACAAAGTTATGGTAAATGTTTTAATTTCAACGCTAAAGATATGACGCATATGTTTTGTTTCGAATCGTATGGATGTTTTTATTGCTAGCATCAGTTAACTTTTTATCGGGCTTGCAATTGACAACATTAGGCGTCTCCATGTTTATCTTCATGGTTCGTTATCTCCTAAGTTGTAACTTCTTCAAGCATTTACACATTTGTTTACTGATTCCGTTGTGTATAACGCGCACATTTTTGACCTCCCGGAGCACGGATTAAGTATGCGCGTTATACATCCGGTAAAATATTAAAGTATATTTCTTCACTTAAATTTCACCGAAAAACAATCGCGGTGATCAACGGGAACATCCGAATTTGAGAACGAAACGAGCCATCGACGCACGACTATTCTACTGGTAATTATGTACAACATGCAGCTGTTTTCTTCTCATTAGGTAAGGTTTTTCACAGACAGTTTCAGAATTATGAAACTCAGCAATATTTTTTTCCCTAGAATTTAATATCTTCAATCTCATGTCAGCTTCAATAGCATCTACCTTTCTCACATACTCCTGTTATGGGCGGATAAAAAGAGAAAATGACTTTTAAGTTTAGTGTAACCTTCAATGGGGTTGTCCCGGCTAGCTCAATCGGTAGCGTGATAGGATTTACATGGCTAGGCGCAGTCGCCGTACTGCACAGGTTCGATTCCCAACATCAACAATATCATTTGCATAGCTTTTACTTATTTCATTGTTTTACGATTATTTTTGTATAAGAGACTGCACCAGTCAGGTTTTTTAAGTTAATTAAATACAGAAATTTCTACAAACTGTAAAATTTACTCACCCGTCGTGGACAATGCCGGTTTTCTTCAGAAGAGTCTTGCTATAGATGAAAGTAGGTACCCTGGTACCACCTTCCCACAATGTACTTTTTGCGCCCCGCAGTGGCCAGTTGGAACCAGCAATGTACGAAGCGCCACCATTCTTAAAATAAAAACAATAACCAGTTTGTGGGTACTAAAACTGAGTGAACGCTTTGTCTGAAATTTAATAAAACTGATATCGCTAGCATGTGTTATCTGGAATTTATAATAGCAAGGCCTTCTAAAAGACAAAAAATATGCCCCGCCGGATTATGATAAGTTAAAAGGTTACAGATGTTGAAAAGGAAATGCAAGCCCAATTGCAGTAGCTCTTCCCCTATCCCGCCCCTGTATCATGAAATATATGTCATTTAATGTCCGGTATGTAGGCAAATCTACAAAACTACACCTGCTACTTATCACATATTCACATTCTGGCACACATCAAACACAAGAACTCATATCGGATGTAAACAATAACTTACATCGGATGTAAACACGACCAGTAGATTATCCATGTAATTTTTAACTTGAAATGCCCGTATAGCCAGACTGACTGCGTCGTCCATAGCTGTTATCATGCCTGCAATGTGCAAATAACATAAAGTTACGTTACATTATAGAAACTAGGGAAAATCAAAAACTCACACATATAATTTTGGGGCGCGTCACGGGAAAAGGTACCTTCGGACAGTTGACGTCAATCCTTGAAATGACGCCATAAAGTTGAGCAGACGACATTTATTATTCTTCATTTCGCGGTAAAAATACCATTTTATTAACAAAATGTCTAACAAAATCACTTTTTAGTTATGAGAAAATAATATAGTATTGTGAGTTCTTTCTAAATATAGTAACAACTTAAATATCACAAATTATGACCGAAGGGACCTTTTCCCGTGACGTGCCCCATATATAAGGTGCTATGACAGTCGTCAGTGCTCTGCCGTGGATTAAAGAGAAAAATGTCAAACATCGATTAAATTTAATGCCCACATGAGTAACAACAATATATGAGATCACATTTTTTAAGAATTTCAGCTATGAAGAGAGAAATCAACAGTTTTATTATTTTGTCATCTATTTTCTCCACCAGGAAATATAAGGTCCAACACTATTTTAAAAATATTTCATACTGTATACACTTGTTTGACACAAATGACCTCACATATTGTTGCCATTATCATATTACTCATATGTACGTTCAAATTTGTGTTTTGTGTAGCAATTGCATGAAAAGTGACTGTGTATCTTGATAATACAACTACAGTTTATCGTACTGGTCTTTCTTTATTCAATAATGTACCATTTATTTGAGAATGTTCGGCAATACGTATAGTTCATTATTTTACGATGCAGTAAACGTTGTTCTAGTTGTTAGTCTATTGAATTTGTATAGCTAGCAAGTGTGGCTGTGCTTATTTATAAAGACGTCTTTCTTGTGGAAATGTAGTTTTCTGATATTTACCACTGTATATTCTCCTGTTGCGATTTCTGATATTCTGGTACTGACTGGAGTACTTCTTTGGAACCTTTAAGAAAGAAAGCAACACGGTGACAACTTTAGTCCACTTCTTTACCCTTTCCTCCATATAAACGCCGTTTGGGAATGGGCAAACAGTGTACTGATCCAGATCAGCCGTCTGATCAGGATCTGCACTGTTCGCTTTTAATTAATTAGGTTATTTCTGACAATGAAACGACCAGTGTAGATCCAGATCAGATCTCTAAGGGTCGCAAACGCATTAAAATGTGCATATATTGAGTAAAGCGTTAAGTTTATGTTACATGGTATTATTCCTCTTTGACTGTCGTAAAAAAACAATGCCAACGGTAAGCCAACTATAACTGTTGCCGGAACATGATTGTGTCCGATCCAGGCCTGGTAAAATCTTTAAAGCTGCTTTTAAACGGTAAAGGTCGGATTATGTAATTGATAAAGATAAAACTTTATTTAGATCCGCTATTGATGACAAACTGTCCTAGATATTTAAAATGATCTTAAGCATTATTTACGATCAGTCTTAAATGTATTTACTGGCCGTAATATATTTAAAACAACTTGAGATACAAGTTTATCTGCTAGTTTTTTTTTCTGTTACCCAATTTAGTTTATTTAGTTTTTATGTGTATACATAACGTACAATTCTTAACAGATTAATTAAAGTTATCGTAAACTAGCAAATGAATTAAAGCTTATTAACGACATACAATCAACAAGATTCAAAACAATCTCTTTTTTATATTCTGATCTCGTTGCTACGATCTAATTTGCTTGCGACTTCATTGTAAATGAAAATGTTGTTTTTTTTGTTGTTTTTTTTTTCAAAGTTTGGTTTCACTTTGTACCGGCGGTCATTCTCTGTCCAGTCATTCTGGTCTCTTGAACGAGGAGATCTTATTCAATATAGCGATATATAGGTCTTTTATCGTCGGAAGACTCTGGATTCTCACCTGTAGCGGCGTATGCACCCCTTGGAATGATAGATACAGGAACAAAGGTTGTTTATCTGGCTCGTGCTCTAAAATGATGTCTGCTGCTCGTTTACCAAACAAAGTCTGAAAAGTGTATGATTAAGAAACATCTTTCAGATATCCTAAGGGATAGTTTGATAAAGGCCATAAGGCCGAAACGTCAAAATAAAGAGTGTTTTTATTAAAAGTAGATTAAGAACAAATAAAATTATTACATGTTAGAAAAAAGTCTAACGTGGTAACCTTAATTGAATGTTCTTTACAATGAATATTAATTTCAAAAGTAACGCTGTAATTTTCTAGAAAATTGAACCTTAAGGTGTTATATCGGATTCCTAATTAAATAGAAAATTCCGTTCAATATCGATAAAAACAGACATTGGTATACGGCATCCGATTAATACAATCTCGTTTTTGAAAGTTTTATAAAGCGCTATATGCGCAAAAGAAGACATATCGAAAATACGCCACGCGATGAGGCAAATTAAAAAAAATATGGCGAAATAACAAAATATATTATTTTTTATAAAAAGTAACAAAAGAACATGAATGTTACTGATATAAAGTTCCTTTTCATTTAGTTCCAGAACGCAATGTCTAAACTAAAGCTCGAAGGAAAAAGAATAAAAAACACGATTTCATATTTAAACTAGATGGGTGTTCAGTTGAACACTTGTGTCGCCCTCGGGTGCAACGTCGGAAGAAAAGTGCAAGTACAAAAAGGGGCATAACTCCATCTTGACCCAAACAACTTGTCATCTTCACGAGTGTGTTGTCTTGAACAATATAATTAGAAAGTTTCATGAAGAAATATTGAGAAATCGCAAAGTTATGGCCAACGTTATGTTATCATGTAAAAATCCAAGTACAAAAAAGGGCGTAACTCCATCAAATGAGACGTTGACCTAAAGAATTCAGCATCATCATGAGCATGTTGTCATAAGCAATATAATTTGAAAGTTTCATTAAGAGATATTGAGAAATGGCAAAGTTATTACCAACATTAAGTTTTTGTGTTAAAATTCAAGTACGAAAAGGGGCCTAACTCCATCAAATGTGACCTTGACCTAAAGAATTTGGCATCGTCATGAGCGTGTTGTCATAAGCAATATAATTTAAAAGTTTCAAGAAGAAATATTGAGAAATGGCAAAGTTATAGCCAACGTTAAATTTTCGTGTCAAAATCTAAGTACAAAAAGGGGCCTAACTCCATCAAATGTGTCCTTGACCTAAAGAATTTGGCATCATCATTAGCGTGTTGTCATAAGCAATATAATTTGAAAGTTTCATGAAGAAATATTGAGAAATGGCAAAGTTATAGCCAACGTTAAGTTTTCGTGACGGACGGATGGACGGACGGACAAAGCGATCCCTATGTATCGCCATTTCTTCGAAAGTGCGACACAAAAATATACATACAGTTGAATATCGCATCTTCATGGGGTGATGTACAGTTTTGTTGAAGCGGAAGTCGTAGCCACCATCTTAAGAAATGTAGAAAAAGAGAAAGATGAAATGAAAGGAAAGTCATACCTTATTATGTTGTATAAGACAAGCGGATCAGCAAGAACAAATCCTCTTTGGATATTTATTTCAAAAACATCAATCGAAAGTAAATTAAGTATTTACCTTAGTACGATAAAAATGCATAAAATTTCTAATCATTGTATATTGTTCGTTCCTCACAGGTTTCTATATCGTATATTTTTTCTAGTTTTATGGGTAGTATATACTATATATTTTCATAAATCTCTAAAATTTTGTTTTATTTAAATGTTGCTTCAAATGATCTAGTAATAAATTCATTTTAGATTTTTTTGACATAGTAAATAAAGTCGTTAATCCTTTCAATGAAAAAAGACGGTGACTGGGATTCGAACCGACACTGTCTCGGCAACAGCGCTTAGGCTCATACATCCGAGTATGCTACCAACTGTGCCACAACCACAATTACTTATAAAAATCACACGTCAGCCTGATAAGCACTGTGGTCATTATGTGACACAGCTGACTGAAAATAATTACTTAAATACATTTTATTTGTATCAAACATTGACTCACAGTTTTTATGAGTGTAATAGTCTTCAGCCCCCGAATAAAACCCGTAGAAACTGTCGAAGCCGCGGTATGTCGGTGTGTAGCTCCAATTACAGAATCCTAGATGCCATCTATAAATAGACACAGTTATATACATCGAATAAAAGACATATATATATATAAACATAGGTCTTTAATCGAATGTGCTTTTATAAAATTCTGTCGCACGCAGTGGCAGTGCCATGCTAACAATGGTATGGAGGACAGTCACTGCCAACAATCCAACAATCTTCTGTAAACGACAGATGCTGGTATAAGTATATAACAATTATATTTCGTTCATAAATACATTTCCAAATTTTATTTTGGGTACTGAAAGAAATGAGTTTAGCAAATTATCTTTATTGTATTGAAATATATAATAAAACAAAAGTATATAATGATTTTTTGTATAATTACACTGAATCAAGCGTTTTAACACAGTGACTTGATTGTCGGCCTTTAACAAATCTAAAATGAAGCAGATTTCTCCTATAATTATTTGACATTTTATCTACCTTTAGAAAATCATAATAATCTTAAACTTACATTTAGTTTTTGAAAAATGGCTTATACTAAAATTGCTTATTTTTAAATTACCTCGCTTATCCATAAAAACAAGAACAATGTTTGGTGCCTTGTTATGTACATCTTATGACAGCTGTCTTTGATAGTTCTTTTTTAATAAAAGTCTTTGTTATTTTCTTTATTCGAAATCAAATCAAATTGCTTGCAAACAAGAAATTTTTGTTGTTTTGAATCTCCCCTACGAGATTTCAATGTTATTTTACTTGCTAATCTTACTTTTATTAATCTATAAACCTAGTTTAGAGACAATTGTTATACTTGTGACATCAAGCTATAGATATAATACATAATTATAAATGAACACATTTCTTAAACTAAAAAAAATCGGTCAGATTTTTTCCTATTTTTATGCGAAACTGGGAACAAATCGTAAACTCAGAATGAAGACCAGTAACAATTATTAAGCAGCTGATTGGTTGAAATTATGCTTAATCTTCAAACTGACCAATCAGAAGCTTGATCTTCGGGATTGGTTCCTATCCTCAGTTTTATTATCTGGGCACTGGTACATTAAACTCACTTACTTTCCAACCATATGAGTCGCATATCCAAGTTTCTTTAGAGCTTCGGCAAGGCTTTCTTTGTCTTTAGGCATGAATTTCGGTTGGTATTTGTTCACAATTCCATGCTGCATGCCGATATGATAAGGGTAGTAACCAGTCATCAATGCTCCACGTGACCTATGAAAAAAAACCCAGCAAGGTACTATGTTTGAGCTACACATACCTGCAAAAATGACAGTGTGACAACATTCGAAACAAAAATCAATTTCGAGATTGATTTTACGATCCTTGAATGAGGGACTCTCTGGCGACTTCAGGAAGACAAGTCGGTCCGCTGAATCTTATAACAGTGTCCACTGATAATGACTGTTTTAGACTCTACATCAAAAGAAACTGATTGATTAAATGATAATGACTGTGTGAGAGTCTACATCAAAAGAAACTGATTGCTTAAATGATAATGACTGTGTGAGAGTCTACATAAAAAGAAACTGATTGATTAAATGATAATGACTGTGTGAGAGTCTACATCAAAAGAAACTGATTGATTAAATGATAATGACTGTGTGAGAGTCTATATTAAATGAAACTGATTGATTAAATGATAATGACTGTGTGAGAGTCTACATCAAAAGAAACTGACTGATTGAATGATTATGACTGTGCGATTCTGCATCAAAAGAAACTGATTGATTAAATGGTTAGGACTGTGTGAGAGTCTGCATCAAAAGAAACTGATTGATTAAATGGTTAGGACTGTGTGAGAGTCTACATCAAAAGAAACTGATTGATTAAATGATAAGGACTGTGTGAGAGTCTACATCAAATGAAACTGATTGATTAAATGATAATGACTGTGTGAGTAGTCAACATCAAAAGAAACTGACTTATTGAATGATTATGACTGTGTGAGAGTCTGTATCAAAAGAAACTGATTGATTAAATGGTTAGGACTGTGTGAGAGTCTGCATCAAAAGAAACTGATTGATTAAATGGTTAGGACTGTGTAAGAGTCTACACCAAAAGAAACTGATTGATTAAATGATAAGGACTGTGTGAGAGTCTACATCAAAAGAAAATCATTGATTAAACGTTGACTGTTTCACTGCGCATGTCTGTATTTCATCAGACATGTTTATTTTCTGATAACGACGGAGAAAGAGTCTATGATTAAACGATAATGACTGTGTGAGAGACTACATCAAAAGAAAATCATTGATTAAATGATAATGACTGTGTGAGAGTCTACATCAAAAGAAAATCATTGATTAAATAATAATGACTGTGTGAGAGTCTACATCAAAAGAAAGTTATTGATTAAATGATAATCTTGTAGCCATCCAACTCCCAACCTACTTAGAAGCCTCAACTAGGTTAACCAGACAGAAGCTACCCCGCAACCTCCGTCAAATTCATGTTAAATCTGATTTCTCCAAATATTTTTTCTCCCCCCCCCCCCCCCCCCACTACAGTCTTGTGGAATAGGTTAACATCGCATATTGCGACACTGCCTTATCTTGAATCTTTCAAGCAGGTAGTCAGGCCTCGTAACAATATTCAACACTACAGTTTTTTAAACCGCCTTTTATCTCACTTCTATTTTTAACATTTTAACAACTACCCTTGTCTTTTCGAGCCTTTATTTCCATGTAAATCATTTTTTCCAGTTTTACTTTTACTGACACCGGCGTGCACCCTGCCCATAATACTCAATTAGAGGAGTGAGGCAGTATTGAAAGATAAATAGATAGAAAATGACTGTGTGAGAGTCTACATCAAAAGAACCTCATTGATTAAATGATAATGACTGTGTGAGAGTCTACACCAAAGGAACCTCATTAATTGAATGATAATAACTGTGTGAGAGTCTACACTAAAAGAAACTCAATGACTATGTGAGGTTCTACATGAAAAGAAAATCATTGGGTTTTCGGTAATGACATGTGTCATCAAAGGAAACGGATTATTTATTGATAATGAATGTGTAACCATCTATATCAAAGAAAAAAAAACATTTACTCTTCTCTTACAATGTTTATTTCTTTGCGATCAAGATAACCTATATTTTCTCATCTTTTTATTTACAAACATGAAGCAATAAAAAATATAGGTTATTTGTCAAATAGTTTGGCGTTTGCACCAACTCACCACATTTAACTTGATTATATTGCTTTAATATTTCGCTCGCTGAGGTTAAGATAACCGACTTTTCGTATATTCTTTATTCACAAACTTTAAGACAAACACGTGTATAGGTAATGTGTTAAATATTTGAATCGTAATGCCCACCACATTTCACGCCATGCTGTTGCTTAAAAGGTTGTAAGGGTCTAAATCTCTATTTATACCTACAACACTACTTTGAATGCCAATATGCATATCCCGAACTTGTATTTTATATCACCTGTATTTAATGCCGTTAAGAGGAAAAAATAATCTGTCATAACGTATCTCTTTTTTACACTAATACGTTTTCAGAGGAAAGCAGCTATATCAGTTAGTCTCAATAATTCGACGGCAAGCACAGACCCATTATCATACTGACTTTTTTCGTTGTCTGTCCGAAGGACGAACATCGCATATATAGAAAAGTCCTTATCGCGCACAAATAGTTGTGCTACTATATCAGTGTGATGCTGATTTAATGCTACGCAATTAGTAAGGATAAGTTAATAAAAGTTAATTGCAGTGATTAAAAGTCTTCAAAATAGTTCAAACCATGTTCTAACTAAGATAACGAAATACATGCAATCCATCGAAACTGCGTGTTTATAAACACTACCAAATCTAAATTCAACCATATATTAGTTAACACGGGGATACAGTTTGCGACAACCGGCCCCTAGTGGGTTGGACTTTCAAAGACTCTTACTCAGTCGCTATCAGTAAATAAAGTACAGACATGCGCAATGAAACAGTCTAGGACTTTCACGAAGAATAACCAACTCAGGTCCCTGTGCAGATTTCGAGAAGCCTTGAAACTGGGGCAGGTCTGGGCTTAAGGTTATAAAACTGAGATTGGAAACCAGTCTCAAATCTCAAGCATGTAATTGGCTGAAATGGCGACTGGTCGCCATTTCAGCCAATCAGATGCTTGAGATTTGAGTCTGGTTTCCATTCTCTGTTTAATAAACTTGGGACCTGGTTATAATAACAGAGACACGATAAATTTCAGCATAAATCACGCGCCACTTATCTTAAGACTAATTATTTTTAGATAAAACACACATTTAATGTTGAAATGACCCAGATGTTAGATAAACATTTTGTAGTAGTAACAATATGAACTTTAGGCAACCTGACTAGGTTGTGGTCATATTAACTTGTTATCCGAGGGGCAAACAGTGTAGATCCAGATCTGCCGAATTGGCTGGATTTTCCCTGTTCGTTTTTAGGATTCATTTAATTATATCTCACCACTGTAGATTCAGATCAGATAGCACTGGTGTACCAGCTTATAAGGATCTACACTGGTCTTACAAGTGATAAACCCAGTATATGGAGTAATGGGTAACAACATAACATTAATGAGCATCTGAGTGATCTGTTTAAATATGAGTTTTAACATTATATTTTTTAATAAAAGGCAATTTAAATTCTATGCTCAAAATTAAGTAAACAAGCATTATAATTACTAGGTGTGGTCGAATGTCATCCTTTAATTATTTTTTTATAAAATTTGTAATGCCGTTTTCGGCAAAATTACAACTTTATTGAAGTTTGTTATATTGCCGAAAACGGCATTACAAATTTCGCACACTGCTTGCTGTTAAGTTAATGTTAAGACTTTACAATTGGACAAAAGTTTAATGAAATGTTAGAAAATAGGGCAATCTAGCATGGCAATAAATCTGGAACTGGAAATGCAGTTTTGAAGAATACATATCAAAGCATGAAAAACTGATTTTGCCAAGCTTTATCAACTCCTGTATTAAACCTTGGTTCTAATGAAAGGTTTCAGAGCTTAATTTTGAATCTTTGAATCTTCTCATCACTTAAAGGTTAATAAATGCCTTGCCCAGCAGGGTTTGCTTATGGAAGATGTGCTGACACTATACACATGTACAAATACCAGTAATAAAAGGACTGGTTGACTTACGGGCTGCACTGCGGCTGTACATAGGACGAGTTGAGTATCACACCTTTTCGCGCCAATTTGTCCAAGGTCGGCATCATAATGTCGGGGTTGTGCCACGAGACGTCGTTCCATCCTTAAATAACAATAAAAATAAAACATCAATACAGTAAGTCAAACCTTTATTCAAAGACGACTCAGGGGGAAACCACTAAGTGTTCTTTGAAGACAGCTGGCAAAATGGCAAAGTAATAGCAAATGTTAAGTTTTCGTGTCCAAATCCAAGTACAAAAAGGGACACAACTCCATCCATAAAGAGTTTGGCATCATCAGAGCGTGTTGTTATAAACAATATAATTTCAATGTTTCATGAAGAAATATTAAGAAATGGCAATGTTATAGCCAACATTAAGTTTTCGTGACGGAAGTGCAGACGGACAGATAGACAAAGCAATCTCTATGTATCGCCTTTTCCTCGAAAGGGCGACACAAAAACCATTAAAAAGTTTAATTTTTTTAAACTTAACCATTCAAATTTTCTGCGTTTACTATATATTGGCAACAAGGGGCGGAGTTAATTTTAATATTAAAAATTTTCCGGTATCTAAAGCATTATACATCTAATACATAATAATATAAGAATGCGCTGTAAAAATGAAATTGATGTCAAGTTAAGGAGATGTGAAAAAATATGTTTTTATTGGCCTATATAAATTTTGTCAGAGGTCCTTTTCTGATTTTCAATGTCGTTTTCATTTGTATATTTAAAAGGTAATCTGTTAAGTACAGCAAATAATGATTTAAGCTAATTGTTGACCTTCGCTTTTGTGATATTATCGGAGATATTACCCAGTTATAAGGTCAAGTCTTTAACAGACTGCTGGTTGTTTTAATTAAGGTAACACTATGAAATTTTAAACTAAGGCTTGCTTCAGAACAACGATGTCAACTTGCGTTAGATGGCATGTCTCTGCATTTGAGATGCATTAATACGGAAAATGAGCATTTTAAAGAAATTAAGGTTTACGTTAATTATCACAAATTTCGCCATCATTAGCATAGGGACAAACATTGCGTCTGCATTTATTTCACTTTATAGACCGAGTTTCGGTTGCTATGAAGTTTTATTTTGATGTGTAGTTTTTCTGGTTGCCTCAGAGGAGCAATTAAACAAACTTGTATAAGTAAGAAAAGAGATATATTGGTTGTAAAAGCTGTGTTTTAGTGCGGATGTTTGTAGGGGGCGGAGAGTGAAATGTATGTTATTATTATGTGAGTGAGAAACTATCTACATGTCAAAATGTCAGCCATTACAGAAATCTCTTTCCAGGATCAAGGGTTAACGTACGAACGGTCTTTTACCATATTATTCCCATTATGATCATTGGAGAGGGAGTGTAAGAGAGAGAGAGAGAGAGAGAGAGAAATGTTTCAATAGAAAGAGAAATAGGCTGAGAAAGGGAGAGATAGTGAGAGAATGAGATGGATATAGATAGATAGAAATAGGGTCAGATTGAAAAGAGAGAGAGAGAGAGAGGTGTTCATGTACTAGTCTACTAGTATTTTTTAATAAAATACACTATTCTTTTGCTGATTGTAATGGTGGGGTTACACGCTTAGTCCAATTATACGGTAATAGTTTTTATTTCCAAAAATCCATTATACCACGTCATTATACGCTCTGTTTGAAACAGACCGATGCAAAGGAGAGTCAGTGCATTACATTTTAGAATGATTGAAATCCGTATAGAATACATCCTTCCGTACGGTTCATGTTGAAACATAAGTATCCGCGAGCTTGTGCATTTCTGTTCTGAATTTAATAAAAAAAAATACAACCAATTTATGTTTCATCACCCAAAATTCCTAGAGAACAATCATGTTTTTAGGATAAATGTAACAAACCGTGCATACATGTACCTTAAGTATTGTATATCATTTACATTATTAGTTTCTAACACTGGCGATAAAAGAATAAAATATCATACCTAGATCGTCAGCAACGATGAAAAGAATGTGTGGTTGCACTTTGGTATTCCAAGCATAAGTCGTTGTAAAAATAAATAACAACAAATAACACATTGTATACGGTCCCATCCTCTCAGCTGATAAAGAGATTAAATTCCTATGTACATGTTAAAAGAATGTTTTACAAACACGTCCAATAATACTCTAGCGGCATCGTATGATTAAACTACAAAATTATAATAGTCGTAATTAAAGAATAACTCGTTTTTTAATGAATGTTCGTCTGGGTATATTTCCAAATTACCCCCTTCAATTATTTTGTGATTTACTTTAAGCTTAGTCAGCATTCAATATTTTAATCAAAACCACAAGAAAACTGACGTGAAAGCCAGGTGGCTTAATCAATAACAAAGTGCGACATGCAGAGTTACAACAAACAAAAAGCGATAGTTTTCAGAATAATTTTCTAATTTATGTTTTAAATTACACATCCAATTGCTTCTTTGTAATTTTCAAATTTAAAGACCACTTAAGAAATTTCATAACAATGTACGTTGTTTTTAGCCACGTTGATTTATATATCCAAGAAGTAGAAGTAGCGCGCTTTACTCCGACTGAAATCGTTCGAGATCACAAAATGTAACGTGATTTACAAGTATGACATAATACTGTAAAGGACTAGATATTCGCGATCGGTTATTTTCGCAAATCGGAAAAGGTAACTTTAGAGTTATAGTCTCTTCCAGTAAGCTCGGTTAATCAACGAGGTTTTAACCATTATTAAAGGGCTTAAAATAGAAATTATAATCAAGTATTTTTCGTTAGCCTTTTTGCATTTAGATTCGCTTGTAACAATTTTTGGTTACCATTCGATAAATAATATCAGTTGTTTGCAAAAGTGACATTTTTTTTGTTTTTGCACTAAGTGCTTATGACATTGATAATGTGACTTGTACATGTGATGTGTTTGGTCGCACTGTGGATATGGCCTTTGTATTGTTACTTATAAATGACGATATGTGCGATCGCTTTCGGGCCGTATGGCCTTGATAATGTGACTTATAAATATCGATAAATGCGATCGCATTCGGGGCTCGTGACCTTGTCAATCTGACCTGCATCTCGATATAGGTGATTGCACTTATGTCTAATGACCTCGATAATGTGGGACTTATAAAAAAGATAGGCGTGATAGCACTCAGGGCGTATGGCCTTTATAATATGACTCATAAACGTCGATAAATGCGATCGCACTCGGAGCGTATGGCCTTGATAATTCGACTTATAAATCTCAATGTATACGACCATACCCGGGGATATGGCCTTGATAATGTGACTTAAATGTCGGCAGGAGTGATCGCACTCGGGGCATATGGCCTTGATCATACGACTTATAAATCTCAATGTATACGACCACATTGGGGATATGGCCTTGATAATGTGACTTAAATGTCGACATGAGTGATCGCACTAGGGGCATATGTATTTATTAATTAACTCATTTAATGTAGATGTGTGTGACCGCATTGTTTGCTCGTACCTTTGATATCAACAACATCCAACCTTTGGTAAAAACAACAACAACAACAAAACAAAAACACCCTGTTAATTTGATTAAGTTAATAGATCATATATCGCTTACGAGAATAAGAGATAATTAGTTGTGAGTATACATTCACCTTAAGCTGAGAAACCATTAACCTGAATGATAACCGATAACACAGTGACCGATATAAGAGAACATGTGCTTAAATAATTGAACAGGTAATAAACACATAATATATTACATAGGGTGGGGGGTGGGGCATTGTTCCTATCTGTAATCCAGTTTAGATAAATATAACCTACAACAAGTGATATAAGGACGATAAAGATAATGTTATGTTAAACTTTAAGTACTAATTTTCTCAGCGCCGACGATGCATTTTTTTCTCTTTAGTTCGTGTTATAATATTATATCCCTAATACTGTAAACAAGAATGCGTTGTTTACATTTGCACTTCATGTTTAGACTCGAAGTATGCTTTTCATGTTTAGGTTTTTGTAAGTAAATCATTTTATCGATCAATTATTGTTTTTAATTATTTTTACAAAATGGGTTCACTTAAAAGAAAAAAAACAACAGAATTATTATTGTTTTGCTGTTCTTTAGACAGAAAGCAAAACATACACTAAGCAGAATCAGGCATACAAGTAAAGACCACTGCTTCGTTCAGGTGCAGTCGTGGATCTAAATGTACTTCAACATACTTTTCTATATTAATTTAATTAATTTTAAGGTTTACTTTTTTCCGAACACGTGTATTCTCTTGACTTTAAATAACAGGCTTTGGATGGTCTACACTTCTTTAAAACGGTCGATAACTTGAAGAATCTTCACTTACGCATACACAGTTCATTATTTCATTTTTTCGGGTGATAGTTTTCGCGATAACGACATTTTCGCGCTGTTTTTAATTCAAGCATTTGCAATGCAATAGGTACCGCCTTGGGTTAAATTTTGCCATTGCGTTCGACTGCAGCAAAGAACAGCTTGTTGGATAGACTCCCAACTTTTAATTACATACTGATAACCAATTCTTGACGGTGATTAAATGAACTAATTTCTTCAATGAATTCAGTGTTCAAAAATTCTCCGGCACTTGAAGTAGTACATTTATTCCGTACAGTGCAAACACTGAATGAATCATCAGATCATTCAATCGTAATGATGATCGGTAATTGTTTTACTTGTAATTATAATAACTGAGACTAAAACTATACCGCGTCGGTAAACTTACATAAGTAGCTGCATTTCTCTTTGGAAACCCAGCTTCCGTGACACTGCCACTCGCGAAAGTACTAGAGGCTACACCACTCGTGAAAGTACTAGTGGCTGCATCACTCGCGAAAGTACAAGTGGCTATACCACTCGCGAAAGTACTAGTGGCTATACCACTCGCGAATGTACTAGTGGCTACACCACTCGCGAAAGTACTATAGTGGCTATACCACTCGCGAAAGTACTAGTGGCTACACCACTCGCGAAAGTACTAGTGGCTACACCACTCGCGAAAGTACTTGTGGCTACACCACTCGCGAAAGTACTAGTGGCTACACCACTCACGAAAGTACTAGATGCTATACCACTCGCGAAAGTACTAGAGGCTATACCACTTGCGAAAGTACTAGTGGCTATACCACTCGCGAAAGTACTAGTGACTACACCACTTGCGAAAGTACTAGTGGCTATACCACTCGCGAAAGTACTAGTGGCTATACCGCTCGCGACAGTACTAATGGCTATACCACTCGCGAAAGACCAGTCAATTTTGGCGTCTTAAGAAAAAATGGAATAGGAGAACTTCGGCAGCAGGACCAGATAACCTGCTAAATTTACTATTGATCGCCAGAATCGAACAGTGCATTTGTCACAGGGTGAGAAACAATGTGCAGCCAGACCGGGACTCGAACCCGAGACCCCTCGAGTGCTCTCCCGGCTGAGCTATCCGGGCCACTTACACATCTTTTCCCCCAGATAGTGACTAGATTCATACCGGGACACACTTATCTTCTAGCGCCTCCCACATTCATAATATGTGGTACGAAAACTTTATTTAATCACAAATACGTAAAAAAAAAAATTCTGGCGAAAATAATGTGCAAAATGCTATGGTGGCCAATTCAAAGTATGTGCGTGATTTGTATGCGAACGAAACCTGCGTATGCTTATATTGCCTACATCGTCAATGCACGAAGCCGAAAACTTGCACTTATATCCCGCGAAATTTTGCGCTTGTGAAAAAGAATTACATAAGTACCCAATCGTCAGCTTGGTATTGGTAAGTAAAGAAAACCAGTGCATAAGGTTATAAACTGAGCTCGGAAACCAGTCTCAAAACTCAAGCATATGATAGGTTGAAATGGCGACTGGTTGTCATTTAGCCAATCAGATGCTTGAAATTTGAGACTCGTTTCCATGCTCAGTTTTACAACCTAGGGCACTGTTTTGAAATCTTCACCTTGTTAACAAGGGACACAAGTGTAGACCACTCATTACTGGATAACGATCCGGTGTTATTTAAGGTCAAGTGAAATTGGTGTACCCAAAATAGGACATTGGTCTTCAAAAGTAAATAAATGAATTAAGGACACAATGTCAAAATTTCATCAAGTTTCATGAACGACCTGGGTATGAGGCAATATTCTGTCTTTATGATACATTAAGCAGAAGATATAATCGCTAGTGGCAGTTTGTCTGATCATCGAACTTTCGCTTTCCTTTATATAATTTTACAGAAGCAACAAACGAACCGTAAATTTGTTAAAAGCCAGTTTCAGGTTAAAGCCTTCTTGAAAGGTGAATTATATAATACATCGATATTGCTATCCAAACTCGAAAGTTTGTTTTCAGCCATTACATTAAAACTAAATGAGCTGTTTCACATGTCGCACAAGAAGCCTAAACCATTACAATTATTTATAAAATGCGTTAACTTTTATCCGTTCCAATTTCCAGCGAAGCTCTTTACTGTTATTGCTTGGTGAACATTTCAACAGTGAATTTGGTGTCGTATCTCTAGAAAGCACTTTTCTTGAACGATCGAATTGACGGGTTGAGAAATGTATAACATATCAGAGCGAATTCAAGGCCCAAAAAGCCGTCGAACTATTAAAACAGCTTAAGACTGCCAATAAAATGCAAGGCATGATTTTAAAATCTTGTTTGTAATGTGGTTTCGATAATTTAATTTTAGGGAAAAGAATTTTAGTACTATATTACAGCGTTACTTATCTAAGTTACTGTATTAATAATTAATAAATTAATTTTATTTCTCGTATTCTTATTTATCTACATTAATCAATATTTCAATACCAGACACCTTTGTCCTCATCTTTGTCCTCAATTCGTTTATTTACTTTTGATGGCCAATGGCATATTTTTAAACCGACCAAAATTATTATATCATGTTCGAGCATCCGTGGATCTTATTGTATTTTAACCTCTTCGTCCGTAATTCGTTTATTTACTTTAAGTGGCCAACAGCCAACTGCTTCTGTTAAAGTAAATGTATTTCACTTTTCACTTCACCTTTTAAAGACCTTAAATAACCCCATTTTGTAATCCGGTAATGGATTGTTTACACTTTTGTCCCTGGTCAACCTATTGAACATTTCGAGAATTTGCTTTTTCACATATACATACCATGTCCATCATAACTGTTCGGAAAAGGGACTACTGTATAATTGATTATTTCCGCAGGTGCCGAATTTCGCGGAATAGCAGAGAACCATTATATGATACTGCAACTCGGTTTCTAAATTGCGCATGCCGATGTAAGCCGTGTGCAAATGAGTTGGTTTTAAGGTTTTGTAAACATGCTCCTTCGAAAATCGGCATACATTCTCACTGGCAAATCAAGGAAAGTAAACACCTATTTATAGTATTGTGCAGCCATCTGTAATCAAAGTACTGAAAGTACAGAAAACCAGCGAAGCGATTTTGCTTATTGAGAATAACCAGTGCCATGATTCTCATACATGTATCCATTTACGAAAAAGCAAAAAAACTTGGTTCACTCGCAAAGAACTTCCTCTTGTCTAAATGATAGTGGAAATAAGGGTTACCATGTATTATCTGAGTATTGGTGGTTAAGGAGCTGGAAAAAATGTCCATTAGCTTACAATCCGTTCATATAACATCAGTTTCAGCAGACAGATGCGTCATTTTTAGTTTTAGGCTTCATCGTGGTTTGTCCTCTATATTCACACGTACTTTTACTGTTATTTGGCTTTCTGCAAAACGCGGGAAATTGTGACGTCACTCACATTGCATATTCAATGTGTCACTGCACCTATGATTTCATGTACTCCCAACAAAAATAGTAGTCATCTCTAGCTAAATCGAAAACGTAAACCGAGTAAACATCTTAACCTTTGGGAAAAAATGTAAATTATGCATTATTCCTGAAAAAAAAGTGTCAGAATATCTCTGTGAAGCACACAACTGATAGAATGTAAAGGCCCGGTCACACCGCCCAAACGTTGCTGGAGCGTTCCTTGAACGGTAGGAAGGTGGACCAAACGCTCGTCACCGCTCACAAAATGGAAAAAAAAATCGAAAACACGGGCGTTGGTTTAGCGGTGCACCGCTGAAGCCGGCGTTGCTTTAGCGTTGGTTTAGCGATAGCAAGCGTTGGTATAGCGGTGACGCGAGCGTTTGGTACAGCGGCGTTCTGCGCATGCGCCCGACACCGTTCCAACAACCCCGTGTCCGAAAAACGCTTATAAGCGCTGCACCAACGTTTTTGCAACGTTTTATCGCCGCCCGGGCAACGCTGGCGAAGCAGCGGTGGTGCAGCGTTAAAAAAACTCGGCGTTGGCCTAGCGTACCCAAGCGTCCACGAACTTGTGTCTAGCGGTGCCAAACTTTGCTTGGGCGTTGGTGGAGCGGTGGTGAACTTTGCCTGGGCGGAAATTTTTTCCCTTCTCACCGCTCGCAATATTTTGTACAGCTCAAAACTTTCGGAGCGGTTGGAGGGCCCTTCGAGAGACATCAGCGGTGGCCGAGCGTATACGGCGTTGCTTTAACGGAGGCCAACTTTTGTTTAACGGTGGTGAACGGTTACGAGCGGTGATGAATTTTTTTCACCGCTCCAGGGACGCTCCAGCAACGCTCGGCCGGTGTGACCGGGCCTTAAAGTGTTATTTACTTACGTGATACCTTCATTCGCTATATTGTCCGCAGTTTTCACACTCCTTCTTTGTTTTTGTCGTCCGCACTTTTCAACGATATTCTATATCGTCCGCTAATTGGACCGCATTTTAGTGCGACCCATATTCCATACCTCCGTGTCCGTTCCACGTTGGACGGACACGGAGGTATGGAATATACCCAACGATATCTTGGCGAGTGAAAAATCGCGGACACGGACAATGTTTGACCATTGTTGCACCGCACCGATCAAGTCCTAGAAATATGAACCGCACCGATTTTTATTTTAATCAAACTGTCGTACAGATGAATTTGACCATTGATGCACCGCACCGGTTTTGTCCTATCAACATGACTTAGTTAATACCAACTTTAACACGTAACAGGAAACTTGGGGACTACTTTACTTACTCTGATTTCTCTGAAATGCGTAAATCGCCGTTTGCCAGTTGGTTTGATACCGATTTCAGAATTGTGATTAGTAAAACCAGCTTTGCTGGTTAAAAATTAATCAAAGAAATTTTAAGTAGTACAGAAATAATTTTTGACCTTTAACCGAAAGTAGACAGGAAGGGAGTCTTTCGAATTTTTTGAAAACCCTTACATTATTTTGACGAAATGCCAAAACTTATTGTAGATCAGCATATTATTATTTTAGGAAGGGGCCTATGAGTTCCTTTGGTATATTGTCCATGAATTTCATAGTTCTCATGAAAACGGTTTTCTTTTGTTTAGTATGTATATTTTCACAGGAGAGCCTTTATTCTGTATAAGCGATCACCACAGTTTCGGAAATAAATGTACATTGACAATGGTTACCTCTGTCACAAGATATCGTAAAGCAGGTGCACTTCCCATGGTGGGAATATTAACAACTGATGTATCACTCGACGTACTGACAAGTGTTGGTTTTCGAATTTATATCTTGAGTTACAGTTACCCGGTTAACATCCGACTAATAACGGATTTGTTTCAAAAGAGAAGCTCTTTACAAAGCCCCATATATTCCAAAGTATGCAAAGTAATGACTTTAATAATAAAAAAAGTATGATAAAGAAATTGTGGCAAGAGAGCCTATAAGAATGGGACAGTTATCTGTTAGGTACACGGAGAGTTTCTAAAGGTAGGCATAGGGGTTTTCCCATCCAAACTCAGGAATGGCTCGACTGTGTGTGGTTAATTGTAAGTCATAAAAGTGTTTTAATCATAGGCTAGAAACTCAGACCAATATATGCCATTATGTGTTAGATTCTACACAGCGTTAGAGGAAACTAAAGATCATCAATGCTACATACACTTGTATGGCAATACTTCGCAACGTTACTCATATGTGTTATATTGAGATCATGAACCTATGGAAGGCGTCAGAAAGGGTACGAGATAGCGAGCGAAGTTATTAAAGAGGTCAAAGACATGGGTATAATGAATGAACCGTGAGCAATGAACATTGTGGAGTCACCCAACATTTAATCTAGCGTTATGTGGTTAAGTGTACACACGTGTTAGTGAACTGTTGTCCAAAACAAAAAGGACAAACCTCATAAATGGTAGAGGAGTTCGACGACCGTTTCACAGAAAAAAAATCTAAATCACTGACGGAGCTCATGGGCAATACAGCAAAAAAGGATACATTTTTCATACGTTTATGGACTTAGCGAAGGTCTAAAATCAAATTTAGCAGCTAGAAAAAAATGTTGTTATACATGTTTGCTTTTTTTCCACAGACACAACATACCAACATGATCAACTCATAAATGCGACCTCCAACCACATTATACGTCGAGCTTGCTGGACGCTATAATGCAGAAAACTATTATGTTGATATCGTTTCGTCTAGCATTTAACATGAACGAACAAGTGGCATCAGCTCCCGGGACGTTGGAACAACAGACAATATCTGAGCTGAAGCGAGTAAAATGGCCAATTAGAAGTAAGCACCAGACAGAAAGCTTAAAGACTTAGAAAGTATCAAGAATTTAACAAATTCTTGATGGACGTAAATACACATCAGAAGATACCGGCATAATATTTCTCCAGACTAACATCCAAGTCAGCCATTAAAATGACCAGTTAACAAGCTTTAGACAGTGATGTTCCGAGAACCATGAAACTAAAATTATGCATTGTCGAATAACTGTGTAAAAATGATGAACTTGTAATACGTTTTGCCGAATAAATGGGGTTACCCACAATGAGGCCCGAAACGAAAAAATATCTTTAGACAGAAGCGGTTTTTAAGACAGCCAAAACTGGTTGTTATGGGACAAAAGGAACCGATAACAACGTCACGATTTAGGATGGTGGGAATTTTTAGAAATCACTCAGTTGCATGTCCAGTCTGTCATCAGACAGCCAGCTATATAGACTTATAAATACCCTGGTTAGTTTAACCGCTGGTAAAAGAAATCGAATTTTTAATGAAAACAGTAACAAGCATATCGAAGAAAAAACTAAAAATCGTCATAATCAGACTTACTGAACATCAAATTTGTTGAATAGTGTATGTTGTCTGTATAACGGCTATAGATGTGCCAATGTCATTAATTGCTTAATAAACTTAATGTTATGTTATGTTATGTTATGTTATGTTATGTTATGTTATGTTATGCTATGTTATGAAAATCAATTAACTAAAATTAGACTTTCACAGGCCTTATCCACTGCATGTTATGATATGCTTAATGACAACAATTTTAATTGAAGTTGCTCAGTGCAACATTGGCTCTCATATGATAGATAGCTATGTAAATTCTTCTGTAAATGCTACATAATGAATCGTTGTTCTCTTCGATGAATACACTAAACATCTTTTCTAAGTATACACTATATTCCTTCCGATATGTTTCATATTTGTAAGAATATTTAAAAGAAATTGTGACTGTTATCCATGGTTATACATTAATCAATTTCACAATAGATGCCACAAACAGTTTAGGCAAATGATAACCCGACGGGTTACCGCCTTGGAAAGGTCAGTTAAAATAGGTTCTAGCTTGCACCAACCTCGTATTTGCCCTAACAGGTTTTCATATAAACAAACAAATGTATTTCAGAACTGTATTACCTCAATGAGATCAAGATGTCTTGTAATAATTACGATCTGAAGGTGGTCATATGCGTTATTGACTGATGATGTGAATTTGTATTATGTGGGTGCATGTATTCTAAATGATTTTGAGCATTCATGTGTCTGTCCTTTTGAGTAATGATTTACTGCTCAATTATCAAGCTAGGGCTGAAGGTTATAAAGCTGAGATTGGAAACCAGTCTCAAATCTCAAGCATCTGATTGGCTGAAATGGCGACTGGTCGCCATTTCAGCCAATCAGATGCTTGAGATTTGAGACTGGTTTCCATGCTCAGTTTTATAACCTTGGGCACAGTAATGCCGCAGAACGAAGGTGTATACTTAGAAAAGTTGTTAAGTGTATTGAGAGGATTAAGGAAAGCCAGTTTGGTGCATCACGCTCAGTGTGTTGCATTATTACAAAGAAAGTGTCTTGAACTAAATTCGAATGTTCCTAATAATGATGCATATCAGGAAAAGTCACACTCAAAAAACTTCGACTTCACACTTGCATCATTAGCTATAGAGTTTAGAGCTCTCATAAGGACAAAACAAGAACAAGTTGCACAGGAGTACGTTACTTTACATAATTCTTAAAATTTATAACATAATATAGAACCCGTTTTAGCCAGAAATAAGACACATTATTATATATGTTTTTTGGTTACCAAAAAGCACAAAACGCTACAAAAGCCAAACGTATTTCCTATCCTGTTTCATAAATGTATATAACTTCAAGACGTGTAGTATGTTATCAACCAACAAAGAACAATTTTTTCGGTATTGTGATTTCAAGTTATTTAATCCACAATAAACGGTTATTCTAGCTAATGTAGAAACCTGTATCTACGAGTTCATCTCTTCTGCATCATTTGCCTTAATACAAGGCCATCAGTTACGCAAATTAAGAAATACGTTGTTGTTGTTTTTAGACTTTCGCGCGCATGCGCGAAAGTCTTAAGAGCTAGAAATCTAGAACACGGCGACGCGCAGTTTTTAACTTCCGGTGTATCACTGCGACATCGAGCGTATTCAAGTAAGCGGGGTTTTGTGGTCACCGCGAGAGCAGGCCGAAATGAAATGCAGACGTTTTAAGCACATTCAAGAACACAATTCCACGAAAGAATAGTGATCTTTAGTACGTGTCCGTGTAATTTTGTAGCGTCCATGCCAAAAACTCCATCAAACAAATGTTGAGTGAAATCATGTCCAGCTACGTTAGTGAACAAACAGCTTAATATGCATGAGTAGTTTAGTTACGCCTAACAAGTTCCATAGTTGTGCGGCGTCAGAAAGTAGTGCATATTAAGAAAGTAAATTTATTACGGACGATGACGAACATTTGTACAGACAGTGCGACAAAGAGAAGAAGAAAACAATATTATGTTGGTGTTCAAAAAAATGAAGGGATATTAAAAATCCAATTATAAAAAATCAGTCACGTGATCAGTGACTAAACTGTATTCAGGTCAGCGAGAAACACGTCTCGTTTTATCAGGATGTTGTTTTGTTTTAGACAATTAACAGTTTAGCAATCTCTTATTACTCTCTTAATTGAATTCGTTTTATTTCTAACCAGGAAATAACGGTTGTGCTTATCTTAACATTGGCCAATTCTTGTTAAATGCTGGAAATTACTTATCGGAGATGTAACATGATACTATGAATGAAAGTAGCACCGCCTACTAATTAATATTAATAGCTTATGTCTCATTGATACTAGAAGTATACTCTACAGGATTTAGTATTGTTTAGTCAGCTTATACACTACATAACATTTGCATTTACAATAGTAGACAGGGGCGGATCCAGGATTTCAGCAAGGGGGGTTTAACTCAGCGAGTTATTTTTAACAATGTTAATTTTTAACTAAGCTAGAAAATCAGTCCGTTTATCAGGCCCAAATTAATTTGTAAGAGGCCTAACTTATCATGGGGGGTCCGGGAAAATTTGAAAATCTATATGCCAATTCCAGCATTCTGGGGTATTTTGTGGGGATTTTATAGCAGATGTTGAACTACTCTTTCATAATGGCCGTGAGCAAGTATTTAAGTTGACATGCAGTTTCTATCGTGTGCACATATTAAAAGATGTAAGCCAAAGTTGACATTCTGCTGCGTAATGTAATTCTCCGGCGCGAAAGTCTTTCAACGCTATCAGCGCTTTGATTTTATTAAGATTTTAATACAACTTCAATTTACAAATTGAAGAATATAAAAATGTCCGTCAGTTTCTCTGCACATTTGATCAATTTGAATGATGGGTTCTAATGTGAACTAATGTGGTAGTAGCAGCTTGTATGGTTACACATCAACTTACATTTAGCATTCATCTAAATATAGTAGGCTAATGTTCAGAAAACTAAGAAAAGTTTAATGAGACAGTAACAGCAACATCAAGACGCTACTAAGACAGCAGGTATTACCTCCCTTTAATCTAAATCTTCGTCGCGTATTGACAGCAATCTTGGATGATTGTTTGATTTTGTTATATTGTGTACTGAACCATTCATGTCTGTTAGCTTTAAACACTCACAGAGGCGCATCCAAGTATGCGTAAATTAAAAGTCCTAAGTGAATTGTGCTCTTCAGTCTCATACTTGCCGTGACATGTACCGCATTCATCAGATAATCGTGTGTGTACTTTGTATGTTCTGTATCATTTCTTTATATGTATGCGCTTTCCGATTTGGTCATTTAACCTATGACTGTTCAATGCAAGACGCTGTAGGTCTGTCTATCTTGTTGTTAGGCCCCAGTTACACAGACGGTCGGTGCCCAATATGTTATTTTATTTGAAGTTACTCGCTGTTTTGGTCGGTTGCCATGCGTGAAGTTTTTTGTGTAACCGGCCATCGGTGATGGACAAGTGTTCAATCGGCTAAATAAATATTTCATAGGTTGCCGGTAGGAGACCGAAACCAACTCAAACGGGAATGGGTCGGTGATAAGGATGATTTTATCGGTAAAAATGCTACAATACTATCGGTTTTTGTCGTTTGTAAATCGGAGCCAAATCGGGCGTAAAGCTGATAAATCGGTGTTTAATAGCTAATTATCAGTGGTTCAACACTTTCCGTCGGATATGGCCGGTGATTCATATTTGGTTTTGTTTGATCGGTGACATCGGTGATTAAGATCTTGCATATCTCGCGATATAGGTTGTCGTCGGTTCTTTTCTTTAAAAAGTTTGTTTAAGTGAACCGATGACTTTTTTTCAGTTTACCGAAAAACATCACCGATGACATGACGGCAGCAGTCGATTGGTCACAGATTGAATTCCTATTAACCACTGATCGAAACCGACAAAATCCCACGCCTTAATTCTCATCTTCTTTTCTATCGGTAATATTAGTTGATCGGTTGCTTATCGGTTGCCCATCTGCGATCGGTTGTAGACAGGTTGTCAATCGTTGACAGCGGTTGTAGACAGGCTGTCGATCGGTTATTTGTAAAATATTTTCACCGATCGAGAATTTTAAACATGTTCAAAAATTCCAATCGGTTATTTTCACCGACAGAACTCATTTTTTCTCAAGAGCAGTTGATCGGTGGCAAACAGGTGAGCAAAAGGTGATATCGGTGTTTAATACGTTGTCATCGGTTCACTCCATAAAACTCACGGATCACTCACCGATGGCTCTGTGCAACTGGGGTGTTAGGCAATGAAATAGACTGGCTTTTGTCCCTATGTAATGTTGTATTTTCTCATGTCACTTTACAATAATCGTCAATACCTCCAAGAAAAGCAATTCCTGCAGGTACCTTACTGATATGCATTTAACTTCCCTTATCTCCCAGAACATACGTTTAGCATATCAGAAATCAAAGCGCTGAAAGTACTGATGGGTGGCGTTTTAGAGTGATTGTCATGTCACATCATCTATAGATTGTGTGGAGTTTCCTATTGGAGGAGTGTGAAGGAACTTTAGGATAGCAGAGCAAAAGTTTGCATGCCCGACTTCTGCTTTATCAAGTTTTTATCTACCACGGAGATTCTTGCTAATATCCAAGACTGAAGTCATATTGTGCCAGGAAAAATAAATAATAAGTCAACCTTTGATTTGAAACTTTTAATTGACAAGAAAGAAGTGAAACACATGGAAAAATAAAAAATACTTTAACTATGATTTATTTGCTATTTGCACTATGATTTGAAACAATATTTATTGACCAGAAGGAAATGAAAGATATGCAAAAATAAAAATAATATGACTATAAAGCAATTTTGAAAAAAATAAGTCAGAGCACTGCATCAAGTCTAATTAAATTGAAACGCTTTAAATGCTTTAAAGTTTCGTCTAAAGTTTACACTTCAGAGCCGTCTTTTTGTTAGAATGTCATGCTAATTACCGACTAGCTTTTGGTAATTGTGGGAAGCTGATCAGTAATAATACAGTTAAACAGCAGTCATTTGAACAATATATTTCCTTAATATCCATGCTTATTGTATAATCAAATTTCCCTCCAAATTCTGCATGAATGAAATGCCACACCAAGTTTGAGATAAGCTATCATCAACCGATTATTATTCTTGCTATTATCACTGGTAAATGTCCGAATGTCCCTTGAATAACGTATATTTATTATTGTTCCTATCTTGGCTTATCAGTACTAATTACAAGCAAAGCCCTCTGTTGAAAGCTGATCAGTGTATTACTATTTGTAAACACATAAGCTGCTGCGAGATAACCTGTTTACCTAGAACTGACCACGTGACCGCTTGATGATACGGTCAGGATTTAGCACAGTACAGCACCGTCTACCGTCTCATAAACTCATTGAACCAACATATACTGTATACGCTATTCAAGGGAACTAATCCACTGGAGGTAAAATGATCGAAATTCACAAAATGGTACCTGGTTTGACTATTAGAAGTAAAGATAGACTATAGAGACCGAGGTACCATCACCCAAAAATGGTATACCATTGTGTGGCTACGCCACCCAAAAAAAAGAAAATGAAATGAAATAAAAAAAAGAAGATAATAAGGTTTTCAGTGTTTTTTTTTAATATACGATCTAGCTTGTGGCAGGCTAGCAATGACCTAGCAGGTTCTATACTTCTCGTTATTGTAACTTTGAATCAAACTCGTGGTGTGATTGAAAATATGATAGTTTGTTAGCTTGTCCCGTGGCTTAAACGCCTTAAAAATGACAATTTTTCATTAATCGTTATTTAATTTATCACGAAATAAGTGTTTGCTCTTCTCCACTCAAGTACTCACTCAAGTACTGAATTACATGTCACTGATATGATACTTGTAGAAATTCAAAATGCTGTGACATAAGAATTGGCGTACAACAATGATTCTAATAAGCAATTGTTAGTTTGGAATGATAATATTAAAAGTTAAGCTATTTTTAGAAAATGTTTTAGTGAAAAATAAACGTGTTTATAGCGTAATTGTCTACTACATTAGGGCCCCTATTCAGGTAACTGTTGTTTTTTAATACACATCGATAAGTTATAACACCAAAATTACATCATCATTTTAAATATAATAACCAAATAATATCAATTTTAATGATATACCTTTAGGTAGCCCCAAACTTTTATCAAATGAAAAAAGAGGAAATGTTTAAGCGACACCAAACTATCAAAAATTGCATATTCGATTTGTTCTGTAATTACTAATGTTATGCCCCTAAATGTTTGACATTTGTTTCTGCTGGATTCCACATGGAACGTGCATTTGACAATTTTCAAGAGTAGTTCCATTTTTTTCTATTTCGTCTAAAATAATTAAATTAAATATGAATTGGTTGAGAGCCAGGCCAGTGGTTTTGCATAAACGAAAACTCCGCATACTGATTCAGTGGTAAAATTCAGAAATGCTGACTTGGTTATACAACGTATATTGGGCAAAACATTCGTTGAATTTCCTACAGTTCATGAGACAGGATCGCATTTCTCTTGTTTTCAATTAATGAATTGTTTCATGACCAGTGTCCGTTTATGATTCGTGGTGCGTCTGTAAAATGAGCCAGAAAATTGTTCTGACTTTTCAATTAACTCTAAGTTGATTGACATATGTCCATAAATTGGCAAGAAAATACGATCAATCACTCTAAATAACAAGGGACCTTTGGTAGTTCAGAAGTTGCTGTTTAAGCATAGAGATTGTGCGAAATGATAGCAAAGCGCCACAGCAAAATGTCAAAAAGCATGAATATAGAAATTATCATTTTAACTGCTCATGTTTGGAAACAATCATGAACCGTAAGATAATAATGAATGACATAATTTCACTAAATGTTTATTTGGCTAAAACACTAGATGCAATCATACTTTTCTGAGCACTTCCAATGATAGGACAACCTGTCTTTAACCCTTTCCTCCATACATACGCCTTTTTACGCATGTGCGAACAGTGTAGATCCAGATCAACTGGCACATCTGTGCCGTCTGATCAGGATCTGCACTGGTCGCATTTTGGTCAGAGATAATCTAACAAATCAAAAAGCGAACAGTTTAGATCCTGATCAGACAGCACGGAAAACTGTTCGCCCTCGCAATTAAGGTGTATCTATGGAGGAAAGGGTTAAATGTGCATTCAATAACATTTTCCGCTCGGTATAAGAATGGCTAGACGATTAGAAAAAAAAATCTTATTTAAGCTTACACAGAATTTAAATATTTTGCAAAAGAAATGCATGAGGAAGAAATAAATGTCAAAAAGTTTCGAACAGGGGTCTTGGACGTACACATTTCAGGTTTTGTCCATCCACTGTAAAAAGTATCTTAAGATCAGCTTCGTTTAAAAAAACAATTCTGTTAATTTATCGTTCTAATGAGGCATCCACTGTTACAAAAAAAAAAACGATATCTGAATATAAGATCACCAGTAAACTTCCAGTATTGATATGTTCTGTTATGTATTTTTCACTATTTATTGTTGATTGTCTGGTCTGATAGCGAATATTTAATGTAATGTCCGTGACTTCTTCTATTGCTTCTTTTTTAATCACATACATTTTCTTTTTTTTCAGAGAACTAGAAGGCATTACTTGAACAGTAAACACTTTATTTTATGAATGTTGGCTTGTACGAGGCAGAGTGCCTGGAAAATACCAGCATGGAATTTGTCGTTCATTTTATGTCGTTGTCTGACAGAAAACATGACAAAAATTTAATTATATAGAACCGGGATGGTAAAATCAAGTGAACTGATTCTAATAATATTAGTCTAACACATTTGCTTTTTGAAGGACGAGCAAGATACTCTAAAAGTACAAACATAGCACCAACAAATACTAGTACAGAATGTGAAAATCATTCCAAGGTCATACCTCGTATGAAGTAAAAAACACTTTGTGTACTTAAATAAAAGTAGTGAAATAAAGTCAAACTTTGAAACAAAACCTCCAAAAATTGGTTTCCTAAAATACAACTGTAACTAAAACAGTATTTAAATAATACAGCCCAGCAAGGATTAAAGGGGTCTTTGTCAACGTTCATTACTATTTTTCTGGAATTAAAGATACACCTTGCAAAGCTCTTATATTTTAGGCACTTAACGGGTAAATATGTTTTTGGTGAGTTGAAAATATGCATATCAGGAATGGCCACATCCAGCAGACACAGCCTCCCCACAAGCCAAAAAGTAGAGAGGAAAAGAGAGCATGGTATTACAATAATCAGTTTCAAAATGGACGCCACAAACAATCAACGAAAGTGAGAACCCAGGGGTTACCGCCTTGGAACGGTCAGTGGCAAAACAATTTGCCACTGGGGGTTTAAACCAGGTTCTAGGGTGCACCAACCTCACACTTGCCCCAACAGGTACTCGTATAATAAAACAAGTACAAGTTGTCTTGGTGAAACAACTCCAACCCACCCATTGGCTCAACAATGTTGCAAAACCACACAAACATATCAAACATAAGAAGCTAATAGCATTGCAAAGCCAAAGGGCGGGTACTCAATGTACCGAGACCAGAGCTCCTGGAGTAAAATCCGCAATAACACAGGGATACAAGGATAAAAGAAACAAATCGAGCTTCTAGGTTCTTTTAAGAAAAGATTTTCTCATAAACCTTCATAAACTCTTAAACCCCTACCACCGCCGTTCAACCAAAGAGGTAAGCATAATGATCAGCTGTATATGGGTTAATCACCAGGTCTGCAGAGCGCTGTAAAATATCATGTTGGTAACTTTTCTTCTTAAATTTACAGATGGCTTTTACGAATAACCGGGAGAAATTAACATTGCCTTGTATCTTCTTAAGTTTATTAATTAAAAGTCATATTGATGAGCAGACGACATTACATTTATGCATTTTGCGGTTAATAATAACTCTCTTTAGTCAAAATCTTTTGGCTGTTACATAAATCATACAAAATTTTATTCAGGATGAGCATCATAAAAATTCAACTTGTCTGATATTTGTGCTTGTTATTTCTCATTTTCTAAAATACTTTTTACATTATTCATGCCGCCAAACAATGCATTTTCATCAAATGCCAACATTTCGCCTTGTTTATCACTAAAATATGTTGCATATTTCCAGATATTTAAACATATTTAATACATTTTGGTTACAAAATTGCTTATAGTGATTTTACTTGTAGCGCCATGATGATTTCTCACAGAGAATTAATTGTACATGTTTGGTATTTATTTCAAATAAGATTAAATAAATCAGATAATTTTAAAGGCACAGTTAGGCAAGAAGTCCCCAATGAGGACGTAAAGTAAGATTGTATTATGTAAAAATATCTTTAAAAATTCAACGCTCATTTCTTTATGGAATATTAGGAATACTAAAGTTTAAAAGTTTAAATCTCTATTTCAGTATTTTACCACAGACATTGTGCAAGAGAAATTATAGGCCTACGAGTATAAAATAATTTTTTTCATTTCTTTTTCCCCCAGTTATTGGAAAATGAACAGATATATCACAGTATGCACATTTGCCCAATGTCGTTAGTTAAATATGCATGTTGACATGCCGATTAGTTTCTCCCAAATATTTTTTTTGCATTCCGCTTGGGCGAATAAAAGGCTTCCGAACCTTAAAATCAGTCTTAAATGAAATGCAATCTATTTGTTTTTATCCTGTTCGATATTTCGTGATTGCTTTAGCGATTAATATTTCTTTGCTTGCAGAAATATGCTTAAGCAATCCAGTTTAACTCACGTGGGAAAACAGAAATACTTATAAACTGTATCTTGTTTATCTGTGAAAAAGGTTTAACTGTATGATTTTCTGCCTTTCTGCACGGAATGCAATTGCACCAAAATATTACGTAACATATTAACTTTGTGCAAAAATACTGTTGCTTTGTACAGAAATTATTGTCTGTTAACAAAATTTACTATTTGGAGTTTTTCTAGGCGAATTATGGGCCTTGCATTTTATTTAAAGTAAACTATTAATGGATGATTACTTATATGTATATCTATTCACAAATAAGAGAGATAAGAAAGTTCATAATACGAGGGTTGTTCAAAATGTAATGCAAATGCAGTTATTTTGTAGAATATATATAGATTTTCAAATGTTTTAAATTATTCTTAGATGCATTAATCATTCCTCTAAATACTGTTAAAATATTGGCCAGTTTTGAGTACAATAAAGTAGCTGTGTCGGAATCTGTTTAGGGTATATAAAGGCCACTGCGACTTTAAAGGGCAAAAACCAAAAACATGTTTGCTTCATCATCATTTCTTACTTCTGAATTATTATTTTGAAGAAATTGTGATTTTCTGTTAGAAAAAAATAATTTGTATTCCTTCATTAAAATTTAACTATTAAAATTATCAGTTTCAAGAACTTGAATGACAGTGTCTTAACAAATCAAAGAGGGAAACACTTCTTCGATTAAGAGTTAAGATGAATAATGTTTATTGGAATCTCCCATATAATAAATGGATATACTGCCTGAGTAGTAATCTTTAACATAAACTTGGCCTTTTTTAAAATTCCTGTGTCTATATTTACCCATAAGTGTTTTAACGAACCTCTGTCATTTTTTCATTATTTAAATTTACCTCCCCTGTTTAGGCATGTGATGTGCGAGGCTAGAATAGCAGATCGATTAGTTTTAATGATCAAATGGACACGTATAAACCTTCTAACTTTATGATGTATCCAAATTGAATAAAGATTGCTGTTTACTTTTCTATATACACTCATCAATATCAGTCCAGGAATGACTATTGCATTACTTTTTGAACACCCATCGTAAAGTTGTTTAAAATGTTTTTTCTTGAAAATGTACATTTTTTAGTATTATAAAGGAAAACGAAATTAATGCTATCGAATTTCATATTATAAAGTAAATGGTGTTTCAATGCAAAAAGTTTGAGGCCTTGCAAAAATATTTAAGAAATTTGTCAACATCCCTCGGTGTCTTTTGCAGAAACCAATTTATTTGGTCTCGGGTCTTCACTCAACTACGGAATGAAGGGTACCGACTTTGCCAGTCATCTATTTAAAGATTTATTGGCTATTCCATGTCAGTCTAAAATGAATACGTTAAAAACAAAAAATATTACGGAAATTCAAATGCAGAATATCTTTATAACAAGGCATTCTTTTATTCTTACTCGAAAACAGATTACAGTGCCCAAGGTTATAAAGCTGAGCATGGAAACCAGTCTCAAATCTCAAGCATCTGATTGGCTTAAATGGCGACTGGTGGTCGCCATTTCAGCCAATCAGATGCTTGAGATTTGAGACTGGTTTCCAAACTCAGTTTTATAACCTTCAGACCAGTACATTAACAATGTACACGTATAAAGAATCTGACAGACGCTTGACTTAGCTCCAAAGTTTTATTCGGATATCCGTATGATTTGCATCTATAATTTGTGATACCGACGTTTCTGTTGTCGTAAAACCACTGAAATTTTGACAAATATATAGCTTTTAAAACTGTTTTTATGCACGAGACCCATTTATTTCTATCAAAACGTGACTGGAAACCAATGGGAAATTAAATGGCACGAAATCCTTTTTAAAAAGAAATTTTGGTCGTCTGGAATAAACGTGAATAAATGTGTTTGGTAAAACACAATACTTCTGAAACTTTTTGTAGGTTTACAAGTTTACAAGTTTATTCGTACACTCAATACATTTTACAATGTACACGTGAGGAGGAAAGACAATAATACAGATACATGAACGAGGCTCTGTTACAGCATACAACAAATGCGGGAAGAGCTGCCCATAGCACTTTTATGGTTGGCACCATTTAATACACAAATAAAGTGGTTTTATATACATTTGTTAACAAATAAAGATAAATAGTATCACTTGAATAGTTGTAGTATCGATTTAGTAAAAATACAAAATTTTCTATATTCTGATTTATTGTTTGTATTAATATTCATCAGAGAGTCAAAATGAATTATGTTAGGCGATCTATAATAAAGCGGTTTTATATATCGTTGTCTTAGTTGGCTTAATGCATAACATTCTAATAAATAATTGAATTCATCGCCTATACCGATATGGCATAATGTGCAGCGTCTGTCTTCAAGCGGTATACCGATCCAGGAGCCGGTCTCGATTGGCAATTTATGATTTTTTGTTCTGAATTTGTTAACGTGTTTTAAGTATCTGTAATCTGTTTCAATTAGATATTTTTCAAAACCGAAATTATGTTTAAACAATTTGTAACTTCTACATTTACTCTGATTTTCAATGTTAGAATACCATTCGTTAATAAAAATGTCCGATAACTTTTGTTTAATGGTTAATGTTAACCACTTGCTATTATTAAACTCGTGTGATTCCCAAATATTCATCAGTCCGCATTCAACAAAAATATTTTTCACGTGTTCTATCCAAAAATATTTATGATTATTTAGATATTTGAAATTACTCAATATTAAAGAGAATATTTCTGAAGACAATTTTCTTTCATTTACAAGTTTGCACCAAAATGAGATCATTCGTTGTTTAATATCTATAGATAGAGGTTTGACGCCGGTTTCACCATATACAATACTATTCGGTGTACTAGATTTCACGTTAAGTATAATTTTTAAAAATTTAAGTTGTACTCGTTCGATTATTTCTACATTGCCATATCCCCAAATTTCACATCCATAGAGTAGAACTGGCTTAACTGTTCTCATAAATAGATCTATTTGTGTATCAATTGGTAAACATAAGTACTATGATTGTTTCAAGAGGCTATACATTGTTTTAGTTGCCTGTTTGGCGATTTCATTTTTTGCGTTGTAAAACGATCCACTTCTACTAAATAAAATACCTAAATAATTATATTCATTAACAATTTCTATTTGTTCACCATTATATGTGAATTGGTATCTTTGTTGTCTGCCTCTAGAAAAAATCAGAATTTTTGTTTTAGTTACATTAAGCGTAAGCTTCCAGTTATTACAATATCGGGCATAAGTATCCAAAGCATACTGTAAACTTTGCGCAGACTCAGCAATAATAACAGTGTCGTCAGAATATAATAAAATAAACAACTTAACAAACATTAATATAGATTCATCAGACGTGTGTGTGTTACAGAAAATACCGTTTGTTTGGTTTTGCGTAACGAAAAAATCATGTAGATCATTGAGATACAACGAAAATAATAAGGGGGACAAGTTTTCACCTTGTCTAACTCCGATATTAGAAGGAAAATAATCAGATATAACACCATTGACTTTAAGACAAGATTTTGCATTTTTATATATACTTTTGATAATCTGTAAAAAAATTGCCGTTGACATTTTGTAAAACAAGTTTTGACCGTAACCCATTTCGCCAAACGGTGTCAAATGCACTTTTAAGATCAACGAATGCGCAATATAAAACTTTCTTTTTTGATTTTAGGAACTCTATTAGGCTGTTCAAAATAAACATATTATCGACAGTTGAATATCCTTTTCTAAATCCAGCTTGAAACTTGTTTAATAATTCACTATCATCAGCAAATTTCTGAAGTCTATTATTTAATATAGCGGTAAAAAGTTTACCAAGACAACTTAAAAGAGTTATCGGTCGATAATTTGAAGGCTCTTTTGGATCCCCTTTGTTTTTGTAAATCGGAATAATGGTACCAATTGTCCACATAGATGGGACTAGGCCTGATGTAAAAATTATATTAAATAGTTTAAGTAACATTTCTTTTATTTTTGGAAAAGAATATTTCAAATGTTCGTTAAGAATTTGGTCTATTCCACTGGCTTTATTATTTTGTAAAGATTTAATTGCTTTTTCTATTTCACAAATTAATATTGGCGAGTTAAGTGAAGTGTTTATTTCAGAAGTAGTTTCGTTGTCTAATAATATATTTTCTGCTTCATTTTCTACAAAATTTATGTTTTTAAAATAATTGTAAAGATTCTCTAACGACGCGTGCGTACGCCCCTTCTTTTTCCCATTTAATAATTTCCAAAATTGTTTAGGTTTACAGTTTTTCATGCTTCTCAATTTCGTCGCGTTATTTATTTTGAAATCTCTGAAGCTTTTATTTATTGTCGTTTTATATATTTTACTATTTCGTTAAGTGACCTTTTATTTTCTTCTGATTTTCTTAATTTATATAAGAATTTCGAACGATGGAAATTTTTTCTTGCTATCTTACACTCACTATTGAACCACGGTTGACCTTTTTTTGATTTAACATTTCTGTTGTAAATTGGTTTAACGTTCAAATCATGATAACCGAAACTAGTTTTGGCGCTTTCTACAAACAATTCTGAAATATTTTCAGCAATATCATCCACTTTGGTTTGTGAGATAGAGTCGCTGTTTTCGATTTCAATCAGATTTTGAATAATTTGATTTATTTTGCTATCGTTAAGATTATTATAGAACAATACAGAGTTATTAGCATCCCATAATTTTATATTTGCTTCTTGTTGGTTTTTATGCGCAACGACTTCTACTTTGAAGTTGAAGCTAAGAGATACCGGATTATGAACATCCGAACACATATCACAGAAATCTAAAACAAACATATTATGTACAGAAGTAAACAAATTTGACGAACAAACAAAATAATCAACTGTGCTAGAATTCTTACATGTAAGATTTCCATTTGTATTACCCGTCGTTCTACCATTTAAAATATACAAATTGTTTGCCAGCAGAAAATCAATGAATTTATAACCGTAACTATTTGAGCATTTATCTTCATTTGCTCGTTTCAGAGAAACATTATCTTTGTCAAACTTATTTAGTTCAGCCTGAAATTCATAGAATAAATCAACTAGGTCAGTTTCATGAAAAATACTATAATCTGGAATTACATAATCATTTAAATCTTTTGTTCTTGAATTAAAATCTCCAAATAAACAAATATGCGAATATTTACCCTTAAAATAATTAAGTTCGTTTTGCAATTCATAAAACGGGTCATCTGATGCAAAATCAGAATTTTCTGGTGGCAAATAAACTACACCATATAAAACGTCACTGATCTTTGTTATCTTTTCGGAAATGGAGAACCACAATACTAATTTACTACTGCTTTCTAATACCTGTACAAAAGGTTCAATATCATTTCTTATACCCAAAGCTATTCCGCCCGATTTTCGCTTCATATGTTCTTTTCTGTGTTTAAAATGTAATGTATAATTATCAAAGATAACGGTATCTAAACAGTCAAGTTTAGTTTCTTGAAAACCAATAATGCTGTAATTTTGTATAAGCGAATTTAACTCGGGATAATTTTGTCTGGAGTTTAATCCGCATACGTTCAAAGAAAGAATATTCAAATTATTTCCCATAAGGTTCGAATATGACTTAAAGCCAGATTCATCGTTATTTCTTGATAAATATGTCGGGTTTCCATTTTCGAAAATACTGTTTTGTTCAATATACGATATATCTCTTACAAACACACAGCTTTCAAATAAACTGTCATTTAAAGAAGGCAACCGTCCCTGTCTATCCTATTGGTTCATCCCTTCGTGATCATCAACCTCGATGCGCTCTGTTTGAGACTGACAGTTAGATTGAGGTTCTACAGGGGCAGAAACACAAGATAGGTTTGTATTATCAAGTTCGTTTGCGTGTTCCGAGTGTACGCGCTTTATCGCCGTTTCCTCCAGTGGCGAGTTTGCTTTTCGTGTTACTGACACGGATCTGTCTCTAGATAGAATTGCAAATCTGTTAGGTGTTTCGTAGTTTTCTCTAGGCCTAGATGATTGCCTAGACCGGGACTGCTGCTTAGGGCGTAATTGGTCTGTAGAATCAGACGGGGGCAAAGTTCTAGTATATGGCATATCCCGACGATCTTGATGGTGGTAGGACCCTTTAAAATCTACAGAATTAAAATTTATCAGACTTTGAGAGACTGGTTGTCTCTGCGGGTCGCTGAAGGCTTCGGCATGTCGTCGGACTTGATTTTGATTTATTTCAAATTCATTAGACTGCGCCCTTGGCTGTCGTTGTGCAACCTTTTTTGTTCGCGGTTCCAGAAACAATCCAGAATCTATATCGTACAGTAAGCCGTTTACAAATAGTCTATCCCGGCTCAAAGACACGGTATTCTGGGGGTTCGATTTCATACGTCTCATGATAGGAAAAAGTTGCCGACGACGCTCTTCCATTAATGGTGGAAATTGTTCGTTTATGTAGACATCTTTTTTCTGTTTGTTCAATTTGATTCCAGCTGTTTTTATCACGTCTCGTTGCTTAGAATGTAAAAATTTTGCAACAATCGGTCTAGGTTTAGGGCCTCCAAGTCTGTGTACACGGCTAAAAACTAGGTCATTTATCACTAAACTGTTATCTGGGTTGATCGTTGGGTCACGTTCCACGTGCTCCTCGAGAAAATTGCGTACGAGTTGTTCACAATTTTCAGAGTTTGGATCATCGCTTTCCGCAATACCGACAAAAATAAGGTTATCACGCATTGACCTCCACTGCAGTTCAAGAAGTTTTTCCTAAAATTCAGCATTTTCACTTTGGAGTATATTTACTTTGTTGTGCAATTGTCGGTTTTGTGTTTGCAGATCATTAAATGTATCAGAACAATATCGTTTGTGACTATAAAATTCATCGGATACGTTACTCATGGAGTGCAAATATATACGTACCTCAACTGAACATTGTCGTAAGAACTTAATTAAAACTGCTGATAACTTCTGAACTGTTTCAAAAAGTTTACCTGATATTCAAAGATTCCGTAAATTGATTCTTTTTGTTTTTCTAGAACTTCTAGAAAATCGAACAACTGTGAAATGGAAACTATATTAACCATGTAAATCTTTGCACGCGGGACACATTAGACATAAAGAGCTATGTAAGGCCGCACCTCTTGAAGTTATGACAATAATTTATGTTAATGATTACCGAGTATGTTATAAACACTTATTATTTGTTACAAAATTATGACCGTTTTAAGCGGAAATCCATCGGGTTCTCAATTTCGTGAATTTGTTTGTGTTGTCAATATTGAAATTGATCATTTAATAAACCATGCTCGCTTCCATCACTGCTTTTTGATGGGGAGGTTTTGTGTCTTCTGGATTTTGCCATCCTGATAAACATATCTTGTTGTGAGGCACAAGCATCATGTTTGCAAGGCTTTATAACTGACTTATGGGTGCGATGATGTAATGCTTTAACGCGCTCTTTTAAATAAAGCATGTCTAAATTATGTCTTACGAAAGCTGTCGAAAAACACGGTTTAGTTACTCGTCGTCAGATCCTGATAGCGTAGCATTTTTCAGGAAATGATTTTAATCAGATTGGTCTAAAGAAAACACTAATCCAAGATTGCCCCGATTGGAGAATTAATGGATCATGCATTGCATTTCCGAACCTTTTAAATAATTTCAGAACTAATTTATATCATTGCAATCATTCGATCAAACAGATATTGTGCCATGACATGCAACCTGTGTCTTCGGCAGATTGCCTTCTTTAACTGGTGTACTTTAGTTGTTTGAAAGGCGACAATGCTCTCTGTTAACATAAATTCAGATCTAGAATAACATACTGATGATGTCGTTTGTGTTTTAATTTGATCTTCTCATAGCTATGGGGTCCAGTAGATTGGACAAATTGTCCGACATTTAAAATAACTTTTCAGCTAAACTTGTTCAAAAATTTGAAATTATGAAAAGGAAACTTTGAAAGCCACCGAACACGACAAATGTGAAAATGTTCGTGAAGTTGGCCGCCTAGCAGCCAAGCAGCGTGAAGTTGGCCGCCAAGCAGCCAAGCAGCCAAGCAGCGTGAAGTTGGCCGCCAAGCAGCCAAGCAGCGTGAAGTTGGCCGCCAAGCAGCCAAGCAGCGTAAAATTGGCCGCCAAGCAGCCAAGCAGCCAGGCAGCGTGAAGTTGGCCGCCCAAAAGCCTAGCTGATACTTTGGCTGCTGTGAAACTTTTGCTGCTGAGCTGCTGTGGCGGCTGGAAAAAAGTTCGCCGCTGGGCTGCTGTGGCGGCTGGGATACTTTGGCTGCTGGGAAAAGTTGGCTGCTGGAATACTTTAGCTGCTGAGCTGCTGTGGCGGCTGGGAAAAGTTGGCTGCTGGGCTGCTGTGGCGGCTGGGAAAAGTTGGCTGCTGGAATATTTTGGCTGCTGAGCTGCTGTGACGGCTGGGAAAAGTTCGCTGCTGGGCTGCTGTGGCGGCTGGGATACTTTGGCTGCTGGGAAAAGTTGGCTGCTGGAATAGTTTGGCTGCTGCGCTGCTGTGGCGGCTGAAAAAAAGTTGGCTGCTGGGCTGCTGCGGCAGCTGGGATACTTTGGCTGCTGGGAAAAGTTGGCTGCTGGAATACTTTAGCTGCTGAGCTGCTGTGGCGGCTGGGAAAAGTTGGCTGCTGGGCTGCTGTGGCGGCTGGGAAAAGTTGGCTGCTGGAATACTTTGGCTGCTGAGCTGCTGTGGCGGCTGGGAAAAGTTGGCTGCTGGGCTGTTGTGGCGGCTGTGATACTTTGGCTGCTGGGAAAAGTTGGCTGCTGGAATACTTTGGCTGCTGAGCTGCTGTGACGGCTTGGAAAAGTTGGCTGCTGCGCTGCTGTGACGGCTTGGAAAAGTTGGCTGCTGGGCTGCTGTGGCGGCTGGGATACTTTGGCTCCTGGGAAAAGTTGGCAGCTGGAATAGTTTGGCTGCTGCGCTGCTGTGGCGGCTGAGAAAAGTTGGCTGCTGGGCTGCTGTGGCGGCTGGGATACTTTGGCTGCTGGGAAAAGTTAGCGGCTGGGAAAAGTTGGCTGCTGTGGCGGCTGGGATACTTTGGCTGCTGGGAAAAGTTGGCTGCTGGAATACTTTGGCTGCTGAGCTGCTGTGGCGGCTGGGAAAAGTTGGCTGCTGGGCTGCTGTGGCGGCTGGGAAAAGTTGGCTGCTGGAATACTTTGGCTGCTGAGCTGCTGTGGCGGCTGGGAAAAGTTGGCTGCTGGGCTGTTGTGGCGGCTTTGATACTTTGGCTGCTGGGAAAAGTTGGCTGCTGGAATACTTTGGCTGCTGAGCTGCTGTGACGGCTGGGAAAAGTTGGCTGCTGGGCTGCTGTGGCGGCTGGGATACTTTGGCTGCTGAGAAAAGTTGGCTGCTGGAATACTTTGGCTGCTGCGCTGCTGTGGCGGCTGAGAAAAATTGGCTGCTGGGCTGCTGTGGCGGCTGGGATACTTTGGCTGCTGGGAAAAGTTGGCTGCTGGAATAGTTTGGCTGCTGCGCTGCTGTTGCGGCTAGGAAAAGTTGGCTGCTGGGCTGCTGTGGCGGCAGGGATACTTTGGCTGATGGAATACTTTGGCTTCTGAGCTGCTGTGACGGCTGGGAAATGTTGGCTGCTGGGCTGTTGTGGCGGCTGGGATACTTTGGCTGCTGGGAATAGTTGGCTGCTGGAATACTTTGGCTGCTGAGCTGCTTTGGCGGCTGGGAAAAGTTGGCTGCTGGGCTGCTGTGGCGGCTGGGATACTTTGGCTGCTGGGAAAAGTTGGCTGCTGGAATAGTTTGGCTGCTGCGCTGCTGTAGCGGCTGAGAAAAGTTGGCTGCTGGGCTGCTGTGGCAGCTGGGATACTTTGGCTGCTGGGAAAAGTTGGCTGCTGGAATAGTTTGGCTGCTGCGATGCTGTGGCGGCTAGGAAAAGTTGGCTGCTGGGCTGCTCTGGCTGCTGGGAAAAGTTGGCTGCTGGAAAAGTTGGCGGCTGGGAAATGTTGGCTGCTGGGCTGCTGTGGCGGCTGGGATACTTTGGCTGCTGGGAAAAGTTGGCTGCTGGCATAGTTTGGCTGCTGCGCTGCTGTGGCGGCTAGAAAAGTTGGCTGCTGGGCTGCTGTGGCGGCTGGGATACTTTGGCTGCTGGGAAAAGTTGGCTGCTGGAAAACTTTGGCTGCTGAGGTGCTGTGGCGTCTGGGATACTTTAGCGGCTGGGCTGCTGTCGCTTAATTGAAGTTAAATAATACTTTTACTTTGGCTGCTGAGCTGCTGTGGCGGCTGGGAAAAGTTGGCTGCTGGGCTGCTGTGGCGGCTGGGAAAAGTTGGCTGCTGGAATACTTTGGCTGCTGAGCTGCTGTGGCGGCTGGGAAAAGTTGGCTGCTGGGCTGTTGTGGCGGCTTTGATACTTTGGCTGCTGGGAAAAGTTGGCTGCTGGAATACTTTGGCTGCTGAGCTGCTGTGACGGCTGGGAAAAGTTGGCTGCTGGGCTGCTGTGGCGGCTGGGATACTTTGGCTGCTGAGAAAAGTTGGCTGCTGGAATACTTTGGCTGCTGCGCTGCTGTGGCGGCTGAGAAAAATTGGCTGCTGGGCTGCTGTGGCGGCTGGGATACTTTGGCTGCTGGGAAAAGTTGGCTGCTGGAATAGTTTGGCTGCTGCGCTGCTGTTGCGGCTAGGAAAAGTTGGCTGCTGGGCTGCTGTGGCGGCAGGGATACTTTGGCTGATGGAATACTTTGGCTTCTGAGCTGCTGTGACGGCTGGGAAATGTTGGCTGCTGGGCTGTTGTGGCGGCTGGGATACTTTGGCTGCTGGGAATAGTTGGCTGCTGGAATACTTTGGCTGCTGAGCTGCTTTGGCGGCTGGGAAAAGTTGGCTGCTGGGCTGCTGTGGCGGCTGGGATACTTTGGCTGCTGGGAAAAGTTGGCTGCTGGAATAGTTTGGCTGCTGCGCTGCTGTAGCGGCTGAGAAAAGTTGGCTGCTGGGCTGCTGTGGCAGCTGGGATACTTTGGCTGCTGGGAAAAGTTGGCTGCTGGAATAGTTTGGCTGCTGCGATGCTGTGGCGGCTAGGAAAAGTTGGCTGCTGGGCTGCTCTGGCTGCTGGGAAAAGTTGGCTGCTGGAATACTTTGGCTGCTGAGCTGCTGTGGCGGCTGGGAAAAGTTGGCTGCTGGGCTGCTGTGGCGGCTGGGATACTTTGGCTGCTGGGAAAAGTTGGCGGCTGGGAAATGTTGGCTGCTGGGCTGCTGTGGCGGCTGGGATACTTTGGCTGCTGGGAAAAGTTGGCTGCTGGCATAGTTTGGCTGCTGCGCTGCTGTGGCGGCTAGAAAAGTTGGCTGCTGGGCTGCTGTGGCGGCTGGGATACTTTGGCTGCTGGGAAAAGTTGGCTGCTGGAAAACTTTGGCTGCTGAGGTGCTGTGGCGTCTGGGATACTTTAGCGGCTGGGCTGCTGTCGCTTAATTGAAGTTAAATAATGCTTTTAAAAATTTCTCACGTCAGACTTCTATTGGGTAGCCTAGTATCCTAGCAGTCAAGCACCCTAGCAGCCGGAAAGCGAGAAGTTTAAGACTTAACGTAGGTAATGTTATAACGTTATTTTATATTATCATATCATTAAATTAACGCATTTCTTTCGATATTTCATGTTCTAGTACATATTTTAGAAAATTAAGTTAATTGAAATTTAAAAAAAAATATGAAATACACGTTCAAAAAAACAACAAGAAATTTGATTAAAGGAATTATTGCGTCAGTTTCATTCAGAAGGAAGACTTTGATTCGGCAGCCTAACAGCGGAGTAGACTGGCAGCCTAGCAGCCTAGCTGTTTGGCAGCGAAAAGTTTAAAACTTCACGTAGGTGATGTTATAATATATTTGTCAGTCTACCATCCTAGAAGCAGATGGTTCAGACTTAAAATCATCATGCCATCATTTAAAAAAAAGTACTTTACCGGTATTTCATGCTCTTTTATTTTTCAGAAATAAAATGCGAGATTTGAAAATAAAATAGTACAAGCCATGTTGACATTCGCGATACAAACAAAAGAACATAGTAAAATGAGCGAAAGCAATTTACGGGCTATAGCGAACGCATATGAAATGTGTCTGTTGGAGTTGGAAGAGCAACAGATCAGTTCCAGGAGAATGTAGAACAAATAATGGGTGTATTTGATTTGTCGATGTCAGATTAGAACTATTTGAAAAAGAAAAATGTTATAATAGAATCGAAAAACACCTAAAAGTGAAAGAAAAATATTAAATCAACGATATTTGACTTTAACTCGATTTCATAAAAATGCATTCATTTCACAACTACGGGAAGACAAAAGCGTCAATACAAGTTAGAACAGTAAAGAAAAATAGTTTACCCTTAAATTCTATTTTCAATCAAACACAAAAAAGAATCATCGCAAAACAAATACAGTTTAAATACCCAAATGATTAAGAAGATACTGACAACAATATGTAAGGTCCTTTTATTTCTCATAAACAATTTTCTTTTCTTTTTAAATTCTTTTCTCGCATTAAAACAACTTTGGTCAAACCATATTGCCTGTATATTTACTTGTTTGTTATTGTGAGTATATGTATTATCGGAGTTGTAAATTTTTGTACAACCAAAGACTTTTATCCCGTTTTCATTGATGAGGTTAGTAAATAATGTCACCGTATTATTTATGTTTTGATAGCTAACCGTATTTGCGAAGGCGTCCAGCTTAATACTTTTGTATAATAACCCCGCCCTAAACGAATTTATGCGCGAGTCATCCCATTTAATTCATTGCTCGGGACTACTTTCGGCATCACGTGGCCTTGTAGGCGTTGGTTTTCTTCCGATAGGAATGGTTAATGCGGAGTGATCTGAAAATTCGTCCAGTTCTTCGACCTTGAAGTATGTCACAAAAAAAAGTCGTCGTAAGATAGTAACAAATAATCTCTGTACTTGTCTTGCATAAAATATATTGTCATTGTCATTGCTAATAAACAAGTTATAGTCGAAATTTCGTATTCTTCAATTTTACCATTGCACCATTCTTTAATCAACTGATACATAGAGGTAATATGAACTAAGGCACTGCCTCTTATCGAGCTCTAGCTTTATTAATCTCAGATAATGATTTATATTAAAAAATAATTTGTTTCTAACATTTGTTAGCCTACTCATGCACGATAAAATTATGTGATTTTTGGAAAGAATTTAGGTCTACATCAACTTAATTCAGCTGGACAACTGGCAATCTGACTTTTACTAAACATTAGGGTTTTTAATGTGTAAACACAAAGGCTACTTGCTTAAATTTACAACCCAAATGTGTTCCATTACCTCACTTAATGCAATATTGAATATTGATAAATTCTTCATTGCTACATGAAAATATTACATTGTCACATGTGCATGAAAATTAATATATTATTGTCTGAAAAATAAATTTTATTTTTTAAAATGTTACCTTGATTACACTTGCATTTGTAACTTGCAATTGCACAAAATTGTTCCATGCTATTCAAAAAATATATATGCATGTAAATGAATAAAGTTATAATATAGACCTAAAAAGTACTGTTTTAATATACATGTACATCACATTAACACCACATTGAGACTTCAATATGTAGTGTGATACATCACCTAGATTTTGGGGCATATTTGTGCAAAGTCATTTGAAAATATCTCCAGGAATGACAATGCCATAGGAATTTTCAGTTAGTAACAACAGTAATTTGAAGCTATAGATGCTGTGTGAAAAATATTGTGACAATATGGTACATATTTGGTGACAATAAGGTACATATTTGAGCCAAGTTACTTAAATGTGCATGATAGAATTACTTATTTAAGTTGAAAAATAGTTCAGCTATTGGGCCAAAATAGATGAAATAATCTCAATCAATTAAACATAAACATGTACAATATCATGTAGTCTGATTATCCATATGTAACACTCCTTTACAGGTCTTAGTAACTGATTTGAAACAAAATGCTTCTTTATATCTATTTTCATTACATAAATGAATTGCGCTTGCCAATCAAATCATGCATTAAAAATGTTGTTGGTCCATTTTTTAAATGTATAATTATAACAACTTTAAGAGATTGTTTGCAAAAAAATGTAAACCCATAAACACATCAACATGCCATTATTCATAACCACTTTTGGATCTCTGTCTGGTAAGTATTTTATAAATGTAATATATACTGGAAAATGTGAATTTCAAAATTCTGAAGCTCATTTCAGTTGGTATTTTCTTGATTTTGTATTTTTCATTGCAGAAATTTAGGCACAACTACTTTAAAATACGGTAGGTAAATTTCTCTTTAAAAAGTACCATATATTAAAAAATGTAAACTTCTCTACTGTTACATTGCTAAAACATAAACATACAAAAGAAAAAATCATTGTTTTTATTATGAGTGCAATTTCCAGTTTTTTGTGTTAAAGTCCAGCTTAAGCAGATCCAAATACCGGTATATTCAGATTTTTTCATGTATTTAAAGAGGCCAAAAACCCACTGACATGGCAAGAAATGTTTCTCTTCCTCTTCACAGCAATCTACTTTTTTTCAACAATTTAAATGATTATGAAAGCTCTGATTTTTTTATTTTCTAAAACACAACTTTTTGATGCTGAGCAAATTTAGTGACACCATGAATATTTAACAAAATTTGCAAAAATAAAACAGACACCTTGTAAATAGTGTATTTGATTATACATGTACCTCACATACATATTTTGATTATGAAATCATGTTGAAATGTGCACATGACAGAAAATATGGTAATAATAGAACACTTTTAATTCCCAAAATGAGCATTAACTTGATATTTGATGCTATTCTTGGTACACATGTATTCTGCTTTCTGGTCAAACTTTTTGGTCCCAACTGATGATAATATATTGGAGATTAACCCTTTCCTCCATGTAAACCCCTTTATGACATGGAAAAACTGTGTAGATTCAGATCAGCCAGCACATCCATGATGTCTGATCAGGATCTGCAATGTTCACTTGTTTAAATCATTAGGTTATTTCTGACCAAAAAGTGAACAGTGCAGATCCTGATTAGATGTGCCAGCTAATCTGGATCTACACTGGTCTCACACTGGTAAAAAGGCATGTCTGTAGAGTAAAAGGGTAAATTTCTCTTTTATTTAAAATCTCATACTACAGTACTGTGTATTAAAATTAAAAAGGTAATACTCAGTAGTTACTTTGAGAAAATTATGTCTATACAATTAATAAAACCTGAAATTTCATACATTTAGGACAATCTGTCATGTATTTGGCCAAAATATAAAAAAACATAAATTGTTTCTGGAGGTACCATGTCAAATAGGCCACAAGTCAATTCAGGCAGTACTTGTAAGTCTATTGTATATTGCAATCACTGTAAAGAGTTAGTTTTGTTTTTATATTTACACAAGCTTTTAAAAAATAGTATCATTGCTTAATTGATATCTAAAATTGTGCTTGTCATCATGAAACCCAAGAACAAATTAAAACATCATCTGATTGTCATTTTTCCTTAAAAAATTGGACTGTCATCATAAATTAAAGTAATTTATGTTACAGTCATAATCTCTTCTCTACACCTACCCAAGGTGTTGATTCAATCATTTTTGTCTGGGTGTCACACTGTTATATAAGATCACAATTTACAACACTTGCAGTAAAAGTCAGAGGTGCTAATGCAATCAAAGGTGTCATATTTAATAAATAAATAAATTTATTTCTAAACCAATTTCCATGTTGGACAATGCAAAATACACAGCTTATGTTGCAACCATCAATATTTGATTCTGTGCTAGTGTAGACAGAGTGACTTTTGTAGACTAAGGTCATTGATCAAAAGAGCATATTGACATATAAATGATGTCTTTTCTTTTGTTGCAACATTTTGTTAATTGTTTTCCCACCTTTTTAGTCATGATAGTCTTGGACAAAAATCCGGAAAAAGTACATGTTGCTTTGTACAAAATGTCCAATCTATGAAGCAACTTGTTCATGAAAAATATTTTATAAAACATCATAATATGACATAGAACATATTAACACAATGATACTAAAAACTTTATTAATAAAATAAAATAAAAATGTGGCCTATTTTTGAGGCCTATTTGAGCATTTTCAAAATAAAGTGTGGCTCGATTGACTTGTTTGTGGCCTATTGACTGTAATCCATATACCAATTCCATGGTATTTGATCATAAATTTGGTGTGAATAGACTGATAACGATCCCAATCTATCAACCAAAACAATAAACATTATGTTTATGCAGTGTAGACCCAGTGTAGACCCTCATTTTTAGGGGGGAGGGGCGGCGGCCAGTTTCTTTTTTTTTAGAAAACAGAGTCAGTCTTCAACGCCCCTGTGGTGTAGATTTGCTCTTGTGCCATGTGTTTTATAAGAATAAATAAAAGAAATCTCATACCTCGTGTTCAGTACTCTCACAAACAATATCTTCGACTGCCATTGGACTGGCCGAGCATAGGTAACTGGACTCTACATGTCTGAATGACGAACATGACCAGTGACAAAAAACTCTTATACAAAACTGAATTGTGGCGCTGGTCTACGCTAAGCTCAGTGTGTCTCACAATGTGACTGAATATTGCGAGATCCAGTTCACAATTCAACTTCACATAAAAGTTGGTTCTCACCAGCCTTACAGTATCTTGTTTTCAAGAAAAACTCCATGCATCTGATTGTTCCGTCGATGGGCCTTATGCTCCTTTGAATTTAAAGGCCTAATAATCCACTGACAAGCTAACATTCAGTAGTTTTCAACTTGACTTCTTCAGTCTAATTTCTCAAAATGGCCGATTGCTAGTATTGCTATTGGTTACAACGAACGACAACCTACTCTCTAAACAGACGATTTAAATTTTTTAGCTTTCCAAAATGCTAGTCCGATAACAATGCTACCGAATAATAAGTTTTAATTTTTAAAGATATTTTGCCAATAGCAATTTATAAAAATAAAGCCAATAACAAAATTTGTAAAAACAATACTTTGCCGTAAGTTTTTACCGGTCAGGTTTTTTCCCGTGTTTACATTGCCTTATGCTGTGCACAACCGGAAACCAGCGCACAACCGGAAACCATCGTTTTTTTCTCCTTAGTGAATGGGCATTCCTGCGACCTTAAGACGAGCTTAACGCTCGGGTCGCTTCGCGACCCGAGCTAGAGCTCGATATTAGGGTGGTCTTTGTGTCGTAAAAATGATATTATTGCTCGTTATTAATGTTTATACATTTCATTTTTTCAACAACCATATCTTTGGCAATACTAATAAATACTGTAGAATCTCGAAAATAAGCGCATAATCGAAAATACGCGCTTACTGAAAATAAGCCCATATGTCTTACAGAAAACTAATACCTAAAAATAAGCGCATATCCGTCCCTTGAGTTAAAATCTATCCCAAAAATAAGCGCATACCCAAAGTATTATAGTTTTCAATGTTTGTTTGGTAATATTTATGTTGCTTGAAGTAATATTTTTTGCATACGCAGTGTGTCATAAAATAACTAATGGACGAAACTCCAAATAAAAATCTCCAAACAACTCGGAAATCTTACAGCAAAGAAACAAAGTGATGATCAATTGTTGTAAATTTGTAAATAAACTTGCCTTTCCAAACACGTCTTTCCTCTTCAAAGAGGGTAATAGTGTTTTGGTAATGTTTGATGAATGCGTGTCTATAAAAGTGTGTTTTTTTTTTTCAAAAATCAGCGTATATTCCGTCAATCTAAGCTATAAGCGCATATCAAATATTAGCGCATATTCAGCTATAAGCGCAGCGTATACGCTTATTTTTGTGATTCTACAGTATATAAGAATAAAGGCTTCAAAAGACACCTGGAAATAAATTCAGACTTACACTGAACGCGAAACAAATTTTAACAATGAGGAAGTAAGCGCATGATGAAACTTTTCCCAGCCGCTACAGCAGCCCAGCAGCCAACTTTTCCCAGCAGCCAAAGTATCCCAGCTCAGCAGGCAAACTATTACAGCAGCCAACTTTTCCCAGCAGCCAAAGTATCCCAGCCGCCACAGCAGCCCAGCAGCCAACTTTTCCCAACCGTCACAGCAGCTCAGCAGCCAAAGTATTCCAGCAGCCAACTTTTCCCAGCCGCCACAGCAGCCCAGCAGCCAACTTTTCCCAGCCGCCACAGCAGCTCAGCAGCCAAAGTATTCCAGCAGCAAACTTTTCCCCGCAGCCACAGTATCCCAGCCGCCACAGCAGCCCAGCAGCCAACTTTTCCTAGCCGCCACAGCAGCGCAGCAGCCAAACTATTCCAGCAGCCAACTTTTCCCAGCAGCCAAAGTATCCCAGCCGCCACAGCAGCCCAGCAGCCAACTTTTCTCAGCCGCCAAAGCAGCTCGGCAGCCAAAGTATTCCAGCAGCCAACATTTCCCAGCAGCCACAGCAGCCCAGCAGCCAACTTTTTTTAGCCGCCACTGCAGCGCAGCAGCAAAACTATTCCAGCCGCCAACTTTTCACAGCAGCCAAAGTATCCCAGCCGCCACAGCAGCCAACTTTTTCCAGCCGCCACAGCAGCTCAGCAGCCAAAGTATTCCAGCAGCCAACTTTTCCCAGCAGCCAAGGTATCCCAGCCGCCACAACAGCCCAGCAGCCAACTTTTCCCAGCCGTCACAGCAGCTCAGCAGCCAACGTATTCCAGCAGCCAACTTTTCCCAGCCGCCACAGCAGCCCAGCAGCCAACTTTTCCCAACCGCCACAGCAGCGCAGCAGCAAAAGTATTCCAGCAGCCAACTTTTCCAAACAGCAAAAGTATCCCAGCCGCAAGAGCAGCCAAGCAGCCAATTATTCCCAGCCGCCACAGCAGCTCAGCAGCCAACTTTTCCCAGCAGCCAAAGTATCCCAGCCGCCACAACAGCCCAGCAGCCAACTTTTCCCAGCCGTCACAGCAGCTCAGCAGCCAAAGTATTCCAGCAGCCAACTTTTCCCAGCAGCCAAGGTATCCCAGCCGCCACAACAGCCCAGCAGCCAACTTTCCCCAGCCGTCACAGCAGCTCAGCAGCCAACGTATTCCAGCAGCCAACTTTTCCCAGCCGCCACAGCAGCCCAGCAGCCAACTTTTCCCAGCCGCCACAGCAGCGCAGCAGCCAAAGTATTCCAGCAGCCAACTTTTCCAAGCAGCAAAAGTATCCCAGCCGCCACAGCAGCCAAGCAGCCAACTTTTCCCAGCCGCCACAGCAGCTCAGCAGCCAAAGTATTCCAGCAGCCAACTTTTCCCAGCAGCCAAAGTATCTCAGCCGCCACAACAGACCAGCAGCCAACTTTTCCCAGCCGTCACAGCAGCTCAGCAGCCAAAGTATTCCAGCAGCCAACTTTTCCCAGCAGCCAAAGCATCCCAGCCGCCACAGCAGCCCAGCAGCCAACTTTTCCTAGCCGCCACAGCAGCTCAGCAGCCAAACTATTCCAGCAGCCAACTTTTCCCAGCAGCCAAAGTATCCCAGCCGCCACAGCAGCCCAGCAGCCAACTTTTCCCAGCCGTCACAGCAGCTCAGCAGCCAAAGTTTTCCAGCAGCCAACTTTTTCCAGCTGCCACAGCATCCCAGCAGCCAACTTTTCCTAGCCGCCACAGCAGCTCAGCAGCCAAAGTATTCCAGCAGCCAAATTTTCCCAGCAGCCAAAGAATCCCAGCCGCCACAGCAGCCCAGCAGCCAACTTTTCTCAGCCGCCACAGAAGCGCAGCTGCCAAACTATTCTAGCAGCCAACTTTTCCCAGCAGCCAAAGTATCCCAGCCGCCACAGCAGCCCAGCAGCCAACTTTTCCCAGCCGTCACAGCAGCTCAGCAGCCAAAGTATTCCAGCAGCCAACTTTTCCCAGCAGCCAAAGTATCACAGCCGCCACAACAGCTCAGCAGCCAAAGTATTCCAGCAGCCAACTTTTCCCAGCCGCCACAGCAGCCCAGCAGCCAACTTTTCCTAGCCGCCACAGCAGCCCAGCAGCCAACTTTTCCCAGCCGTCACAGCAGCTCAGCAGCCGAAGTATTCCAGCAGCCAACTTTTCCCAGCAGCCAAAGTATCACAGCCGCCACAACAGCTCAGCAGCCAAAGTATTCCAGCAGCCAACTTTTCCCAGCCGCCACAGCAGCCCAGCAGCCAACTTTTCCCAGCCGCCACAGCAGCTCAGAAGCCAAAGTATTCCAGCAGCCAACTTTTCCCAGCAGCCAAAGTATCCCAGCCGCCACAGCAGCCCAGCAGCGAACTTTTTTCCAGCCGCCACAGCAGCTCAACAGCCAAAGTTTCACAGCAGCCAAAGTATCTGCTAGGCTGTTGGGCGGCCAACTTCACGCTGCCTGGCTGCTTGGCTGCTTGGCGGCCAACTTCACGCTGCTTGGCTGCTTGGCGGCCAACTTCACGCTGCTTGGCTGCTTGGCTGCTTGGCGGCCAACTTCACGCTGCTTGGCTGCTTGGCTGCTTGGCGGCCAACTTCACGAACATAAAAATTGCAGGCTCGGTTTGATTTAGCCTGTTTACGTGCAGTAATGGAAATGCATATTACTGCCCACACCGCCTATCCCCGGGTTGAGCGCAATTCAATATTTACACCAATAAACAGTACAATTTATATCCATGCGAAACAATAGCAGGATCAAAACATTTTAATACCAACATTTCGAACATTCAGGACACCGTTAACAATATGTCTCAATTAAACCAGTATAAATTAAATTTGAAAGCACTTACATCAAGAGCTTTCAGAAGATGAATAAGAAAACTTAAGAATGAATGAAATGAATGAATGAATGAATGAATGAATGACTTTATTTATAGAGGGTAATCCAATTAGTTAAAAAAACAAACTAATCTCCCTTGGGGCCCTCTCAATAAGTTTATACATGTTAAGTAGTAATGATAAGGTGTAACAAAACTTAGAAACAACAATGATATGCAAAATACAAACAAAGACATGCAAAATTATGAAATCAATATACATATATAATGTAACCGCTATAAGTTAAAAAAATGCTCAATCAGGTTTAACTTATCATAAAAAATCATCAAAATAATCATAATCATAATGTTTTGGAGTCAATGTAAAAGAGTTTTATTAATTTTTTGTTCCAAAAATGGTGTGTGGTTAATTTTTTAGAAGTATGTATCATCATAGTTCTGCTTTATTCAATTTGTAAGGTTTATGGTAAACTGATTAAGCGTTTTACTTAATCTAATGCTTTCCGGTATATTATTCCAAATCCTGGATCCGGAGTAAGACATGTTTTCCATGAATAATTCTATTCTTGGTCGAGGTACTTTAAAATCTGTAGAGCTGGAATTTCTTATATTGAAACCAGATGACTCCCTATATTGGTACATATCTCGTATGTATTCAGGTACAAGTTTATTGTGCACTTTAAACATAAGTTTGGCTTTTTGAAGTATAATTCTTTGTTGAATAGTAAGAGAATAAATTTTGTTCATAGCATCCTTAAAACTTATGCATATTCTAGTCCAAATATTGTTTTACATGCTCTTTTTTGTAATGACAGTAGTTTATTTAAGTTATTTCCCCCAATGCCTTCCCAAATAACATTACAAAAGTCTAAATGCGGTTGTATATATGCTTAATAATAAATTATTCTACTGTTTAAAAGGTATAAGGTGTTTTATTTTAGATAAAAACCATATATTTGAGGCTATTTTTCTTTTTATACTATTAACATGGACATCCCATTTAAGATTGTCTTGTATATGTACGCCTAACAGTTTATCCCCTGTTGTTAGTTTAAGACTGACATTTTTATAATTAACATTAAGCTGAATATTTCCCATTTTCGTTCTTTTTTGCGGAGTTGTGATGAAAATGACCTTTGTTAAGCACCATGCCATTTTCTTTACACCAAGTTTCAAGAATATTTAATGAATGCTGAAGATTTGCTGTAGTATATCTTTGGATAAGATGATGTCACTGATTGTGGTGTCATCGGCATAAAAGTCCGCGCTATTTACAGCTGTCGATAAGACTTGTGACAAATCATTAATAAATAACAGAAAAAGTAGAGGCCCTAAAATAGACCCTCGGGGAACACCACATTTGATTTCAGCTTCTTCAGAGAGTTCACCGTTTAAATTTACAACTTGTTTTCGCTCATAAAGATAAGATTTGAAAAATTTAGTTTTAGTTTCCTTATTAAGATATTAAAGTCAACAAGATCAAAAGCTTTTCTAAAATCAATCATGATTAATCCAACAAATTTTCCTTCATTTAGTGCTTTGATCCACTTATCTACCATGCTTACTAAAGCTGTTTCACAATTGTGATTTTTCTAAATCCACTCCGTGATTTACTAAAAAAGATTGTAATGGTTCAAATATGCCATAAAACTATCATGGGCATGTTTTTTTCTATTAATTTTGATAATGTAGGCAGAATTGATATTGGTCTGTAGTTATTTACATCTTGAGCAGACCCTGACTTGAAAAGAGGATTAACTTTAGCAAGTTTCCGGCAGTTTGGTACTGTGCTTTCTTTAATACTTAAATTAATGAAGCGTTGTATCACAGGATATATTACATTGGCTGACATCTTCAAAAGCCGTGGACCCAAATTGTCCAGGCCTGTGCCTTGGATGTGTCTAAATCATTAAGCATTTTATTTATGTTGAAAAACATCTTTAGGTACCTTTTCATTTACATATTCTTTGATTTCTGAAAAAATCTGAATAAATTGTATTTTCTTTTAGCGCAGTTCAAAACCATCAATATTTAACTGGTTAATAACAGATTTGCGTCCATTTGGAGTTTTGAATTCCTTAAATATTTTCCAAATAGTACTAGGATTGTTTTGACCATCTTCTATTTTCTGTTCAATACTTGATTTTCTTGCTGCTTTCATAAGACTTGTTACTTTATTCCTGAATAATCTATAGTTATCAACATCATTCCTTGCTTTTAATTTATCTCTCTGCTTTATTGCATCTAGAATATCAGAATTTACCCAATCAGGCTGATTTGCACTCTTTACTCTGTGATGTGTAACCGGGACATGTTTGTCCAAAACGTTTATAAATAAGTTCATAAAAGAATCTACAGCATTATTTGGATCAGTTTCATTAAAGATGGTTGACCAATCAATCCGATGTAAATCTTCTGAGAAATTATCATAATTGAAATTCTTAAAAGATCTGTATTTTATAAATTGATGTGAGTTGCATATATTTCTATAGTTTGCATTTCTGTTTCAAAATATTGGATAATGATCACTTATCCCAACTTTACGAACAGAAAAATGACAAATATTTTCTGCATTGTCTGTATAAATATGATCTATAAGCGTTTTAAAATTTAGCCCTTCTCGAGTCGGTTTGTCAATAATTTGTGTGAATCCAAGGCCAAACATAAAATAAGTCCAATCATTTTTAATCTGAGAATTTAAAAGATCTCTATTCTTATCCCCTAAAATTAAAATTTCTTTTTCCTCTAATTGTGCTTTTCTATATGAATTTCAAATTTTTCTTTCCAGTCTACTCTGGATTCAGGATGTCTGTAAAGTAAACAAATTTAAAAATGGCCTGCGTTTAGTTGGTTTGCATTCCAACCAAACACTTTCAATATCCCTGTTCTCTAAATCTTCCCTGTGTTCGCAGTTTAAATTATCTTTGACATAAACTAAAATACCACCGCCTCTGTTTTCTGTTCGATCTCTGCGAAAAGTTCTGTAGCCATTAATTTGATAAAATTTTGTTTGATGATTTTCATTTAATTTTGTTTCACTGGTGGCAAAAATGTGTATGTTATTATTTGTTATTAATAATCTTAACTCATCAAATTTTGAGGAAATTCCTTGAACATTTAAATACCCAATATTTAAACCTTTTTTGCTCAAATTGAGATAAGTTAAAGTTATTTGTTCGTTTAGTAAAACACTGTTACATTTGCAAATAATCTGATTACAGTCACTATTATCACTAATATTGAAACTGTTAAGTGTTTGAATTCGTGTGTTTGATGTGGCTCCTTGGCCTAGTCCCTATAGAGCATTCCAACATGTTTCCTGTTTGTATCCATACATACCACACGACCAGCACATAACTCCTTGCATAAACCGGCATTCAAATGTTTTATGGTTTGTACCATTGCACTTCATGCATCTTTCTTTAGGCAAATCGTTCTGAGGGTATTTCCTGATCAATCCGGTGTTTGTGTGCGAGATGTTTTGAAGTCTATAGGTCGGATATGTGAATTTGGTAAAGTCATCTATTAGAGGACATTCTCTGTAAATAGATCCGGCAATTCTCTTTATTCCTGATGGAGATGGATGAACGCGGTCTTGTTGTCCCATGAACCTCATTTGTAGATTTCCATTTTTGTCATAAAAGTCGCTGAAGATATCTACAACAGAGACCCAGCTGTGATGTGCAGCCAATCGATCTATTATCGTGTTGAGGATACTCTACGTCACCTCTCGGAGCCGATTTGCATACTACAGTCTAAATAGAGGAATTGCTTGCTTTGATCAAGGCAAGTAGCTGATCATATAGTTCTTCTTTGAGTTCATGATCATTTTTTCTTGACAAGTCATTTCCTCCAATATATAATATGACTGTATTGAAGAGACATAAGTTGAAAGAGTTAATGTCGTTCAGGACATCTTTGATGGTTCCCCCTGGGGTAGCATGCTTATGAACACTTGACAGGAGTCCTTTGTTGTTAAGTCTTTGGATTAGTCACCAAGTAGCAGTGTTGTTTTTCTTGTTTGTTTCCTTGGTGCAGTAAATGAAATTTGGTTTTGATGTTGTTGATTTGAGGTCGAGTTTTCTTTACGTCTAGATTTGTCTAGTTTTGTTGTTATTGCGGGTGATCTGGGCTGTTGATTTATGGTTGAGTTTTCTTTATGTCCAGTTTGGTCTAGTTTTGCTGTTGTTGCAGGTGATCTGGGCTCTGCTATATATATTTCACCGCTGTTAGTCTCTGTTGGTAGTACAGCAGATAGATGATGATGTTCCATGCACTTCACGGCGGATGAATACTTTGGTTGACATTTAATTGAGTTGATTTCTTGATATATTGGATCTGTTCGGCTCCTTTAGTCATTAATTGCATCAGATATTTGTGTGAGCACTTTATTATCCACATTGCTTGATTTATTTTCATTTTATCTCTGATTTGCTATAAGTTGAGTATTTTTTTCCATTAGTCTTTTCATTTCTTCTTCAACAATCATTGACACAGCATTGGAGTCTGTAATCGTGGCTTTCAAAATTGTGTTTTCTTCTGTAAGATCATCAATAATCGTCGTCATTTTTGTGATCTGCTCATTAAGTTTTCTGTTTTCTTTTTTCATTTCAGTTACTTCTGATGTATTGTCATCTTTTCCCAGTACATCTTTTTTATTGTTCTCTTGCATCGTTTTTGGCAGAAGAGTGTCGCATTCAATTAGAGATTCATCTGCCCACGGATCAGATAGTTTTTTTAACATATGTTGATTTGTCACACTTCACACTCGTCTCATCACTGCGTGTGTCTAAGATAATGTTGTCGCTCTTAACATTACATTCTATCCTTTGTAAAATTATTGGGAGAACTGTATCAATAAATATCTGTGTTTTTTTCCTGTCTGGCAATTTAATTCATAATCTCTCCTCTCATAACAGGTATCAATGTCATTCATGTTTTCGATATCATCTTCATTCAAGCTATCCATTATTTACGTCTTTATATTTACTTTTCGAGCGATAAAATGCATTCTAGCCGGAAAATCCTTAAGTGAGCAATTTCATTGATATGAACAATCCCTATACGTAATCAGCTATATATTTCACTCCAATAAATTTTACATCATTTTGTCGACAATTGAATAATCTTTTCAAAAATCACTTTTTCAAAAACACATCACTTCGCTGCTTTAAGAATTATAATAAAAACGTATTTTTTAACGTTAGCGTTTTCAAAGTACCCGTCCTTTTGCTTTACAATGCTATTAGCGTCTTATGTTTTATATGTTTGTGTGCTTGTGCATGCACCGTTGTTGTTCTGATAGGTGGGTTGCAGTAATTTCACCAAGACAACATGTACTTGTTTGTTCATATGAGAATCTGTTGGGGCAAGTGTGAGGTTGGTGCACCCTATAACCTTGTTTAAACACCCAGTGGCAATTTGTTTTGCCACTGACCGTCCCAAGGCGGCAACCCCTTCTCATATTGTTGATTGTTTGTAGTGTCTGTTTTGAAGGTGATGATTGTTTGTGGTGTCTGTTTTGAAGATGATCATTTTATTAACCATTCCTAATATGCATGATTAACTTTTTTTGAAAACCACAGAACAAGACAAATATACAAAGATTTCATTCAAAAATAAAACTGTGGTTAAAAATTCCACTGCAGCAAAGAATTTCTCAGCCGGAGTTTTATGAAGATCTGATAAACTAAAGAAATTAAGAGGCAATATAAATTTCTCGAAGTTGTTAGAAAAACATATGCACATTCAAAAAGAAAGGGTACAGACATGGTACAGCGCTCTGCATGCTCGGTAAATAAATCATAGAGTTGATCGCTTTGCTTACCGCTTTTGTTTGCACGACGGTGGTAAGGATTTTGTGAGTTTATGAAGGTTTCTAGAGAAATCTTAAAGGTAAAAGATAAAAGGTAAAAGAACATAGAAGTTTGATCTGTTTTATTCCTATCCTCGTGCGTTTGCTAATTTGACTAAATGTGCAAGATGGTCACTAATTTTGCTAACTGCTGGTCTAGAAAATGAGGTGAAAATGCAAGGATTTTAGCTAAAAATAACATTTACATTTTGCATGGTATTTCCTACGCAGCTAATTGTCTTAAATATGGTTACGTCACAAGTAAAAGTTTAAGTTTCTGGTGTTCACTCGTGAAATAAATCGACATTTCACTGAAACAAACAAATGTCCTCTATATCATTTATATTTTCACTTTAATTCACATTTAATTAATAAGCAGCCATAGGGGCGAAATATTCCCAAATAAGAGTATTTGAAACATGCTTTCAAGTCATTTGATGAGAAATGCTTGACAATCAGATGTTTACAGTAACCATGACACTACGAGCAAGAATTCGAATAAAAGCTGTACACTTTTAGTAGATCCATGAAAAGAAATACAACAACAATTACAAAAGAAATCAAAACAACAATGAATGTGCTATAACAAGTTGATACCTAATGACCCCGTAAAGAAAGGAGCATTCTGAATATCAATAACAAGTTCAGAAGGAAATAAAATTCACATCAGTGCGATGAAACGGCACAATGATTCAAAATTCTTTAAGCCTCCCATTCATGTGATAATTACATGCTTTCTTAATAAGTATCTTGTATAATCCAAAATAAGCGATAAGCTATTTATTGAAAAAGGACACAAGTACATATGTACATATCGGAAAAGGAAGCGAGTCATCGGTTGGCGCTATTCGTTAAGTGGTGCTTTAAATTAATGTGAATACTGATACTGGTGAGATGATGTTTCATACAAGCTTAAACAAATTAATCGAAAAAACAGACCTGGATATATAACTAATTATCATATGTGAACATGGTTTATTACTTTTGTATTCATTTAAATTCAAGAAATTTTGAATTCTAAAGTGTTTTATATAGATCGTTTCGGGTTGGAAGCTGTTATATAGACCAATATTGTAAGAAATAACGTCAATGGGACCTCTGCTGGTGAATAGTTGAATAGTTAGAATGGAACTTCAGAAGGATTTTATCATTATTTTTATTTCATTCGGTAAGTTAATAATAAGTTTTATTATGTATTATCGTACAATTGGAGACGTAATGAAATAGCATTTAATGTTGTTTTTACTATCATGATCGTATTTAGACTGGGTTTTTTGTTAATACAGACAAAAGAAATAAAACGCCATAAAATATATTCTTGCATTTCTACACTAACGCCTGAAATAAACCAGTTGCATTTGAATAAGGGCCAGTTTGTGTGGTTTTCCTGCCAAGCATGGGGTAATTATAATGTCAGTGCATTTCTGTTGTTTATGAAACCACAATTAAATGAATACCACAATTTTGCCATTACACTGATGGTAAACTTATCGTCATAGTAAACAAATAGTAAACAAATGTTGAAAAATTAAATAATTAGCATAACTGGTGCATTACTTAGAGAAACTTTGAAAATATAGATAACGAAATTTACTGAGAATGGCGATCCCTGTACATTTGGGTTAAAGATTATAAAACTTGAAATTAAACTTCATGCTCAAAAGTCAGTTTTTTTTCTCAAAGCCTTGGAGTGAAAATACTGATATAGACTGCTTAAATTGCTTTATTATTATTCTCAAATACATTAAGACGTTATACAATAACAACAACTTAACAACATAATAAAAAAAGAAACAAAATATGGTGTTTTGAAAATAGCGTTCAAACTCAAGTTTTGTTAACGTCAGAGTTAAGTGTAATATCATAATATGAATTGCTTCACATTCATTAAAGTTACTTATCACTAGAAACTGACTTATCACTTTTCTGTAAATAAATCATAGTTTGTACCCGGGTAAAATGATCTTATTTCATCCATTAAAATATTAAAGTAGTAAGCTTCAATAATCAGTCTTATTATGATAAAAATATAATGTTAGGTGTGCGAATTCCAAGGATTATTTCTGTGATGTAGAATGTAGAATAAAATTATCAAATTTTGCTAACACAAACGTAACTGCTTTATTTTAAATTTTGAAAAAGTGAAATATGCATATCAAGAATTACCACATTTAGAAAAAAGTGTATTTTATAAAACTGAGCTAGGCTCAAATTTACAATTCAACTATTATAATCCATCTTTGATATTCAAATACTGCAGTTGTTTCTTCAATTTGTTATATACAGTGAAACCTGCCTTAGCAGCCACCTGCGAATAGCAACCACCTGTCTTAAACAGCCAGTTTCAATATGACCTAAACTGACAGTTTGTTCTAACTTTGTACTGTCTTTAACAGCCACCTGTCTTCAGCAGCCACTTTTTGTTACTCACTTGGGTGGCTGCTAAAGACAGGTTTGACTGTAAACTAGGAAGGTCTCTTCCCTTACCTTTTGATTCATAAAGCAAATAAAAATTAACTATAAAGAAGTTGTACTATTCACCTGATATAATGTTAATGCCATGAACTTAATGTTATAATCTTGCATTTCTTTTGAAGAATATGAATAAATGATTATGCTAATTTAATTCCCGATTGAGCCAACAAGTGCTTATTTAATGTCAATAGACATTTCAGGCATTATGGAAACGAAACCAAATCAACAAATTAAACTATGGTTGAGTTTCAGCCAGGAATGGTCAGTGGTGATAGAAAAAATGTCATTGGGGTTTGGGGTACAGATCTGGAAAAGAAAAGGCGCGATCCAAGCCTATTCTTCTCAAACTACAAAAACAAAAATAAATTGACAAAATTTTACTTTATTATTCAAATGAGCTCCCCTAACAAATGATGGAAGCATACAGCTATAAATAAACAATAATAGAGCCGAAGAGAAACCTAAACGAGACAGGGTGAAAAGCGGAAGAGACAAAATCAATTCTACCTCCTTAGTAAATGCTAAAGAGGAAACAACTCATAGTTAAAAGTCTCTTTCACCATCGTGCAATCAAAGGGGAGTGCTGATCGATTGACTGTTCTAGACCTAGGATATCATAATGTTGATAAGAAGATAATTTTGATATAAAGCCTACTTTATAGGATTAAAGCAAAAGATTTGAAACAACAAAAAGACAGTTAGTACACTTGGGGATACCAATTATTTGCCAAAAAATAATTTTCCTAAATCTGATATATATGATATCTAAAAGAAACAAAAGTTAAATCACAAAAATCTTGGAACGTCCACAAAATTAATCTTGCAACGTTCAATATGGGTAAATGTATTTTAATTATGAGGACTAGTGTACTAGTGTAAATAGTTGACCCTGAGCATGCTTTATACAAATGCGACTGTCATTTTTTTTCTTTTCATCTACATTATTATTATGTTTGGCTTCGAATATTTGGTTATGTTGGTTGACTTGACTTGACTTTACCCGAAAAAAAACCATAAACTTTTAATCTACATCTGTTTATACGTAGAAACAAGTTTTAAACAACCTATAAAATAATATTTTAAACAATACGTCACCCCAACCTTCATAAAACACAAAGTGGTAATAAGTTCCAATTTTTGTTCCATCCCTTTTTAATCTAGAATATATTTTTACAAGTTTAACAATGGATCATGATGTAAACCTAGTCGTGGGCTGAAGGTTATAAAACTGAGTTTGGAAACCAGTCTCAAATCTCAAGCATCTGATTGGCTGAAATGGCGACTGGTCGCCATTTCAGCCAATCAGATGCTTGAGATTTGAGTCTGGTTTCCATGCTCAGTTTTATAACCTTGGGCAAATAGCTTAAGAATGATCCATGATTCGAGTCTAGCATGTCTAATAAATGTATTTTAGCTACAGAAATAAGTTTTTCACTATATATCACAACAATGTAATGTTATTTAGTCTTAAAATTGGTTTTTATAACAGAAGCTTAACTGTAAGTTGTTAATGTGATATCATACTGTAATACTATTTCAACATTCAATATCTATAAAGTCAAGTTGATGGATTGGATCAATTAAGTTGCAAATTTCACTTTAATCAATTGTTGTACTCGACAAGCCGCTGTTTTGGCAACCCAGAAGTTTCCAAATAAAACAAACATAACATATTGCGGTCTCGCTAATTGAACTTTTTGGACGAACAGGAGAGAAAACGGATGCCATTTCTTTTTCTTGTGAACATGGCTGAGTTTTTCGTTTAAGTTTAATGGGTTACAGTTTAAATTAATTAACTTTCTGACAGTTTACATGCCAATAACCTCCGTTATGGAACGCTTTTGCAGTCGTCTATGTACTTTTTATCAAACGTTTATACAAAATGGGAATAAAAATAGATAAAAGGTGAACCGAACACGACAATTATGAAAATATTACAGGTTCGGTTTGATTGTTACGGGCAGTAACTGAAATGGATATTACTGCCCACGCTGCCTAACCATGGGCCGAGCGCAACTCCATTAACACAATTAAACAGTTCAGTTTTGATCCATCCTAGACGACGATGTGTATATGTCGGAAGTAGTAGAACTTTCAATGCGGGTTGTAAATATTTACCTTTTACATTTTATAAAGAAGTGAAACATTAATCTTGTATGCTCTATGAATTTGTTATTATTTTTAGTCTACAATCCAAGTATACTGAACAAGAAATACACGTGAGAACTCCTAGTTTGTTTAGTGTCCGTTAGTGGAAATATCAAGAGGCAGTTGATCACCAATCTGATTTAGAAGTTATTGGTTCAGTACATATCGATTTAAAAATTAGAAGTTTTCACAATCTCATTCGGTTGCGGTCAATAAAGTGCTGCAAAGGGTCGTTAATTTGCAAAAAGAAGTATTTAATTGTATTTTATTTCTTTGCATTATTGGACTTTAACCGTTGTTTTTTTCCTTTTATAATGTCATAAACTTCTAATTTGACAGTGAAATAATCCGTTTTATGCTCTTACTTAAAAACTATCGGAAATCATCATTATTAAGACAGAGGATAATAGCCTCGACCTCGGTGAAAAATAAAAAACAACTTCTCGTTTTATTAAATGTCAACACAAGTGCAAATACCGCAACTTAAATGAAGAATAAAATTAAGCATCCGTGAACAATTAAAACAATCGAAAGTTTTTTGCTCACTGAAAATCCTAACAGTCAAAGTGTACTATTTATGTGGAATAGTTTGAAACACTTTTCGACAATTTTTTTCTATCTTGAAAGGCAATATGTTTTTCATTACTGCTTATAAACAGGCTTAATCAAACCCTGCAATAAGTTATTGTTTGTCGTACAGGATGACTTTCAAAGTTCCCATTTCATCTTTCTTGAAGTCTCTTAATTCGCTACATAGTCGGTGTACCTAACGACTTACTTGAAACCGCTTAATACCGGTAGAATGCCAAGGTCTGAAATACTCATTGAATGATTCTTCCTAATTATAACAGTAATTAGAGAAGCAAGAACATTAGTTTTACAGGTATATTCAACTTTCATTAATTGACCCCACAGCACTCTCTTACAACTAAATGTAGACAGAAAGAACAATATTGTTTAGAATTTTCGGTGCAATTTTATACAATTATGACTCTATTTAAAATTATCACTCTTTATTTCCGAACTTTTGAACGCCCGTTGTTCATCAGGAAAAATACAGATTTTTTTATTTAGGTTACATCCTTTTTGTAAAGCGTATTGTTTTTTTTTTTTGTTTGAGCATAGTTTGGGAATGAGCATAGTTGTTGAACAGTTAATAGTACACAAAAAATAACTTCGTAGAATAGAGCGTTGGCCAGTAGATCTAAATACCACTTATTAGGGCACAACCTATAAGGGAACGATGTGCTACATCTACTCAATATCACAAAACACAAATATAAACTTTCGTAGACTAGTTCGTTAGCTGGTCAATATCACTTATTGGAGCTAAGCAGGTAAGGAAATGATGAGCTACTCAATGTAGGTAACACTGGTCGGTAAACATTGAGATCGTCTATGGAGTATATCCGGAATCCATTCTTGGCGTTTTTTTTTAATTTAGCATAAAATCTACCGTTGTGCAAGCTTTGCCAATATCACAATTCTTATTCTAAGAAAGCTGACGACATTCAAAGAACATTTCGTTTCTGATTTTTGTCAGATCCTCACTAATATATGTAGTTGCCTTGCTGTTTCGTGGGACCTTTGCGCCCTTTAATTACAGCGTTGCGAATTTTAGTGGAGTAGAATTTAACACTAATATCACGTAGGCTGGTTATTTTCTGGCTCAGCATAATTAGAAATTCGCAGGCATTTACTTCTGCTGTACAGTTCCAGGACGCCAACTTTATCAGCAAGTTGCTCAACATTTGCTAAGAGTTGTTTGTTTTCAAAAGTGACACGATTCAGTTGGTCTTCGAGTTCTAAAGTTCTATCCCGAACATTATAATCAATTACCTTTCACATTCAGAAATCATACATTCTTTCATTTTTAAAACTATTCGTTGGATTTTAAGTTCTGAAAGATTTCCATACCCTACTGGTTTGTTGGACAGGATAGTTCCCTATTGAATTGATGTTCATACAGTAGACCCAAGTGGTGGGTTTGGGTGCATGCTCTGTGTAAAGCAGTGCACACAGATGACACAGGTTGATGAGCAATCGGCGTAAAGGCAAGAATTTCAGAGTATTGAAGTCGTCGAACCTGGCTGAACTGGGTGTTGCTCATAAAAATGTCCTGAATGATGGTAGAATCAGGCCTGAAGGTTATAAAGCTGAGCTTGAAAACCAGTCTCAAATCTCAAGCATCTGATTGGCTGAAATGGCGACCAGTCGCCATTTCAGCCAATCAGATGCTTGAGATTTGAGACTGGTTTCCATGCTCAGCTTTATAACCTTGGGCACAGTTGGGGTACCGGTTTGTTTAGGGTTCATCTTGGTAAGATTAGGATCACAATAGATGTTTACACTTTCCTGCCGAGTCCCTGAACTCAGAACGAATATCTTACAATAGCTGTTGGTCTGGGCTGAAGGTTATAAAACTGAGTTTTGAAACCAGCCTCAAATCTCAAGCATCTTATTGGCTGAAATGGCGACTGGTCGCCATTTCAGCCAATCAGATGCTTGAGATTTGAGACTGGTTTCCATGCTCAGTTTTATAACCTTGGGCACAGTTTTTGACAGTCTTTGTTTCTTGTCTTCTTTGTTTACAACAAGGGCGGGAGAAGTTTGCTTAGCTCGGGTTTTACGTGTTTTGTTAGATTTGTTTGATTTGGTTGTGTTATAATTCACATCTTCCATCACATTACACACACTATAGTAATAATCCACAACATCAAAACATAGTATCCTCTCCAAGATCAGTATTTATGGAAATTTAAATATCTGACTTCAAAATGTCCTCCTTTTTTCACAAACCACAACCGGAAACTACCGAATATTAAGTTATGAATGTTTAAGATCATAAAAAACATATCATAACTTGTGATTCGTAAGATAGATAAGACTCGATCGAAATGGATGAAATTGAAATATAAGTATATTTGGAATATTATAACAGTATGAAATCTGTAGGCTCTCATTTTTCGAGTTGGTCTCGAGTTGGGTATGCAAACAATATCACGCGAAACTGAAGGTCGAGCGTGATCTGGTTTACGTATGCAACGAGGAGTAATACGAACCTACAGACTGCATACTATTATTATATACCCTTCTCGCTCAAAACAAATTAAAATAAAACTAAACAACAAAATTTTAGTCAATAACGTGGTTTACATAACAGTAGAAATATAAAACGGTTATGCGATGGTAAATTTATGAATGACGTAGAAATGTTATGGATGGCGTAAAAAAACGTAACGGTTGTAAAACATTGACGGAAATTTTCTATTTTGGAGTTCGATATGTGCTGGAAAATTAAGTCAGTTATTAGTTATGACGTAACATAGAACACCGGAAGCTGCAATATAATGAATTGGAAAACGACATTATCCAATACGGAATTTCTCATCTGACGAGTTGTAGGCTATCAATCTTGGCGGATTAATGCTGCACTATGCTAAAATCATTCATGTGTATATAATAAATGAACGTATTTGCTCTTTAAAAGTTGCCAAATAATACACATTTAATTTACATGTAGATTGCTTTTTAATAAATTCTTATTTTGAGAGACTGTAAGTTCATTTTCAGTTTTTTGAATTTTCAAAAGATATTGATTGCTTTGGTAACATGCTTAATAAAAAGGACTTGATAGGCGTATTTTCATGCATACTTATGAATGCACTGTACAATACACATATTTTTTTCCTTTCGCGAGCACTCAAAAGATTGTAAAATTAAAATTGTCTTTAAATTTTCGCAGTAAAAGTTGTTACATTTTCGGCCCCATTTTCTTACTCACATTCACGTATAGTTTATTTTTGACCGGCGAGCTATGACATTTAGGTGTTGCTCATAGAAAGCCACTGTCATAGTTCTAAATAATTATGTATGTGCTTTGTCACCTTTTTCTCAATCTTAATGAGCTATGAGTGAAATCATAAATTTTCTTTAAAAAATGCAAAAGTAGATTCAATGGCTTAATGCTGAAAATAAGACTATATTTATCTGTTTTCCATAACATGCATCATGCATAAAGTCGCTGTATAAGCGAATTACTCCCGTATTCTCTAACTGTATTCAATTATTTAAGTTAACAAATAACATATTGAATTTCGGCTCCTTACCAATTTATATGATTGATGAACTTGTCTCTAAAATGTCTACTCAATTGCAAGTTTGTTTATTATCTGTCCACTAATGGCCAACACTCTTCCAACACAAATATTAGTTCCGCTTATTTAGTTCCGTCGTTTCGCACTTGGGCAAATTATTCATGTCAAATTATATTATTGGCGCTATAGGCTCATCTGGTTTTTGTATTGGTCAAGTAAATTGGGTCCAGATCATTTCGGGATGTTTCTCAATTTGGTGTGTTTGACTTAATTAGCAATGACTGAACGTATCTGTTTGGTCGAAATAAATAGCTTGAGTTCTGTCGGAGCTCAAAATGGTCTTATTAATACATATCCCTGATTAATGGACAAATAGTTCTGCGGTAATTTCACATGTTCTCAGCGTTTATGAAGACATATGAAATTCGACTAATAATCCGTTACGATAATTAATAGTGATTAGGTTTTTATGGTTATCTTGATTTTATCGATGTGCAGCCATGTCGGTTAGGGCATAATGGGACAAAGCTAACTCAAGTGTAAGGACTTTCATTAATTAATGAAAGTATCATCACTTCAAAAGTAAAACGTTTGAAATCATAGAATTGAAACGGATAAGAAGTTATTAATGGTTGCAATGTTTTAATTTTTAATATTAACTATCAAAAGACATTCTTGTTCATTTGTAGCAGGGTTTTAAGTTTTTCCAACCACACAGCAAGGTTGGCAACCACACAGCCAGGTTTTCAACCACACAGCCAGGTTGGCATCCACACAGCCAGGTTGCCAACCACACAGCCAGGTTTCCAACCACACAGCCAGGTTTCCAACCACACAGCCAGGTTGGCAGCCATACAGCAAGGTTTCCAACCCCGCAGCCAGGTTGGCAACCACACAGCCAGGTTGGCAACCACACAGCCAGGTTGGCAACCACACAGCCAGGTTTCCAACCACACAGCCAGGTTGGCAACCACACAGCCAGGTTTCCAACCACGCAGCCAGGTTGCCAACTATACAGCCAGGTTTCCAACCACACAGCCAGGTTGGCAACCACACAGCCAGGTTTCCAACCACACAGACAGGTTGGCAACCACACAGCCAGGTTGGCAACCACACAGCCAGGTTGGCAACTACACAGCCAGATTGGCAGCCACTCAGCCAGGTTGGCAACCACAAAGCTAGGTTGGCAACCACACAGCCAGGTTGGCAACCACACAGCCAGGTTTCCAACCACACAGCCAGGTTTCCAACCACACAGTCAGGTTTCCAACCACACAGCCAGGTTGCCAACCACACAGCCAGGTTGGCAACCACAAAGCCAGGTTGGCAACCACACAGCCAGGTTGGCAACCACACAGCCAGGTTGGCAAACCACACAGCCAAGTTGGCAACCACTCAGCCAGGTTGGCAACCACAAAGCCAGGTTGCCAACCACACAGCCAGGTTGGCAACCACACAGCCAGGTTTCCAACCACACAGCCAGGTTTCAAACCACAAAGCCAGGTTTCCAACCACTCAGCCAGGTTGCCAACCACACAGCCAGGTTGCCAACCACACAGCCAGGTTGGCAACCACACAGCCAGGTTGTCAGCCAGGTTGGCAACCACACAGCCAGGTTGGCAACCACTCAGTCAGGTTGCCAACCACACAGCCAGGTTGCCAACCACACAGCCAGGTTGCCAACCACACAGCCAGGTTGCCAACCACACAGCCAGGTTGCCAACCACACAGCCAGATCGCCTACTTGTTCTTAATTGTTACTTTATCCTTGTTGGAGACAGACAGTGGAATCTGAATGCGGCTTGTATTCTTAAATTATGGTGTCTATTTTGAAATCGATCATTTTATAAACTCATGCTCTCATTTCCTGTCTGCGTTCTGGTTGTGTGGGGAGGCTCTGTCTTCTGGATGTGGCACTTCCTTATATGCATATTTCACCTTCTCCTGACATGTTTATTGCGTCTTATGTTTAGTTAAGTCGATTGACTTCCTGCAATCATTTAAGTTGTACTGTAGTAAGGAGTAAAGCAAAGTGAAGCAAAGAGTCGTAAAAGAAGTTGACATTATACAGTACACCAATTTATGACAGTGCTCCAATATATTTTCAAAGACGGCAGACTATGTATTATTCATACTGTTTAAAAACCCACTTCTGTCAAAATTGGCAGTTTCTCGGTCTGTTTTAGCCAACTATCTAATTTGCAGAGAAACATTTGTTTTCACTCGTCTTTTGGGATTTAAAATACGCTTGATGCCTAGTGTTAGAAAACTGCTTCTTGAATAATTCTCAGTTTAAAACGAATACTGTAATTTGAAAGTGAATCCTGCTTTGCTTCAAGCATTATCTGGCATTCAAAAATGTGTACCGACAACAAATGCTTGTACATGTATTTCCAAATTATCATGCAGATATGATTATCTATTAAGTCATGGTATTTTAACTTGAATGGTATTCAACATCTTGTGATGATGCTGAAGTGATTACAGTACTGTGAACGTTTTATGTTACAAAATTTGCGTCTATCGTGCGTCCGTCTATCGTGTATCGTGCGTCCGTCTAACGTGTATCGTGCGTCCGTCTAACGCGTATCGTGCGTCCGTATAACGTGTATCGTGCATCGTACGTCTTTTAATTTTACAGTGCAACGTGAACAAGTTTCTCGCACAGGCAAAGTTATATGATTTAATTCAACCATTCAATTTATATTTTGATAGCATTTTCAAATTTTTAGAAATCTCGTACACAAATTATATGAATCGGAGTATTTTGTATAGTGCGTCTATCGTGTATAGTGCGTCCGTCTATCGTGTATCGTGCGTCCGTCTATCGTGTATCGTGCGTCCGTATATCGTCTATCGTGCGTTTCGTTTGTAACCTAAAACGTTCACAGTACTGTACTTATTTGATTTTGGGGTTATGAAAAAACAATAATGTTGTTCGGTGAGGCTTGTTTGTTTTTCGTTTCGGGCTTGTTATTATGAAAAAATAATACGAACTTTAAAAAAAAAGTAAAATGCTGTTCAGGTTAACTTGTCAAACTTGTCAAACCACAAACTTTTCAAGTGAAACTGACATATAATTATAACAGAATGACATAATTGCAAAACGACTTTAACTTCTTACTTTGTTTTTCTTTATGCTTTATACGCCGATAATATGTTTTCTTAAATTGCAAAAAAAAACTAAATTACTTTTGAAAATATTTCTCTTGCTTTGATACCGTTCAAACTTCATGTAATACATGTATAACGGATAAAAATCTGTAAAAGGGATAAGAACATAGATTTTTCTTTTAATTCTAAAATTAAAATAAAACCATACGGGCTAAGAATTTACAAACTGTATATTTTAGGATAACTGAAAACATTAAAAAAAAAACAAAAAAAACTTTACCACTTATCTATTTGTTCTCTCCAGGAAAATTCTCCCAGTCGTGCAATAGTATGGAATCATTTCCCACAAAATGTTAAAATGGTGAATTACGCTGCGATACCACAGTACATACGTTATTGTGTATTTTATCTCTGTTTGCTTCTTCAGTGGGAGGTCTACGTTATGTTGAGGGACAATGTTCAGAGGCTCACAGACAGGCTTGCTCCTATTCCTACCTGCAGCTACAAAGTTTGAGCTCCTCTACGTCCACGACCTATGTTCCGGACTACAACGAAACCACACTCAGACATGTCTGTCGGTAAGATCATCAATATCATACTGACGGACGTATATTCTAGAAGTCTCCCCACACTGGCAAGCCTCTTTCTTAAATGTGGATAATTTCTCCTTTTCTGGAATTCTCTTCCAGAATATGTAAACAATTTCTAACACAGTTCAAAATTCAAAGCGCAATACATTTGCTGGATAAAATCCTTCGTCTTATATTAAAATGTATTTAATCAAAGACCTATATAATGTAATTTATAGGTCTTTGGTTCAATTGCAACTAGTTTTGTAGCTTTGTAGTTTTTGATACTTTTGTAATTTGTATTTGTAACCATCTTATACTGTTTCTTGACTGCGGATAATATCGAAAAAGTTCATAGAAAATTTTGTAAATGGTTACTGAATGTCAAAACGTCTACAAATACCTTAGCGTTATATTCAGAGATGGGTAGATTTCCTTTGTATATAGGCAGATATAAAAGAATTGTAAAATTTTGGCTTAAATCATATTCTCTTAAACATAATAACTGCATACTTAGTACCATATTACGTGTTCAACGTAACATATGTAATACAAACGTTAGTAATTGGTCTTCAAAAGTAAAAGATCTATTGCACATTTCAGGGTTTGCAGACGTTTGGTTATATCCAGAATCTGTTAACCTTAATGTATTCATACCGATTTTTGAAAGAAGATTGAGAGATGTTTATATCACTAAATGGCGTAACGGAGTTGAGCTCTGTTCTTCTTTATCTTTGTATAAAGAGTTAAAAACTGCTTTTGTAATGTCACAATATTTACTTATAATGAATAACATACAGTTAAGAAATTAAATTGCTAAAATACGATTATCCTCACACAACCTTTTGATCGAAGCTGGACGTCATACTAACATTGAACGTAGTCAAAGAAAATGTATTTATTGTGACAAAAATGATATTGAAGATGAATTCCATTTCATCCTTATATGTCCTAAATATAGTAGTCTAAGAACCATATATATTCATAGATATTTTACGGAAAGACCAAATATCCACAAATTTTTAGAACTCCTAAATTCAACTTCTAAAAAACTTTAAACAGTCTAGCTATTTATTGTAAAAAAGCGTTTAACAAAAGAAACTTGAATTAACAAACACATATAATTAACTTACTTTTGTTTTAATAGACATTTATACCCTATCAACACTCTCACAGTAACATAGAATGTGATAAATTACTTTGTATTTGCATAATAATTGTTTATGCCATTCATTGCGTATGTTGTATGTTCTGATGTTATTCAAACTATGTATTTATGACGATGAGCTTGTATGCTTAAGTCAAGAAATAAACTTTATGTTATGTTATGTTATGTTAATCTTTGTCAAATGTCTATGTACGTACCTTGAGGGCCTTATTGAAAATTGACATTGTCGAATAAGTCACCCTCTTAAAATAAAGTCGTTATTATTATTAACAAGAAATATCTTTAAAAAAGATAAACGGCGTTGATGGAAAAGATTTATATATACATGTATATAAGAAAGAAAGAAATACAGAGAGGCAAAGCAGAAACAGTTTAGTTATTTTATTTTATTTGTGATAGCTGTTGACGAACCCTCCCTGCCTTCTTAGTATGATTTATGAATAAATGTCCTTGAAATTTAATAAATATAAATAATAACAGCCTGTTACAAGAGCGAAATCTACCAACTTTTACGTATATTAAGTTTAAAAAAAAAGTGTCCGTCCTGAGTATTGAACCCGGGGCCTCCGCTTGAGAGGCGAGAGTGTTAGCCACTACACTACAATGAGCTTGTCTTACGAACTTGAAATTAACAATCAGTATCAAAGGAACTAGAAAGGAACCAGTAAGAACTAGGAATATCTTCACTTCTCTTTGGTTTTACACTGTGTATTGTATGCAAGTGACACCCAAGAATATTCCACATAATATTGTATTTAAGCCATCAATATTGACTTAATTGGTTACTTTAATCGTAAATATGTTTTTCCTCTAATACAACACCCACTAACAACCAATCTTATTAATCTATTTGATTTTTTCGCTGGATAATAATAAAATCCCACTAGATACCTCTCCAGCCTGCTAGATGCCTCTCTGGTGTAAATAGCTACCAATCGAAATAGTTTATTTCATTTTCCCTCTGCATAATAAGAGAATACGAGTATTATTTACAACATTTCATTGGTCGAAAAACTAGGTCAAAAGTGAGCTTAGACAGCTAACGCCGAAAAAATATTTCAGAGGTGTACCAGTATTCACAAACAACTCTTCTTTATTCCGGTTAGGCATCAAGATGTGAGACTTTTGTTAACATTGGGGTTCGTAAAATAAACAAAGCTGCGAACAAAATAAAACAGGATATTGTAATTGTGTATACAATGTCTGTTTTGGGGGTTTACTTAAATCTTTCTAAATTGATTGGATGTGAGTGCCTTTTCAAAATGAACAGTTTGTTTTCTATTTAATATGTTGGATTTGACCTATAAAGAGCAAAAAGCCTTATACTATTGAAAGCTTTTTAGTCTGCACGGTTGGAAAATACCGTTCAAAGTTAGGAAGATGGTGGGGCAGGGGGTTTCGGCACACCTGTCTAAGCTGGCACTTGACCTAGTTTTTCAACCAATTTGTTTTGTAAATAATAATCGTGTTTAGTTATTGCGCAGATGGGAAAGCAAATAAACTATTTCGATTGTTTTTTTTCTACCAAAGTCCCCTAGCAGAATGTATCTTCAAGTTGCAACACCCCAAGAAATGTAATTTGCACGAAACTCGCGGTGGATAAGCGGTTTGGACTTTTTTTAATCTAATCTGCGTCCCCCGACTTATTATGATCAAAAGAAAAAAGTGTGATTTTTATGATATCATAAATGTACACGGGGTCGAATACTTCAAAAAGTAACTATCATATTTTAAAAAAAGCATCTCCATAAAAATATTAGTATTAAATAAGCCGTTTATACATGTCAAATGTTTCTTTCTCGATATTGACCTGAAAATCTATATCAACACAAGATACTCCTAAAGTTTGTTTAAATTAAAACTTAACAATATGAAGAATATATAATATAATGATATATGAACAGAAGACTACATATTGAAGATTAATCGAAGAAATGTCAAGATTAAAATAATACAATTTACAACAGCACAATAAAATTTCAGAATAAAGTAAAATGTCAGCATCAATTAAGGATTTCATTTATATAAATTCCGTAACCTTTATTTTGTTTCAGGCTTTATGAGGAATATAGAAACTGTTCTGCGTCGTTTTTGCCTACTTGTAACAAGCAAACGATCGCCGATCTACAGACGTACGACATAACTCTTGGATTAATTTGTCATGAACTACTCACCGGTAAGCCATAAAATCTAATTTGCTTCACCAGATAACATCCACCAAAGAGAGTGTGACTAACAGAAGTGCTGTAGCTTGCCTTTTATGGACAAAGAAATTCATCTGTTTTGTTGCAATCTGCAGAAAAAGAATGGCGACAGTACTAATTCAATTTGTTTACGAGAATTATCAGTTAAAACACCCCTGAGAGAAGGAAAGCGTCACTCGTATACTCTTCAAATGCAAAACCGAGTTTTGTATTTGCAATAAACTGAAAAAACAACAGAAACAGAAACAAACACAAATCATATCTGCTTTTTTCGACTTACTTCGGCATACAGTTGAACATTACCAATTGATATTGTCTACACTGAGACTCGAACTCGATCCGTACGGTGACAACGCCTTGTCAATTAAACCCAATTACGCTACCGATAACATCCCAAATAGGTGGCGGGATAACCATGATAAACGTAATCGTCATTACATGACTGTGCCACATCGGTTACCCATTATTTACTGATAACAGTACTGACTATAATTACGGGTAGACTTTCTACGGCCGACACAATACAAATATTATTGAAACCGTATGGAAAACAACTTGACTAATATTTTTTATTATAATTTAGTTATTAATACTATTAGCAGGATTTAGTTTTCATTGGTTGTTTTAATACAGATATTCGGTGAGACTAAAGTTTTATATATTTCTCCGTGTTTCCATTTCATGTCAATGGACTCAGTGTACTACTTTTTAAAGGGCCGTTCATCATTGCACTTTCATTGATGGAAAAGAAAATTATCAAAATATCTCTCTAATGGCAAAATGCCGACCAATGAAACTTTGCACAAATAAATGTTATTTTTGAATCTTTTTGCTTATGTTAAGGCACGTTAAAAGTCATGAAAAATAACTACATGTAGATATAAAGATGCCCTAAAATTCTTACAAAAATTCACAAAAACATAAAATTACAAACACCATTTAAATGCCAACATGGTCAATATGATACTGACAACAATATGTTGACTCCAGTTTACATACATAATTATGCACACAATATGAGATCATTGTAAAAAGTGAAAAATGCATATCAGGAATCGCCACACTCACAAAACACAACATCCCAACGCAGCAAAAAAGAAGAGATGAAAATAGAGCATGTTGTTATAAATATGTCAATTCAAATAAAACGCCACAAATAAATAACGAAAAAGAGAACCCTTGGGGTTACCGCCTTGGAACGGTCAATGGCTTAACAAATTGCCACTGGGGGTTTAAACCAGGTTCTAGGGTGCACCAACCGCACACTTTCTCCAACAGGTTCTCATATCAACAAACAAGTTCAAATTGTCTCGGTGAAATAGCTCGTACTCACCCATCGGCTTTACAATGTTGCATGCAAAAGCGGACAAAAATATGAAACATAAGAAGCTAATACCATTGCAAAGCCAAAGGGCGAGTACTCGATGATCTTACCGAGACCAGAGCCCCTGGAATCAAATTAGCAAGAACACGATGACAGGTATAAAAGAAACAAATCGAGCTTCTAGGTTCTTTAAAGAAAAGATTTTCCCATAAACCTTCGTTAACTCTTAAAACCCTGCCACCGTCGTGCAACCATAGGGATACGCATAGTGATAACTGTAGATGGGTTAATCACCAGGACTGCAAGGCGCTGTAGAATATCATGTTGGTATCCTTGCTAATAATAGTGTGTTCGACCTTGAATTTCCAGATCGCTTCTTGGTCGCGTAAATGGTTGTAATACGTTGATTTCTCTCCTCGTAATGGAAAGTTCTATAAACAGGACACAACATATCGTACATGTAATCAGGATCATTATACTCATGTGGGCATACAAGTATTTTGTGTTGTTTAGTTTTTGTGAATGTATGTTAATAGAATGTTAGGGAATTTTATGTCTAGCTATTTTTCTTTACTGTTTTAACAGGTTAAATGAAGATTCTTTAATACCAATTATTTGTCCATTTTTAACTGCATTATGTTGTCACAGAAATTTGTTTTTTTATTTTTCACCAATGACAGTGCAATGAGGAGTGAAGACGGCCCTTTGTTTGAGTAAGATTAGTTTGAGTTTTTTATTACATGTACTACTAGTTAATTTACTATTAAATTATTAAACTGAAAACTTAGTTGCCGCCCTATGGTTTTGCCAATGACCGTTCTTACATGGTATCTTAAACAAGGACCCTTGTTCCCTTCCATACGCACACCATCTAAATCGTATTGTTTACTTGTGTAATTATTGAGTTGCGCTCAACCCTGGGTTAGGCGTCTGGAGCAGTAATATATATTTTCATTGCCCATAAACATGCTCAATCAAACCGTGCCTGCAATATTTATTTTTATTACTGAAAATGCTTAAATTTTTCTGAAACAGATTTCAATAATAATTTTATGTTATTTTTAAGTAATGTGAACGATTTTTTGGACTCGTTTCCAATTTCAAGAATAAATATGGATATATAACAGACTCTTTTATTTGAATTTTTGGACTCGTTTCCGTTTTCAAAGAATAAAATCAGAATGACAATTTTTTTTTAATGTTGATTTTTTTCTTGAAAAAATGAGTCCGAAACTTCAAAGAGTAACATTTACAAAGAATTATCTACTGTCGGTTTTGTCAGAACTTGTCTTTGCAGTAACGTAAGTCTCTTTAAATAACTCCGAAATTTTGAATTAAAGAGCGAAAATTTAAGTTAAGATAAATCACCTAAGGTTAATTTTGTCAGAACGCGTCTTTGCAGTATCTTCTGTCTGTTACTATTGTTAATAGATGTCGACGTTTTCAATTCAACGTTGATTCTTGCTTGTCTGTGCGGAAAGGTCTAAGACCGTTTGGGTGGTTGCTCTTTACCATTTTAACTTTTGAAAGACTAAACGCTAGGCAGATTTCTAAAAATAAAACGAGTTACGGCAACGAATCTCGACATTCGATCGTAGAGATCCAGTCATTTAAGAACATCTTCACGAAGACAAAAGACTGTTGTTTAAAAAAGACTTTTAGTCTAGAGGATTTATGTGTCTGTTTCCAGTCTTCTTTTCGTATCGAAACATCCACACGATTACATGTACGAGTTGAATATACACTAACTCTTGAGTTTGTCTTTTATTGCAGACTACATTGTGAACAGAAATTGCTATCAACGTCTCAGTTCATCACACGAGTCGTGCAAGGCTAAGGAACTAGGCGTAATTCACAAAATAGACAGCACAAAGTCTAATTATATGTATCTCTTATGCAGGTATGCAAATCCGAATATAATTGGCGACACGTCAAAAACAGGGTCTTTGGTGATCTTAATATGTTTGTCATGTTTAATATTTTTTCTTTATTTAGCAAGAACATATATTTAATATTTTCTCATAACTAATAGCTATCGGATTTTATTACAAGTTTTATTTTATAAAATTAATTTCACCGCGAAATGCATTGTATGATATGCCGTATGCTGAGCCTCATGACGTCGTATAAATATTTGACAACATAGAAATGACTGATGTAAACAAAAATGGCCGAGCATTGGACTGACCGAGAATAGGTAACTTGACTCTATGTTGTCAATTCTTGATATGACATCATGAGGTTCAGCATACGGCATTGACCTAGCCGAGACAACACCACAAAAAAGGTTTCTTTTGTCACTTTAAATTACTCCGAAATTTCGAATCAAAGAGTGAAATTTTAAATTTACCTCACTCACTTAAGGTTAGTTTAGACAGAACGTGTCTTTGTAGTATCTTTTGTCTGTTATTTTATTAATTTATGTTGAATATTTAAGGACGATCGGTAAATAAAATATTTGTAGAGAAAACGTAATAAAACTTATAAGAAATATTTTTCCCTGGCGCGCCCATTTGCACATTATCTTAAAATGATGACATATATGTTTGATCTTGTGTAAAGCTAATCGACGAGATGGATACATACATTTTAAATTATTTCAAACACCATTTGATCTGAGTGGAGAAATTAGGTAAGTAAGCTCTGAACATATATGACCAAGTTAAATGATTGATATTTGTGTCTCAAGTCTGAGCGGGTAGCTGCAGATCTACTCGCATTTATAAAGACCTAGAGAAAAGCTGTTAATTCCAGTCAACATAGTTTTATATTTCACTGAGTGAATACCGAACCTGAATTCCCAGGAGGGTGAGAATGCCAGTTTTGGTATTAAAAGGCAAATATTTTACTAGTCTCAAGTAAATCGTACTAGCTCCGCTACAAATACAGCAAAACTATGTTGCTTTGAATTGGCCTTTCAATTCTTATGAGTATTTTATCTTAAATACTGTATAGTTTTCATGTGTTCCAGCTCGTCGAAGGAGTATGCTCTGTGTATCTACACCGTGACAGCTCTCGGTTGTTCCATGCCAGCAGCAGACATTTACTTCAAACTACTCAACCACACAATCAGCAGTATATTTTATTTGAGCAATTATCAGTGTATTTTGAGACATCCCCTGGATGAAATATCTATTTATACCACGTCACCTTCTACAACAACTGATATTCAACATACAGCAAGTGACCACACTGATGTGAAAGACTCGCCAAAGCACTCTACAGTTATATCCGATTCCTGTATAATGCAACCTTTTAATATTGCCCAATTGTGTATTAGCATCTTCGTTATTTATATACTTTTCAAAGAAATGCATAGTGATATAATATAATTTCCAAAGAGACCTTCACGGTTGTGATACCAAAACATGACTTTTTGTATTATTCTGGTGCTAATTTATAAACATCGTAAATGTTGGTTAAATGTAACTTGTTAACATATGTTGTTAAAATGTTGTTTTTGTGTTCATGATTCATGTACATGAAGAATATGCATCCTGAAAACCAACCAATATTCGCGACCAATTTACTTTCGGTTTATTTGCGGATGGCGCTAGCAAGCGAAAATTAATTTGCGCGAATTTGTTTGTAGGATTATGATTTTTTTCAGTAATTAGAAAAACGCGAAAGTAAATATTCGAAATTATGTCCAACCTTGGTAAAACGCGAATATTTTTTGGTTTAAAAATGTGTTCCTATTTTTTTGAAAACATGACATTAAGGTAGTTAAGTCATAAGTTATGTGTCTACTGATTCTTCTACTGAATTAAGATTCTTAATTCCATATTTGGGAGTTTTATCGCATGTGAGAACAGGGTTGAAGGTTATAAAGCTGAGTTTGGAAACCAGTCTGAAATCTCACGGATCTGATTGGCTATTCCAGCTAATCAGATGCTTGAGATTTGAGACTGGTTTCCATGCTCAGTTTTATAATCTTGGGCACAGTTTCGATCAGATCAGCGGGCTCATACGTTCCGTCTGATCATGATCTAAACTGCTCGCTTCTTGGTCAGAAACAACCTGATTAGTGCAAAAACAGAAACAGTTTAAAAACTGTGTCTGTATTTGTGTAAACAGTGAATAAGGATGTGCTTCACAGAGAAATAAACGTAATAATCACATCGCCCTAATAAGCCCATCAGATATGTGCCCATAAAAGTTAGGTTTTAAACTGACGGATGGGACATTGTTTAATTTTCTTTGTATAAATGTGTGTATTGTAGTGTAACATGCATATCTCTTTGTTTAAGTTTGTATAGACAGTTGTTAACAAATATATTTAAAGAAATTAAATGACTTTACGCAGAAAGATTAGTTTGCTAACTTCAGACAGGTTCAGATGACGAGGGATTCAATGTTGCCAAAAGGAAGGTTTCACCATATGTTTTTGCAGTCAGAAGAATTTTTAATTTAGCCGAAGAAATAAGCTTCAAGAATAACTTTTATCATGAGCTCAAATGAAAAAGGAGCCATTAATGAAACAAAACAAAGCAAAATTTAGCAATAAATATATCTTGTAGACACCAAAATGAAACAGACAATAAATATCTTCAAACAATAGTATGTTTAAATTAATGTTACTTGTTACTAAAACTGGTGAGGAAGTGATGAAAACGAACGACCCTTACGGATAAAATAATGGAAGGGAGACAATTCAATCTTAAATAGTCTCAGAAGAATGGTCTCTCTTGTTAAATGCTTTTAGAGACGAAGAAATAGGCTGCAAGTGAAATAAATTATTATTTAAAGCTCAAATGAAATAGAAGCCACACTAGATTAAAGTTTCGAACAACCCGTCCCAGACTGTTTTACCTATGAAATAGCTTAAAGAAGAACTTTAAAAGCAACAGAACACCAAAAATATTAATATTGCAGGCTCAGTTTGATTGATCCTGTTCATGGGCAGTATAGAAACGGTGTGTATATGGTGGTGAACATGAAACCTTCAATACGGTATTTTCAGTAAAATAGTAAATACCATTCGGTCCATTACACGTATGGTCCTTAAGTAAATCAATTGATTTGTCCGAAACGAGAAAACAATTGGCCCTAAGTAATATTTATAAGTGTTCAAATGTTAGTTTCCTTTATCGGTCGTTTTATAAACCATGCTCTCTCTTCCTCTCTCTTCTTTTTGGCTGTGTGGGTAGGCTGTATCTTCTGAATGTGGCAATTCCTGATATGAGTATTTTACATTTTTGATGTGAAACATTTTGGCGCAGATTAGCATTTAAATGTTTAAAAACAAGTAACAAGCTTTCATTAAATATGTGTTTTTGACAATCAGGATTTGCTTATTGTATGCTTTAAAAATTAATTTGAGAATGGCCTACATATATATTTGTGTTAATATTCGCGCAGAATTAAATTTTTGGTGATCATTTCTTATGAAAGGTTCAAAGTATTCCGAATACAAATGAATAGGATGCTTGTGATATGCTCTTCTTAGGCACTGTTTCGTTTGTAGAAAAATAACGAATTCTATTCCAAATTTCTAACGTTTAATCAGTTTGTTAAGATACGGAAGCCATTTGCAATAACAATTATCAATATTCACATTTGGAAAATCTAAATAATATATTTTGACATTTAACAACAAATACGTTTCTTATGGAATACCATATATGTTACCAGTTGGAAATCTCAACTTAAACTCTCTATATAAGTCAGTCAAAGATAAATGTCAAGATCAACATAGTTAATAAATAATTAGCGACTTGACAATTTTACAACCTCTTAAATGAGATTAAGATACTGCGCCTTTCTCACTTTGTCTGTCGGGATGTCATATCTATATACATGTATTAAAGTATTATGACTGATAATTATTTATAAATATTTAACAACTTACAGAAAAATTGGTAAAAAACTTTAAAAATGATCTTTAACTGCATAACATTTGACGCATGTGTATTGTTCGCTTAACGCAAAGCACTACGTAATAGAATCATCAAATGCCAACAACTCAGTAGGATTTCAATGAAATTCACCTTCGATAATACTGGTATTTTGTATGGTCGGATGATAACACAATCAGATATTCGGCTCTTTCCATTTATATATATATATATATATATATATATATATATATATATATATATATATATATATATATATATATATATATATATATTTAAAATCATCAATGTGTATGCATCACAGGCATTAACCAGCCATGTAATTGACCAAAGCCAATCATGTCATCTGACCTGTTTCCGAGTGCCCGTAGAATAAATCATATACATGTAAACATGATTTACTAGCTTTCCAAAGCACGTAATTACTACACGTTGTTTCAGACGAAATCCCATTCAGCTTGTGTTATTCCTCTTAGGAAATCATATTTTGGTCTGTTTGAAACAAAACATTGAGTTGTGTGAAAAATCTAGTGTTCAGTCGTTCAGAATCATCATTAAAGGAAATTCTGAGAACATCCAGAATTAACATGGGACAAATCTTCAATAAATTTTATACAGAAGGATTCATAAGCCTTTTGTAATTTGCTTATATGTATGGTGATGCTGTAATATAAATTTTATGATAATAATCAATCTTGATTTTAAAGTTAAATTGTATTTTTATACAAATATTAAATAATACGCAGACATATATACTTGAAGAAATTAGAAACGCAACTTCTTTAAACACGAAATATATTTCGTGTTTGAAGAAGTTGCGTTTCTAATTTCCTTACCAACAATGGTATTAAGGGTAAGTTAGATATGAGGCATCCTATCTTGGCTATTGCAAATATTTTTATCAATTTAATATCTAAAAAAATTAGTTTGGAAGAACTTGTGGTTCGGCCCTTTTAGGTTACCATAAAATGTATTGTATGTAAATAAAAACGTAACTAGTTATTACTGACGCATCACTGACTTTGTTTTGGATGATTTTATATGCGGTGTATACAAAATGAGATTAAACAATTTAATTTAGTATCTCACTGAAAATTTAAAGGTGACTGAATGTTTGAGAAACGGTCCGGACAAGAAAAAGTGCATGTCAGTAACTACGGTTTAACACGAGGACTCCATGTGGCCACCGATTCTACGCGCTTTACGATTGTATATCATAAATAAGTTCTTAAACTTGGACTATGAGCGGACACATCTAGATTGAGACAAAGAGAAGTCCAGACCTATACAAATATTTATCTATTTTCAGAATGAGAAATATAAATCCACTGTTCCCACTACATTTGATAGGTTATCAAATTTACAATCAATGTGGCCTTGTTTAGATGACCGAAATCGTAACGTGACCAAACTGTCTTCTTTCTGTTCCAGTCTATTGTTTAAATTAAACTACTGTGCCCACGATCATAAAACTAAATTTGGAGATCATTCTCAAATCTCAAGCATCTGATTGGCTGAAATGGCGACCAGTCATGCTCAAACCTGGCTCTTCTTACTTCATATACTCCAGTTTCGTTCAAAGTACGGTCCGAAAGAGACTGTATTCAGGCAGTCATTATACAGGCGACATCCTTATTTATTCATACCAGATTGGCATTGCCCGTGATTTCACAACGCCAAAAGTCCGGGGCGAGGCTGCAAAAAATCTCGCACAAGCTAATGGACTGTGCACCATGTTTTGTCTAGTGACTTGCAAGAGCACGACAATTTACCACGAGTTGCTGCGAAAATGCTTTTTCGTCAATATGTTTGTTCCAATAGCCATTCTAAAATGCCGTGATATCATAAGGCCTTAATGTTTTAGTAAGAACTGAGAATATTTAGAAGTGCAAACATGAGCATTGAATTGATGTCGCGTTTATCAGGATATTGAAAACATTTGGGTTTTTAAAGCAAGCGTAAAGTAATTCGGTCTTCACACATTTCGAACAACCCATATGTTTAACATACCTTGATAAACGTGATCAAATATCCCTTCATTCCTTAAATAGACGAAGTTCCACGCCAATATCAGCCCTGAAGACGTGTAGAAGATGAACATTATTGACCAACAGCATCTCGTTCAAAATCAAATGAAAATTGAAATTGACATATAAATATATTAGGATTCATCGTAAAATACCAATAACGAAACAACTTGTGCCATTTCCTCGTTTGACTCGCGAGACTTCATTCATTCTAGGAGATTGGTATTTAAGTTGGAGATTATGCATGTTTAAATACTAAATACTGCCTCAAAAGCACAGATTTAACAGGAGTCTTTCTGACATGACTAAATTTGTGTGTTTTGAGATCAGTCTCAAACCTCAAGGATCTGATTGGCTGAAATGGCGACCAGTCGTCATTTCAGCCTATCAGATGCTTGAGATTTGAGACTGATCTCCAGATTTTGTTTTATGATCTTGGGTACAGGTTCGCTTTTTATCTCTTGTCACATATATTTCATTTACAAAAGAACAAAATTCGTGTTATATTTATTCATTTATTAAGCCCCACATCAGTATAGACAGATATATCTATGTACATAACAGATAACATTATCAGATAACGGTCAATGACAACATAACAAACTGATACTACATACCTAGTTTCAATGAGGTTACCTATTTTCATTGAGGTTCATAAAATAGGTAAACTTAGCAACTCAATGTCTGATATTTTTAGAATTTTCCGAGCAATTTTTCCAAAACCATTTCGGTAAATGTATTCCATATAATATACTTTCCCGTTAAGTTGTATGTAACAATACGTTTTGTAGATAAATATTGCCCGCATGGTAGCATATCAAATCTAGGTTAATATCGTAGACTAATTTGGAATTACTGTTCAAAAAGGCAATAAATCCAGATATAAGTATTTCTATCATGAAAGATTTATCTACTTCATTATGTTGTATTATATAACTAGAATCTACGTAATATTATACATATAATGCCCAATTGAAACACAGTTCATATCATCACAACAAGTGCTAAACCAGTTAACTGACACCTAACTTTATCTATCAAGCCTTTGCACAAGAAATGTTAAGTTTTCTTGCTCAACGCCCGTCTCACTACACAACGTACAGTAGTGTTTCTTAATAATAAAAACTTCAAGTCACCGGGAATTCGTCTGTAATGCAGAACAAGACATATTAAAACCAAAGTGCGATCAAAAGCAGTCGTATGTATTTCCCGTAATACGATTGTCAATGTGGGATTGTCAAGGCACCACGCCCCCGGCTATCGCACTCGTACTCCCACTCATACTCTGCTAAACCCACTCCACTCCCCTGTTGCACACTTACTCTGCTAAACCAAAATGCTCTCATCTGCTGTTAAGTCAAGACGTCGTGACTGGTCAGTAACGATCATAATTACATTAAGACTAGACATTAGACACCATGTCCTTATTTTGCTGAGCAGCCATTACATGCGCGCACTTTCTCACTGGCTGTCTATGGACTGTCACAGTATCACGTTTTCACTAAAAACCAGTCAACAGCGAGTACTCAGCCTTTCTTGTAATGTTACAAACGAATCACTGGCACTCAGTAACCGTCATAGGAGAGCATTTCCTTCCATAGCGGATAGTCATGCATCACGAAGTCCCATTCACTGAGGAATTTCTTGTTTGCCGCGATGTTAATCTGAGAGACATCCCTCAGTGAGATAAGAATGTTGACGATCTGACTGAGACGTTTACCCGGATTCGCCACTGTTTTACCCAGATAGTATTCCAAACAATCTAGATATTTCTCCTGAAGGTTTTGAATTCTCTGCACATCGAGTAACGTACACCGATCTGCAAATAAAGAAACAGAAATTTTAACTCGTGCACAGCGAACTATATGATCACAAGGGACAGGTAAAAACAGGAACACTAAACCAAAGTAAGGGACGACTTTCTATGGACAATATAATGAAGGTATGTTCATATGATTGTCAATGCACAAATGAAATTTTTATTTAAATTTTAAAATACAATAGAATTTTCCATTTACTGTGAACACATTAATAATTTTCACGGATGTCGTAGGTAGGCCGATCAACGAATTTTCAACTCCAACAAAATATAGAATTCTAAATGGAAGTTTGAAGTGATAAAGACAATTGAAAACCATGAATTAAAGTACCCACGAATTTGCCATTTTACGTTAAGCATGAAACTTTTTAACGAAAATTGACGCGATTAGTAATTCATGATCTTATTTGTCGGATATCTAGAGATGCTATACCGGTATATGTGAGAGCGATAAGCCTAACGAGTGCGATCTCTTCCAGCGTCAGGTTCAGGGCTTTGATTTTATCCGAGTGATGTAACATGGCGTCAATGATTTTTTCATCAAAGAACTTCATCATGTCCGACTTCTTGGACCGATGTGTGCCGTCCCAACTGATACACACCTGCAGCTCGCTGTTGAACAGCATATAGTTACCAAACAGGTAGAAATCCAGGTGGGCAGCTACAAGATGAGGAAAAAAACATTATAAAACTTAACTTACAATTCCAGATAAGGTGAACTCAGACTTAAGGGTATGAAACATGTAAACAGTTGCGTCCGAAAACATTTTATTGATTGATGTATTAATTTGCTTACTAGTATTTATTTGCTTTTTAATTTATTTATTATTTTATTTATTAATTTATTTTTAGGTGTTTTATTTTTATTAATTTATTTTTTAGTAATTTTTACTGTTAAACAAGTAATGTCCTATATTTTGTTAATACTTTGACAATATTTTAGGACTACAGTTTTGGCTTTCAGGAATCAATGCACTCGTCTGCACATGTCCTACGCAGATACGACAGTCCTGAGATCTGTTTCAATAATTATGTTAACACTTAATTTCAAAATGCAAATATTAAGCCTTTTTGTCACAAAGGAAAGATTATCTTTTCTTCTACTTAATTGAGCTTACAATTAATTGTATGGTATCGTGTCTACCTTGGTACGAATAGACATTCAATATCGCATTACTTCAATGGCAATGGAAATATGACAAGTGAAGTAAGAATTAAGCTCAATACAAGTCCGTAGCCGATAGCAAACAGTATCAAGTGACAAATTCAACGGTGCCATTCATTAAATGACAATTATTTTATACAAATGCATTATGAGTGTGTAAATATACTCCTCAAATTTATTTCAGAGCAAATATTTGCACTCTGCTGAGATTAAAGTTTTTTTTTCTTTCTAGTGGATGTTTTTTGGTTTGCCATGTTTGCTTTGTGGCTTACTAACTATCGGACTGTGCGCATCATCTTGACTCGTAACGTCGACGCACACGCACGTTTTATCTAGAGATGCTGTGAAAGAAACGTGCCGTCAGTTCCTATGTAGTTACCGTGGACATTCCAAACAGCCGTTTTATCACAAATGTTTCTCAATAATTGAACAGAAATGAGAATATCGAGAGAATTATAAGTTCAGGTTTCAATACTTAAAAAAAAACTGTTTAAACCCAAATGTTTTATACCCCGATAAAGGAAATAAAATATCGATTCATTGCGAAGATTTTTTTCAAAACACCTAGACTTTTTAATATTCTGGTTTCACATACCTTTAAGAAGTTTTGACACATCCTTCGGGTTTAAGGTTTTGAAACCGGGTACCAGCTTAGCAAAGTTGACATACTGAGCTATGGTTTCTTCCATGTTTTTTCCTTTGGTGTTAAACATGGTGAGACGGTCGTCCAGATCGAGGCCCGTTTCTGCAAAGATCTGCTGGAACTCCTCGGTAGACACTGCGCTGGTCTCCGACCCAAACAAATCACTAAACACCTCCTGTTTCAGGTTATATTCTTCCTATGAAAACAATACAAAACACGTATCACACAAAGCCACGTTCAGACTTAAACTCTACTCCCATATAGCAATGGAGAAATTATGGAAGGTAAGAGAAAAACAAACAAAACAAAAATAAGAAATTGAAAACCGTAAGATCAGTGGCAAAATAAGTATGTGCCGATCGGCGGTTTAAGCCAGGTTAAAGGTATAGGGTGAAGAAATCTCCCTTTTCTTCACTAGTTTTTTTTTTGAAAAAAGGTCTTTTGATGAAATAGTTCCAGCCTCCCAAGGCATGATTGTGAGAATAAAGAATTTTGGAAGTCTTGATAAAACATTTACTTATCAGTCCGATATTGAATTGGTTTCTTGTATACGACAATAAGGCAGTTAATATGCGCTTGAAGTCCAACACTTTCGTAAGATAATGTACACTGCGGCTACGGAAGTATATATATAATGTACATGTATTGGACTTTTGGACTTTTTGTGCATAATAATCAAACAATTATTATGTACATAAACATGTTAAGTTTTTTCGTCTTTCAAAGATTTCCGTTTTCATCTATTGTTCTGATTTTTATTCAGTTAGTAAGTTTATGGAAATATGCTAAAATCAAATAATTAGAAGCTATTCAATCAAATCTGACCAGGCCCGAGAAAATAAAACTGAAATTACAAACTAGCCACAAAATTTAGGAATGTCATTGGTCAGTTTTGAAATTGCATTTAATTTCAACAAATCCGATGAATGAGTGTGTACATCTTTTTCCAGTCTCAGTTCATGATCTCCTGAAAAGTTTAAGCAATGAAAAAGAGATTACAAAGGTTTTATAATGCTGTCGCTCGATTTCCTCCTTGGCTCGCACGTATTGTTTCTTGAGGGTCGGATACACCGCATCCTGACACGACAAGATGGCGTCAATCAGGATTTCAAGCTCTGGATTCTCCACAAACGTCGGACTTTCTACCGGCTTCTCGTCCTCGACGGTGATTGTAAACTCCGTAAAATCTGCAAGCATGCACGAAATATTAACTGACGCAATGTAATAATATATTATAATACTCTATATGGATATACACGCAATGCAGTTTTTTGAGCAATAATTAATATTCAATTTCAGACAGAAATTCTTTTCCAAAACAAGACAACATTGCGACTGAACGCTTATTAAACAAACATTAGTCAGGTACCTTTAAAATCTAGCAACCCGTCAAAAACGTCCATTGAAACAGGTTCCAGTTTGCTGGTTTCCAGCAAGTAGTCGGCGTCCGCGTTCTCCCGACGCCTCTTTATGGGCACCGTATCCACGTCTAGGACTTCCGCTTCACGTGCCTTTGCCTCAAGAATAGCCTGGGTTCTGATCGCAATAGAATACCTCCCACGTCGAACTCCTGTTCGTATAAATTTCAACATAAAGAATGTTCTGTATTAATCTATATTCATTAGAGATTTGTTAAAATATTAAGAAGAAACAGGTACAAGTGTAACAAGACTTTGTTTACCATTACTTTTATGATGTTCATATTTTACAAAATAAGTCATTTCTATTGTTCCATTTCAACCACGTAGGGAAAAATCGAGCCTTTTAATTGGCGTTCTTTATAGAAATGTACATGGAAAGATAATGGCTCAAGATCATAAAACTAAGATTGGAGACCAGTAACAAATCAAAAGAATCTGACTGGCTGAAATGGTGACCAGTCGCCATTTCAGCCAATCAGATTCTTGAGATTCGAGACTGATCTCCCGATTAAATTAAATGATATTTGGCCCAGGTGGCTACATACCTCCTTTTGACATTCCTAGATTAAAACACTTTCTGAGCCGACAAGCGGAGCAGTTTCCAAGTTTCTTATCTGTGATTTCGCAGTTATCGTCCTTTATGCATTTATAATTGTGTTTGTGAATTAATGCTCTCCGGAAAAATGCCTGCAAAGTTACAAAGAGAAGAAAAATCATTATAGTATTTTAAATCAAACTGATGCAATGATGTCGGTACTTGTCTTATATCTGTCACTTTTAAATGTTTCCCGAACGCAATTAAACCAAATACACCAAATTTACAATCAAACTCCAATACAATCTACAACAGGACACAGAAGTCTTTCACTTACCTTGCAAGCCTCACAAGTGATGACGCCGAAGTGATATCCGGTGGCGACACCACCACACACCTTACATGGAGGTAGCGGGACAGACGTGTATGGGTTCGTGCCTGCTGCTTTCTTACCCTCGCTGCTGCGCTTCCGGCGCGTTGGAGCCGGTTCTTGGAAGGGGTGATGTATGTCCGTCATGTTTTCTTTATGCTCGAGTTTATTACTCAGTATCTTTTCTGAGCGATAGTCACCTGTGTAAAGAAAACAATTATCATTGGTTTGTTCGAGTAAATCCTGTATTGTGGTACAGTCACGAAACAATCCGGGTTCGGGTTTTAGTGATACCGGATACTGCAGGAAACTGTGAGATAGATATTGTGAAAACACGCAGTTTTCATCAATCGGCTCCTGTTTCACAAGACTCAAATCGCAAGCGATCATATTCAAACTACCACACATGGCCATCTTAGGATAACTAAAAACAAAAAGTCCTTTATCAAGTTTAAAACTTGCTTATCAGGGAAATGTCATATGAAATAGTCATGTGTTGTGAATTATTTGCGAAAACATTCATTATCTTTTTGACTTAAAACGGACTAATCGGGAGTCGAGGTCAGTCGACCTCGTTCGTTTTTGAAGAGTACATGTGTCGCAAATTTGGCTGAACCATTGTAAACTTTAATCCGCAATAAGTCGTATTCGAACCCGAAAAATGTTAAGAAAAAATGATTATATAGCAAATAATATGATACGAATTGTTTTCATATCTGCGAAATATTTGATCTGTCTGATAGCTCATGTGTTATCCGGAAGGTTCTGCACGATTTGAGACCGAAAATGCAAACCTATTTCACGGACTGCATGGTCCCTTTATAAGACACAGTCCGCACTTTATCAGATGGACTCGTTAGATCTAGTATAAATTCTGTCAACTGGAGCAACAATTATACATTGATTAAAATCTCGTTAAGTGCATCTGACTGTTATTACCAGTAACTAACCTTTAACATTTACTTTCACGAAATAATTGAATCGCTAGGCTTTATTTCTTAATTGAATAACACTTGAAAGTTAATGTTTACCTTTAGTAAATCACTCATATCTAAATCTACCCTGTTGACCCATTTACAGTTAGTGTCATAGATACGAGTTTTAAACCAACTTCGTGAGTGAATAATATATATTATACTTTGTTTTATTACTTCAGGAATCTAGGGACCAGAAAGGTATCTTGCTCCTAACTCTGCCGAATGCATCAAATCTCAATTTGGCTCGTGTAAGGGAGAAGTGGACAGAAGGAAGAGTTCAAAAAATAGACTTTGCACAATGCCTGCAACAAGTTTACAAGAGCTATGTAAGCCCGGGCTATGGTCAATTCCAAGAACCAAGTTCTCCGGATCACCAAACCCTCACCGGTCAGCAAGATCTCCGGAGTCCGTCAGATCACAAGACCCTCCGGAAGTCACAAGATCACAAAACCCTCACAAGTCCAACAGATCACAAGATCGTCATGAGTACAAGTTGACAAATCACACAAGACCATCCCGAGTCCGCAAGATCACAGAACCCTCACAAGTTCGCCAGATCACATGAATTTGTCCGCCAGTTTAGAAATACTGCGCGATTCTTACGGATTATAAAACGTGACGAGCCCGCCACATCAGAAAACTGTGACGAGCCCGCCACATCAGAAAACTGTGACGAGTCCGCCACATCAGAAAACTGTGACGAGTCCGTCACATCAGAAAACTGTGACGAGCCCGCCACATCAGAAAACTGTGACGAGTCCGTCACATCAGAAAACTGTGATGAGCCCGCCACATCAGAAAACTCTGACGAGTCCGCCACATCAGAAAACTGTGACGAGCCCGTCACATCAGAAAACTGTGACGAGCCCGCCACATCAGAAAACTGTGACGAGCCCGCCACATCAGAAAACTGTGACGAGTCCGTCACATCAGAAAACTGTGACGAGCCCGCCACATCAGAAAACTGTGACGAGCCCGTCACAAGGATCCATCAGATGATACAACCCCAGGAGGTAGAATATTATATTCGAGGTCGCTATCCGACTACCCACTTGCGGAAAGTCGGATTTTCATCGTGACAAAATTATTCAAAGCCACAACAGAATAGATTGTTAGTTTGGTAGTCTTGTTGGTTCATATGAATCGACGCTGATGACATCTAGTTAATAATTGCAATATAATTTATTCGATCGATCTGAAACCGTATTCTATAGTATGATAAGGCAAATCTTACGGCCAAATTATCCGTACTAGGTGACCAGTCGGCAGACAGGATGGCTTAGCTGGTGGTGCGCACAGCTTCATCTCGGGCATAAAATAGTGAACATTAGTAGAGCCACAAAATTTCCAGTGTCTGTAATCTGTTATGGCTATATCAATTTCGATTAAAAGCTAAATTTAGACGTATCTGAAGCTACATTTAAAGACGATTTTTATTTAAATTAGGCAATATATGCACTCTGTACATAGCTGCAGATATTGCACGGTGGATAATCTACCAAACGCTCTGCACGTGATCAACGTCATTGCTAAAACTGTGCACTGCTAAAACCGCTCGTTGCTAAAACCGCACAATGGCGCGTTTTAATTTAACGTTAAGTCGAACATAAAATGAAATAAACTTACGTCTAGAACTGTATCCCTGTTTGCGACTGAAATACAAATTCGTTTATGAAGTATGCACTTGCTGTCACACACGAAGAAAACTTCCATTCAATGTTTGTAGTACGTATGACGTCACACACGAGTGTGTAAGGCCCTTTACGGGGAATAATTAGGCCAATCAGATAAAATGTTATTCAAATACGTTACTAGAAATATAGCTTGTTATTATCAGCGTTTATTACTTGATAAAATAAAACAAAAATCATCAGAAGTGTGAGGTAACAAAAGTAACCTTTTGTATTTCTGGGAAAAAATCTTTGATTCATGAATGTCAGTCTCCAATGTTAATACAACTTTTAGCCTATATTCACGAGTCGTAACGATAACAAATAACATTAGCCCTATCTAACAGTCAGAATTATTACTATTTTATTATTATTATTATTATCATTATTATTATTATAGCTTTAAATAAAGGTACTATTATTACCACGAGAAACAAATGTGCAAATCAGCATTTCTTTATTATTGAGCGTGGTCACGCGAGCGTTACTTTACAATCTATTTATAGAGTGTTCTCAATTTTATAGTGTAGTACGAACAGCACAGCGTGAGAAATATCTTCACATTGCCGAATGGAAATAGACAGTGTGAAAATATACGGAATGACTAAGTCTTTCAGCGCCTAACTAAAATTTATTTATCTTTGATTATTTTATTTTAAGATCTTAAATTCCCATTAGATCTAATTATTATTCATTTAGTCGTTGTATCGCTGTCAACTAGTATTTCTTTGTTGAGCATTGCGAAAACTTTTTACATTCAACTCGTACATTACCATTTAAATTAACTTTCACAATTTGGCTTTTCACACCACATGCTGCTTCCGGTCTGGGCTCATTTCACAGATTTATTTGCAAAATTACTCACAGGGTAAAACAAAAACTGGAAATTATCTAAATCTGCGAAACTCCCGCATGCAAATCTAGACACAAGACAGGGAGGTATATTTGGATCTTTTCTGCAGGGAAAACACCGCCCCATGTCTGCAATTACATGTATATTTATCAACGGTATTTCATTTTTAAAGTTTTGTTCTTCTTCATAATTTGGATATGCAAGAAAATGAAGAATACCTTACGTGCTGGATATTAATATAATCTCTCAGGACAACTGTTGCGAAAGTCACAGTACATCGACACAGTCCGGTTTCCATATGCTCAGAACTTCAGGAGAATTTTATTCTGTTTTAACATGATATTAATTATATTCACGTTATTATCTACTGAATATATTTTTCTTTTACTTCAATTTCCACTGTTCCATTCAAATTTTCCCAGGTATTTAGATTTGCCCGTTCACACTGCACTATTTCAACTAGGACCGGACGAAAAAGTACCATTGAGGTACAGTAAAGGAAAGTTTATTATTTGTACTGATTTTTAAACTCAGTCATACTACAAAATGAGACTCTTCTAAAACAAAATTTAAAAAAAAGGCAAATTACATAAGGTAGACATAAAACTGAAGAGTGAAGTATGTTTATAGGCAATCGGGTAAAATGGTCTAAATTTAATAGTAGGCATATAAAAGTGAGGATAATTAGCCCAGACCGGAACTTTTTCCCGGGCATTTGTCAACCTTTTTTTCTCGAGACAGCCGGATAACATAGGGCAGAGCTCGACCCAATATTTGACCTGTGTGCACGCAGAGGTGGTACGGGCAAGGCTGTGTTGCCTGAATTTTTTGGAGCTAGACAATCAGTGAATTTTATGGTAAAACATTTGCATCCATTCACTTAATATCATAATTAACATGCGCAAAACTGTTCATTATATATATATATATATATATATATATATATATATATATATATATATATATATATATATATATATATATATATATATATATATATATATATATATATATATATATATATATATATATATATAACTACAAAATGTTCTTAAAATGATAGTTAAATGGAAAGCCAACTGTAAGAAATTCGAGGAGACTCCCATCATGTTTTCATTTTGCCGTTTCTTTTATCTTTGCTGTATCGTTTCCCGTCCTAAAATACAAGGGAAGAAAACTTTGAGATCTGTTTTGTATTGTTTCCAACAGTGACCTACCTTGTATTTAGACATGAAATTGGAGTTTATGATAAAAAAAATTAAAGCGGTGTCGCAAATACAGTGCCACAAATATACATCCGCGGTAGTCCGCCTCTATCAAACATAATATGTACATGAAATTGCTATTGTATGGAAGCCTAATGTGGGCATCGGAATGGTGTATGATGGCGTCTTATATAGGCTAATTACTTGTAAATAGTCCGCCGGATGTTCCTACTCGGGCTAGTCAGACAATGGCTGACACTAAATAGTCCCTTTTTTTGCCTTTTGGGGCATTAAATGGCTAGTATGGCCTGAAAGGAACATGTTAAGTAAATGAGATGCTTTTACTGACACACTGATAGCATATTTATGTTTGGAAATGCAGTATATGAAAAAAGGTCCTGGTTTTAGGAACAGTTTTGAAGTTCACACAGAAGTGAAAAAACAGACCACCGGTTTCAAGGTGTCAAATCTCTGTTAATTGATACATGACCCCTATTTTTCTTGCTGGAAATGGACAGTAGAAACACTTAGCTTCAAAAGCAAGTTAGCCCTTATTCAAATGGTACCAGCTATGATTGCCAGCCTTTTGAAACATGTCATGTTTACTTTAGTTTATTTAGGGAAGTCTATTTACAGGTCTTACACCTATATATATTCACACAATTTATGTCGTCCAGCTGCATTACTACGTAGTATGTCGGACTGGAACAAGTAGATTTGGTCATATTGAAATCATGGCTCTGCACGTTATTTGATAACTTTTTTCAATAGGTAGTCTATAATTTTCATATTGTCAATTAAATGTACACTCAGTTTAACAAAAAGATATCGAGTACTTATCGAGTTTAAATGAATATTACTTTTTTTTATTTATTTTCTATTTTCACTAATAGTCACCGGAGCTTTGACCTCATAATAAAAAATCATGCATAATGTTCATTTTGCCGTTTAAAGGTTTACAAAGTTTAATTATTTCTTTAGTTCTTGCAGAATCTAGCTTTTACTATTTAATTAACAGTCATGTGACCTTTCACCTCTGGTAGAGACGAACAGGCCGTACACATATAAATTCTCACATTGCCCCGTGAATAGCTTACTAAGTTTCTCCACAGGTCCTAACTACTGTTCTACACTAAGAAACAACTAAACTTCAGTTGCGTTTTACGAGTGACGCATATATTGCGATGACATCATTGGAAACTTGATAACAATTATGGCCTTAACAGTTAAAAACGATTTGAGAGTGATGCATATTTTAATTTTATTTTGTGATTTCATCCTTGATGCTTGATGCAGATGTGACGTATATGAAAGTATGACATATACAGTACAAAATTCAGCGACAGTAGCATATATGCCTAAAGAGCTATATCACACCGTTCAACCCGATAAGGTGAATGCCGTGGGTGTATTCCGACGGCAGTTGCTTGTGTACCTGAACGTTTTTCGGCGAAAGTCAGTATTGGCCTGAATTTTACGTTTTCCCGCAATATCTTAACAGACAAAAATATACATATTGATTCCCTGTTTGTTAAGGACTCTTCTGACGAAATCTCGACGCACACAGGATATTATTTACAAAGAAATTGCAGAAAAAGTGTGGAATTTTTTGACAAAATATGTCATTTGACGAATCGCCCGCAAATATCTTTTTTTTATTACCAAATCTGAAATATTTGAAATATTCCATAATAAAGTTCAATAATTTCCCTGTAATTATTTGAAACCACAGCTTCCAATTCGCTTTCTCTAGAAAGATATTTACTTTTAAACTTGGTACGTCGTGGAGATTTTGGTAACGACAACGGCCGTTAACACTAAAATATTGGTACAGTTGAATGCAGTTTCGTCAGTGGATTGGATAACGTAAACGGCCGTCAAGTGAAAATTAGCTTTTAAGTCTCTACAATGATTAACACTGGTCTTGAGAACATAATTCAATGTTTTTATTGCATCGTGACTTGACCGATGGTTTTTTAACGCGCACATTTCCAATTTTGTTGTAGGGGAGACCGGGGTTAGTCCGGCCCCGGGGTATGTTCGGCATATTATCATTTTAACTGCAAAAATCAAGTTTCAGAGCACGCGTCGATAATGTAATGTAAGTAAATACTTGTAACGAAACTAGTTTTATATGTACACAATTGCGACTATATTAACACAATTTTCGATTTTGTGAAGGAAACGTGACTTTTTTGACTGTTGAGTAATTTTTTCACAAATATTTGAGTTTATATTTGCAATGATATGCTTTATAATTAGAATATTCATTTTTGCCTATGCAACATGTTAAAACAACCCTCGGTTATATCAAAGCTTGTTCTTTTCATCTTCTATTCTATACATGCAGGTAGCACGTAATGTTTATAAAAAGTAAGTAAGGGGCTAGTTCGGCCATAGGGGCAGGGGCATGTTCGGCTAATAGCCGAATAACCCCTTTTCTCCAGCAAAGATTAATTTTCTTGATTAGAACTACACATATTTAATAAACAGAAGTGTATTAACTATAATAGCTTAGATAGAAGCGGTTTTGGTTGGAGAAGCGTCTTATTTTAGCTATACCATTGTAGGCCTATGCAGAAAATTGCATGTTTTAAATATGTTTTAGCTGATCATATTATGATAGGTAGGATTCATAGTCTGAGATCTACAGACACATTCCATGTATTTTTTAGAATCACGATTGATTATATATTATATTTTTGGAACATCAATAACCATGGTGTGGACTTACAAAAGAAAAAAGGAGCTATTTCGAGACAGCAGACGTCTATTGAAAGGAGTTAGAACAGTACAACAACAACAACAACAAACAGGAACATGCATACGTTAACGCGCCACAGAAACCTACATTTCCAACAGAAAACATCCGGATATCAAATATATGACATTTTACCATATATGCCTATCTAAAAATATTGAGTGAAACGTCGTATATGTGGTGTTTTCTGATGAAAATTTAGGTTCCTGTGCTCGTACACACTGTATGCACATGCACTCACATTAATTTATATACGTACATTACACAACACAACAGGTTATATATAAAAAAATGTTTAAAACATTATGAATAAAAGTTGATTATTAAACCTACCTTTTTGTACAAGATGTCTCTAATATTTTTCAGTCTACAGGAAAATAATTTTAAAAAATCTGTCCAAGTGCCGAAGATGCCCCAGGGGGTAGCCAAACTTGCCCCGCAGCGGGGCAAGTTTGGCCAGTTTGTCCTTATTACTTCGAAAACAAATTACCATTTCTTTGAAAGAAAAACGTCACATTAAGTTTTGGGATAATAATGCCCATATAATTTCTCAACTATTTATAAAAATTTCTAAAGAATTCAATTATGAATTCATTAATAAATTGCATGTTTTTAAAAATGGGGCCTTACTAGCCCCGGTCTCCCCTATATTTTTTTCCTTAAACAGCAAGTCACAGTCAGTTGAATACGCCATATTTACGAAAGTTTTGAGATACTTACTGTTTTACAAATTGAGTTTGATCTGACAGAGATTTAGACTATATTCTAGAGATGACCATGACGTCTTAGCCGTACAAGCAGATGTGACGACAATGATATATAAAACAGTGAAATATGCATATCAGGGATGGCCACATCCAGCAGACACAGCCTCCCCACAGAGCCAAACAGTGGAGACGAAAGGAGAACATGGTATTACAATAATCAATTTCAATAATGACGCCACAAACCGCAAAAGTTAAGATATAAAGATTGAAAACAAAACGGAAATATTGTGACGTCGCGCGCTGCAATTCCGAGGGCCGTTATCATTTTATCAGCCCTCGCGTGAGGGGCGATTATATGATAATGCCCCGGGCTGGATGATAATAGCAAAAATTACTACATTGTATATAAATTTGTTACTATGAATAGAAAGGTATGTATTATATTTCTATCTTACACTGGTAAAACAAATATCCTCTATTTATTTTATGATTTCCATTGAACTATAGTTTTCTCAGCGGAATAAAAATGGTATTCCACTGTTTTGAAACTGTTGAATACTATTTTTTTCACTAATTTTGCCGAACTATACTCAGCAAAAATAAAAAGTACCCACTTTTCTACCTGTGATTTTGTAAAACTAGAAAAATAAAATAGAAAATATCTTCTTTGAACAGATCTGCATTTCTGTAATCATTACAAAGAAATAAAATGTTCTTAAAATCTGCAGTCACGACTAAGTTATCTTTCCCTTTGCTATTATTGGGGTTTAAGGAAGAAGTAAGTGATTCTAAACAATATTCACATTTGTTGGAATTAAATCAATTTTTCCAGTTCTTGATGTCAATAAAATCACAAAAAATCATTAATAAAACAACTCGTCCTCTATAAAAAAAACGCTAGAAATCCCAAACATTTCCTATTACCTCCCTTTGAATTGAATATATAGGGGTTTTTAATCCATCATTAATTGTTGTCTGATGGGCATTTGCTCAGGTGTAGGTGTGGAAGATTATGTTCACGAACAATTAAACTTAAAAACAACTGAGATTAATTAATAAAACACCTTTTGAAGTGTTCGTAATTAAATGAAAATATGTGAATGAGAATATAAGCATAAAAAGTGGGTACTTTCTATTTTTGCTGAGTATACTTTTTAGCTTATGACCTCTCTTTGGTACGCCATTGATGGCATGATGTTTCTTTTAAAAATGATGTAAATTAAAAAAAAATATGTTTTTCAGTTTCTTTCGATAATAATTTAATTTCGTAACACTGTTTGAAAAACTTAAATCTGATATGAATTTTAGAACTATTTTCTATTGTTTCATCAGTTATGATTAAAAGTTAAGCGGCTATTGTTTTGGGGGGCCCTCCACAGGGAACAAGACTTGAGTTTCCAGTTCTTTACTGATTACTTTGTCAAGAAAACATAAAATAAAAAAATTGTTTCAGTGAAAATATCAGTTTCTGGAGTTCACTCGTGAAATAAAATTGATATTTCAATGAAACAAACAAATATCCTGTATTTGTTCGGTATGACGGCTGTAGAAAGTCTCCCCGTACAGTCAGTCATGTTAGTAATCAGAGAGTAATCAGTTACTCATGTCATGTGAATATACATGTTTATCAGGGTTGACCGCACAACCTGTATTGTGGTTGACCAGGTTATCTCAGTAGGTAGCGTGTGCGGAGTTGCATGGCAAGGCGCTGTTGCTGTACGCTACGGGTTCGATTCCCACTATGGGCGATATTATTTTCTGTAGCACTTTTTGTGCAGTGTGGTTCCCGTTGAAAGTTTCCCATACATATAGTCAGTACTGACATCAGTAAGTTATCGGTTGTCGATGGCATGTTATGACCACGTTTATCTGGGTTTGCCCAGCAGCCATTGTTTGGATTGTCCCGCCTAGCTCAGTTGGTAGTGTGCTCATAACATGGCTGGGCACTTTCGCTTCTTTATCGTATGTGTTTGCATTCAACTATGGGCAATATTATCCAATACACTTTAAATTGACTACTAAACCATGAACAATGTGAAAATAGATACCAAATAGTTTGAAACGTTTATCTATTCAAACTTTTTATTGTTAACAATCCACATTTACCAAGAAAATCATATTCTGATAACATCAGACAGCATCAGTTCTTGAAATGTGTTGAAATGTAGTTTCGCTCTGAAATAGAAATATAATATATAAACTACAAGTACTTTCAGATTACCAACGAGCATTAAATAAGTGTCATATAAAGGATGCGCCTTCTAGATCATATTGGGGATATTTGTTTGTTTTATTTATCTGTGAAAGCTAGATATAAATTTCACCAACATTACCAAGTGAGCTCCTGAACTGGTAAGTCGAATGGAAATATATGACAGGTTGGATTGTCTATACCGACAAAAGAGTTGACTGGGGAATCGGGTAATGTTAGCTGAACCCTCTAGTGCGGACTCTTTAAGACCACCTGACCCTTAGGTCCACTCTGAAATTTACTTTGTGGACTTAAAACCAGCAGTATACTTTTCATTTCTTTCTGAATACCGAACAGGGCACAACGAAAACACTGCTGCTAAAAGCACACTGCCAAAGTAGTTAATTGTATCCAAAATGGCTACAATACGCGCGTTTGACACACATCTTATTATTTGCGTGGTTATCTTCTAATTTCAAATGCATGCAGAATGATAATCATTGGGGGTAACTGTACATAGGCATACTTGATTTCTAAGGGGGGGGGGATATGGATGGTAGTGCTGTGCCTGTCTCTTGCTTGGTTGGCTAGGCGATGCTACCGTATTTGTATGGCTTTGGGATTATCTATACATTTTATATATCACTACAGCAGGTGTTATGTGTCATATTGGGGCTGTAAAGTCTCCCCGTTCTTCACTTCAGTAGTTATGTTTCAATTACATCCCTTGACGGTAAAATGCTAACTTCAAACCCTGCAGAAGGTCTGTCATTGAGGGGTGCCTGTATATATTTGAGATACACATGGTATGTACTGTGTATATCTCTTGCATAGTAGTTGCCGCCATATTTGTATGACTTTGAGGTTATCTATACATTTGATCGTTTATTATACATCACTATCAATATAAACATATACTACCGATTTCAAAAAAGATAAATCAAAAAATGTTTAAAACGGAAGTCTGTAATTACTTATGGTTTTGTTCTTAGGTAAATTTTTATTCTTATTCAAATTTCATTTAAAACATACATGTCTTAATAATTCTGTATTTATACTTGATAAAGGACATGAGACCAAACATTTAATATTGTAGGTGGCTAAAAGCAAAAAGGTTCTATCATGAAAGAAAGAAGCAGTTAGAACCTTTTTGCTATTACCCCCTCGAAAATAACATGTTACAATTAAAAATGATGATATCTCAGTCTCTGAAAAAAGTAAGGATAGAAATCTCACCGGCCAGAATGATGCATTAACAGGCAACTGGGATCTTGTAACATCCAAAAAAGAAATGATATCATCATCATTAATTTACGTGCATAATTTGATCCTTAAAAAAACACGCCCGGTAAACATTCGCTTCACAACCAAAAAGAAAACATAACAAAATGATCGAAGGCCACTTCGGGGATTTAGCCAGAACAATCTACATGTTTCAAACATGTAACCGTGTTTTCGGTGAAGCTTCATTATCCGGCACTAAATTCCCCGATTTTTGAAAAGTTCGTCTTTCTGTCTTATAGAGAAAAATATTGGTCAAACTCACTTTCAGTCTTCATTCGCGCAATCCCGGGAGTGGCTTTCGCTCATTTTGTTATGTTCTCTTTTTGGTTGTGGAGCAAACTTTTACCGAGCATGAAAAAGGTACAGGGTCCACAGATGTTAATTAAAACACACAACCTTGGAAAGTGGTAGTGCAAGCTAAAAACTTACAGTATGACATCAGGGCTGACGTTGACCTCATTACCAACATCATAACAAAGTAGGCCATCAAACATCCCGACAGCACAGCGGAAGGATTAGCAGAGGAAGAGGGCGTTGTTGCTATCAATGAAAACATTTTAACACGTTATTGTTACAGTTATCATGTTAAAACCTCGAGCTAAAATTGTCAAGATTTACAATGAAAGGAAAATGCCTTACCCCAGAAACAAGGCTCTTTTTCCGCATACACTACCCCACCCCAACAAACCTTACCAGTTCTCTGTGGGAAGGATTTTCGTGATAGAACCATACATAAAGATTGATTTACTTGCATTACACACCCCTTTAACCTTTCTGGCATTACATATTTTTATTTTATTAGAGGGTATTTGTATTGTTTACTGTGGTGAGCTTTTTCTCATTCATATTTAATCACGGACACCATTTCGCAATACCTGTATATCGCAACAAAGGTACTGTGCGATGCTGGCGCTGGTGTTGGGTTCAAATTCGCCAAAAAATAAGACGGGTGATCATATTGGTGACAACATATTACGCATCTTCACAAAACTAAGATCTAAGTTATATTTGATGTCTTTCGTTTCCAGCATCAGGTAAAATATATGTATCAAGTATACAAACAACTGCCATGCTGAAAAACACAGATTAAATTGATTAATGAAGGACAGACTCTTGCAATATTGCTGTTTTCAACATTCATTCACTAACAATTTATTCGGATATATATTTTTGAACAGATTTACGGACAGTTACAATAAGATTGTGCATTGGCCACTTTGATAAACACTGGCACTGGAAATTACAAACGAAGAGATCACATTCGTGACAAATCACTACCATTCATAATGATACAATGCTAGGAAAAAAATCTCAATGTCATTGAACTCCAGTGTCCAAGGTTATAAAGCAAAGATTGGAAACCAGTCTCAAATCTCAAGCATCTGATTGGCTGAAATGTCGGCCAGTCGTTATTTCAGCCAATCAGATGCTTGAGATTTAAGACTGGTTTCCAATATCAGCTTTATAACTTTGGCACCAGACATGTTAGTTGTCGTTGCACATGCTTTTTCAAGTCAAAGAATATCAAGGTGCTCTTGTTAGTTAGAAAAAAGATGGTTATTTCTCATGATAGGCCTTGAATATCGCCAAAATTGTAGAATTATATAGTTTCATGATTTTGGCTAATATAGTTTAGGAGTTATGTGAAACACAATATTACATGGCAATTGTATTGTACCGAAATACGTTATAACAGGCCATAACTCTGGTTGAAATTTACGTGGTCTGAAAGAAAACCCTAGATGCATAACTACACATTATGGTTAACAACGCTGTAAAGTTTTATAACTGTGACTCATATACTTGTAGAGTTATGCGTGACGCAAGATTACATGCTGAATAAGAGGCCAAAACTCTGGTTTTATTAGGTGTGGCCCGAAACAAAACCACAGGCGCACAACTACACTTGTAATGTTTCACGATTGTGGCTCTAATACTTTTTCGAGTTACCTGTGACACAAGATTACAAGGTAAACATATTACACCGAAATACATATGGAGCCATAACTCAAGTTTTAATGGGCATGGCCAGAAACAAAACCCCATGTGCACAACTACACATGATGGTCATCATATTAGAACCAATTATTTTCTTTATGTATGGATTTTCAATTGTTAGACAGTTTACCCCTGCTCCCCCCTTTCTATACTGATCACATCATGTTAATGCGTGGGATCAAACTTGAATACAATACAACTAACCGTCGCATGAAGTCTTGTTTGCATTACTTTCTGTCCCATTTGGACATGCACATACAGAATCTTGGCATTTTGCTCCTACTACATGCACACAGGCCCCATCAGTAGCACAAGCGTCATCCAATCCTGCAGAAAGGTTTAAAGGTAAGTTAAAGAACAACATTATGTATATGTCTGGCTTCTCTTTCAAGTCTTACAGAAACCGAACAGCCACTCCTACATGTGATAAATTATCAGTTTTCTCGCATACTAAAGTCTGTCCCACCTAACCGTGAAACACGTTTTCTGAATTTATTATGCATCGTTTGGAAAAAAGAATATCACCAATCGACGCAGAAAAAAAATCCATGGGGGTGGTCTTTCCTTAGTTTTTGGATTTAAACACCTATAAAATAGTTATTTGTAAAAGTTTCATTTTCCCCATAGACGCTAATGTTATTTGTTTACGTCCATTCATTGCCGCGATATCTCACGTGCGAATTATTCATGTGCGATTTAAATACAATTTTTCATTGGTTGCTCGCTCAGCCATTGCCCAATAAAAACAGTTGGAACAATAGCGTTCTGAGAGCAGTAAAAGATTGGAAAAGCGTTACAAACACTAGGAGAAATTAGCAGTTTTTGAGGAAATCGATCGCAGAGATTCTTTCATTTTCTTTTGTTTTTCTGCGAATCTACAAATATGTAAGACTGTTTAACTCAATATCTGTCCACAATTTTAAGAGTGAAATGTATTTTTGACCAGATAATGGGAACATTCTGAAAATGAAAAGTTATCAGAGTACACATCATACATTTGGATTTAGTAAAAAACAAAAGTTGGATAATTTATGTTCATCCTCAGTTTGAGACAACTGTTAATTTATTGCGCACTGAATAAGTACAGATATAGTTTAGGTATACTTAAAATTGCACCATTTTAGCACACCACATAAAAAAATCGAATGCGGGAGGGAATACCCCTCCTGCACCCACCCCGTCATCAGCCTCCCCAGGATGTACCAGTCTGGATCCGGGCCTGGAATGACTGTTTAGGAGATGTAATTACTTTAAACAGTATATTTTAGTTTCTTTGTAATGCTTGAGCTGTGATAACGCTGTCAACATTGCAACTGGTAAATTATTTTAACATGTTAATGGGTGGGGTACAAATCCGTTGCGTTGGGAAAATGTAATATTTTTTCCTATCTGAATATTTTCTGATGGAAATTCAGGTTCCTGTAATTTGATAAATAACTCAAATTAGTTTCATAGTGTTAAATTAAGTCTTGTTAATAGTAGAATTGCCTAACAAAGTGACAATAAATTATGAAATGAAAACCAAAGATATACATTTTGTTCACTACCAACATGTGCCAAATTATAAAAATGAATATATTGTCTCCCTTTTGATGTTACACCAGTATTAAGTATTGAAGTGAACCTAGGTTTACACAGTGTTTCACTTCAATAATTTTGATGTAACAAGTATTCATTTATTAGCCTTCCATTACAAATTGTTTTTAGGTAAAATAAACCAAAACTACTTAAGACATTAATTTTATGTCTATTTCATTCTATGATTTTTACCCAGACTTGAATTATGATCAGCAATGTAAATAAATTACCGGTAGTTATTTGAAAAGGAACCCACTTTGTGAATTTTAGTGATAACCCAATTTGACCAGTTTATAAGAGCAGTCAACACATTTTTGACTTTTTGCAGTCTGATACTTTCTGGTTAATTTTAAAGTGACATGCCTGGATCCATATTTTATTTTTTCAAAAGAAGAAAACACATAATAACTCTGGCAGTGATGAAACAATATGGATACTTAATTCAGTTAATCAACAGTTAATCAATATAACTTTATGAAATTTTCTTGAACGGCTGTTGGAACAGGAATTTTAACTACAAAACAAATTACAGCACTCTTTTTCACAGCAACTAAAGGAAAAACATTTTTCACAGTCCAAAAGATTGTGGGTGACTTTTTGTAGATACACCTCACACCTCAGACTGAATGGATTTCAATGCAGAATAGAAACAATCTGAAGAAAGACCATTCTAGCAAAGTACAAAATGAGAGTAAACTAATTGTTATGATCACTCACTTAAAAAATAAAATAAGTTATTATAAAGAATATTTGTAATTTGAGCAAAGATCAAAATAATTGTTATTATTTCATGGGTGCGTTTGCCTGAAAATCAGGTTTTTGTGTGTTTAAAAATCAGGGTTGGCTTATTGACCGGTCAATTGAGAATTGACCGGGCCGGTGGTCAATACTGGTCAAAAGTGGTCATTACTGGTCAATAGTGGTCATTTCTGGTCAAAAGTGGTCATTACTGGTCAATTCAATTTTATTCACAACCAAACTGTCCAAAGTGTTCTTATAATCATTTAGAATCCTTTAGGCCCTTACAATAGCCCCTGTAAGGGCCTAAATGGTACTTCATTAATGGTTTATTATTGATAAGCCTTTAATAAATACAAATATTTAATTGGTATGTTCCTATGTTCAATAAGCAAAGGAAATGTATTTTCCGCTGGTTAAGCAAAGCTAATTAGGTGGAAAATATTAATTTCCTTTGATTGGGTAAGATCTTTTGAATGTACCAATCACAAGGTGTTGTTTTCATTGGTTTAAAGCACAAGTTCTCATGTGCATTGTTGGAAAATATATGGTCATTCAGCTTTGGGCATTCAATGCTTACAGACACATTTTCTTAAGTATGTGGAAACTTTATGGTATATATAAACAGCTTGACATAATTATAGGCATTAATGATAAGTAACACTGAAATTAATAAATGTAGTATGCTAAAAGTTTCAATTCATATACTGTTTGTTATGTTTTATGTAATTTATGTAGTGGATTCTTTAAAGAACATTCTGTAAGCTTTGCCCGAGTGCTCAGTACAATACATGCATTATATGAAACAGTATGACTTGGTTGTTCACTTGCAAAGATGTGTGAGGTCAAAGGAAGTGCAATCACCCCTCAGTCTCTTGACCATCAATTGTCAAACACAAGTGTTAACTGGCAGGTGTATAACACCTACTTCATGGATATTGGATAATCCTTAAATAAACACATAGGCATCTTAATTGACATGTTCCCAAGTTCAATAAACAACAGGAGTGTGACACAACACCCCACCATCTCCTCACCATCCATTGTCATACACAAGTGTTACTTGGCAAGAGTGTAACACCTACTGGTGGTGCAAATTGCCTTTGCTTTAATTAAAAAAATCAAGTTACTAAATCATTCTTTGCTGAAAGTTGATAAAATACTAACATTAAAAGAATTCTTACTTTGTCTAAAAACTCACCAGAATGAAGCCAAAAGACCCTGTTTGGGGATTTTATGATCTCAGTTACTGAGGGAAATAAGACAATTTCTAAGTGCAAAGCATGTTCAAGTGAAGTTAGTTCTAAAGTTACTTGAGTAGAAATTAAATAAAACTTATATAAGTTATAAGGTTTGTTTTCTTCCTTTCTTTTATGAAAATTTTGAAAAAAAAGCTCAATTGACCAGTATTGACCACTATTAACCACTTGGGGAGTATTGACCGGGACGGTTTTAACCGGTTAAAACACCGGTTTAAACCAGGGGCGGTCGATTGGTGCCAACCCTGCTAAAAATGATTGATTTTCTTCATTTACCCTAAATAAATTTTCAGGATTTCAGGTTTTTTAGAAATCCTAACTTGCACCCTTGCAATTTTGTGTTTGTTAATTTCAGTGATAAAATCAAATGAAAGAAATGTGCCATCTCTGGTTCAAAAAGCATGAAATTGGAAGAGGAGTGGAAGAAGGATAATGGTATATTAAATTTTATTAATTGACTATTAATAGGGCTCTCACCAGACTTGCAAATCAGGGAGAGTTTTGTCATAATTTACTGCATTATGGAGAAGTTTGCAGTCAACAGCTTTCTTTCCCTATATCGTAAATACAAAATGACTTCTAACAAAGCTCAACAAAGAGAGAAGTCTGGTCACTTTTGATGAGACTAATTCCTTCAAGTCTCTCTCTAGTGAGAGCCCTGTATAAATATACAGTAAAGGCATTGCATACTTTGCCCTTTTCTTTTACATGACTGCAGTGTGGCAAAATATCGAGGCATGTCATCACCTGACTTGAATATGCCATTTTCCTGGCAGACACTACATGGTACACCTCATCAATACTTAAGTATTTTATAATGGCCCAGCAATTCTCATATTGGTCCAGAACACCTGTATTGGCCCAGTTTAGTCTTCATATGAATTTGAACATGTTATTGGGCCTCGGGCTGTCATATTTACCCTCGGCCTTCTGCCTCAGTCATAAATGACTACCTTTGACCCAATAACTAGGTTAACTTGAATTCACTTGATTATTAACATTATATATAACAATATTCATCTGAGGGCCACCTTGAACTAACACGATGGGTTGCTTATTTGTTTTTTAAGTTGGGTAATCTCATATAAATGTGTCTCAAAAATCCAATGCTGTTTCAACTTTCATGGTTAATAACTTGACCCTTTACTCCATTTACACCATTTTACCACATGGGCAACCAGTGTAAATCCACATCTGATAGAGATAGCACAAATGTAGCTCCAGACCAGCTTGCACATCAGACATTTTGAGGTCTCATCATTCTGTATCTACTCTGTTCATTAGATACATTTAAAGCTCTAATTAACAGGAAGGAGATGATTGTGTCAGGACCTAGATTTACAATAGTTGCTCATGTGTTAAAAGATGTGTCCAAGGAATAAAATGAAGTATCAAAATGCAGGTGTTTTTTTTGTAGTAATTAACCCTTTACTATAATATTATACACATTTTCATGCCTTTTCATGATCTGATCTGGATCTGCACAGGTCACATTGTGGTCAGAAATAACCTATTGAAATTTGAATAAAAAAGCTAACGCCGTAATGGTTTAGATCCTAATCAGGCAGTATGGATGTGTCGGCTGATCTAGATCTACACTGATTTCCCATGCCATAAAGGCATATGGAGGTAAAGGTTAAATGGGATAAATTGTGTATGAGCCTATAGGAACTGAAGATGGCTTGAAGCTTACACCAGAAATACCTCTTTTTTGTGATATTTATAAAAATAGATGAATTATGACAACATTGTAATCTGTTAACTAACCTGCAACATCAAATTATGTACAACTTCATAAGCAACAAAAAGTACAGTGAAATTGGTTTTGGTTATTTGTTATGATTAAAATACAACATTTATTTTCAGCCATGTGTATCATCAGTCTTGTGAAAGCTGTGGACTTGAAAATTTAATGTCTGCAGAATTGGTAGAACATAAGGGAGCAGAATATGAATGTTACTGTAGAAAATGAAGACAAGGTTTGCATTTTTTATTTTCATTTATTAAAGCTGCATGAATGTATGATTGAGACACACTAAATCTATCTGTATATGTTGGTATTTGTATTTTTGTATCTTGTAACAAGAAAACATAAAATTGTGTTTATATGTATGTGTTGACTTGTGAGACCTCAGTTCACAAGAAAATTAATCATCCTATATAAAAATTACTGTGTTGTTTTTGCCCCTTTCTTCCATGAATACATGACATGAGTGACCAGTGTATATCCAGATCAGCAGGCATATCTGTGCAGTCTTAACAGGATCTACAGGGTTCATAATAAGCTTCATGAGGCTATTTCTTACAAATATGCAAACAGTGTAGATTCCAATCAGATCCAGGTCAGACATCAAAGTTGTTCTTGCTGATACATGTACTGATGTATTGTTTTCCAGGTGTCCACTAGCTGCTTAATCTAAAGGGTCATTTTTTTGTGTCGCCCTTTCAAAGAAAAGGCAATACATAGGGATCGCTTTGTCTGTCCGTCCATCTGTCTTAAAAACTTAATGTTGGTTATAACTTTGCCATTTCTTAATATTTCTTCATGAAATTTTCAAATTATATTGTTTGTGACAACATGCTTGAGCTGATATTAATTTTCAGGTCAAGGTCACATTTGATGGAGTTAATCCCTTTTTGTACTTTTTTTTAACAGAAAAACTTAATGTTGACTTTAACTTTGACTTTTCTTAATATTTCTACATCAAACTTTCAAATTATATTGCTCATGACAACACACTCATCTTGACTCCAAGTTCTTTATGTCAAGATGGGGTTATTCCCTTTTTTGTTCTTGCATTTTTAACTTGATCTAGTTCCCAGGGCGACACAAGTGAACACCCATCTAATGTAACTTTTTGGTGGATTCTGGCTATTAATAACCAAAATTACCCTTAATTTAAAGAAAACAAAGACACTTCAGCTAAAATCATTACAACTTCAATATAAATAGGTTATTTGTTGAAATTAATATTTCAGGATAACAGCTCTACATGGAATGCTGTGAGGAGACCAGTTTGACAATTCTGTCTATGACTGTCTGAGGGAGCATACAGCCTTTAGATTGCCACTAATTCCTGCAATGGAGCATGCTGCTTTTGTAATGGACAAGAATAAAAAAATCACAAATGTCGATACAAATAGTGGATGTGAAATGGAGACAAGTTTTATATAATATAACCAAAACGTTTTAATGTGCACCTCATTGAAAAAACATCAGTTGACAAAAAAGCATCAGTGTAATTGTGTGTTTGAACATTATTTGCTGAATAATAGAACCATTGAAAAAAACCATAGTGTCACTTGTAGTATTATTTTAAATCATGTGACCCAATTCTGTTTGTCGATTTCAAGTTTGAATATTCAAAGATTATGACTAGCTTAGCTACTTTTTTCTGTCATTGGTGTCACCGTATCTCAACTCAGAATTTTAGGTGCTGTCTAATGATACTGCGCTTGCAAACAACTGCTCATAGGATTCTTCCACACTTACAAAAGTATTTACGCCATTAAGGTAATATTCCATTCGTCATTGCACTCTCATTGATAAAATGAAAAATTAAAAAGTCTCTCTAAATGCAAAATGCAAGGACGAAAGGAGAAATACCTTTAAATAAAGCGTTGTGTTTGAGAACTGACCAGCGTTGTTTCACTGTTGACCATATGACCTATGAAGTATGATATCCTTCACTTAATTGTGATTGGTCAATTTCATTTCATTGTCTACAAGTCCAATCATATTCAAATTATGCCTTTAGACATATTGTCCTACCACCAGGTTCGCTTTCCATGTCACCACGTCTGCAAACTTGATAACAGTATTTGTCTTGACTTGTTAATTGGACATTAATTGTTTTTGGGGTCGAAGATCTATGTCTCGGAGGACATAAAGTAAATTGTTCCCCGTTCTTGAGGCGAAAGTTTATTTCTGGTCCAACTTAATCAAACCCAAAAATCAATTGCTTTTCAATTGTGTTTTGATGGCCGACTCATCAGTACCTCCAGTCCTTTGATTATAGATTTTTTTCTTTCATATTGTTTTTTTTTCTTTTAGATCATTTACAATTCAGTGGAAAAGAACATTCAGTGGAAAAGAACAGAATATCATTTAGCATACAGGTTAACATTAACATGGATTTAGTGGGAAAACGGAAAACATAAACAAAAAGATAGAAAAAAAAAATGATCGGGGGCTAAATATAGATCATCCACCATACTCCGGACATTGTGATTACGGTTATCTTTCCTTTATTTTCTCTGTTGACCAACCAAAAAGCACCTTGATATTTATGTAAAATGAACCTATAATCTGCTCTCCACCATATATCATATTGACTGTTCCCATGTTTCATGTACTACACATCTGGGAAAATAAAGATGATGTTCTGTTCTGTTCCGCTGAACTGTAGACGAGAACGCGAGAACACAATTCGAAGTCTAAAAAAATGCGAGGTCCCGAGAACACGATGAGGGGGCCCCGCAACATGTTTTCGCTACCTCGCGTCGCCATGTTCTTGTTTTCTCATGGTCTCGTTTTTTCATGAGATCACAAAAGAGAGAACAGGATGCAAGATCGCTAGACAACGAGGCGAGATCGCAAGAACAAGATACATCTTGTCCTCTCATCATGTTCTCGCGATCTCGCATCGTGCTTTTGCGATTTTGCGTAGTGTTTTCATGATCTTTCTGTATCAAGTTTTCATGGTCTCGTTCAAGAGGACGACAGGGCGAAACAACGATGACCCCATGGAACACCGAAGAAGTCTGATTTAATCCTGGAACTAGACACGATCTCAAACGTTCATTACAACGCGTACATTCTAGATTGCGCGCCCAAAGTGCGCCTTAATTTAGCATCAGTACCTATACCCGTCCGTCTGTGGTCCTAATAGATAGAGAAAAGGACACAGTCTCATCATAAAGTAAATAAAAATATCGACATTCTTTTAAAAGGTCACGTTCCGTAGCTCGATTTTATTGATAAAAAAACACAAAACCGTTGATTATAAGTTCAAATAATTCGACAACATTGAATAGACGCAACGATGTATGTTGGTATGTTGTTCTTTATGTATAAAATAAAGTTTGATTACGGTGATCGGCAGAAAACTGAGAAGGCGAAGCGAGTATCTATAATTGATCTAAATCCCGTTTGTGCATTTAAATTTATTTATCATCGCTACAGAACAGTATTAGTCATTTTTGATTTTCGGAGGCTAGGGCAAGATACAGCGGAATTAAATTATTATCCCTATATATTTTTTATTACGGTGGATAGATTCTATACACTGGACCACGATTTAAAATTCGTATATTTAGTTGATGTATCGGGGGATCCCTAGACACAGAGATAGACTCGCTACCTACTGATCCATTAATCAGCTCTTAAACTCTTATTAATTTGGTGTTTGCAGCTATCATTATATCTTATAGAAAGTAAGCGCATGAACCACATACTCAAGAAATAATGTACGATGATTTATCTGACTGATGAAGACTCCGTCCCGGCTCTTTCGTTGTATTCAGTCTCCTACGTTAATAAAATCAACAGAAAATTAAAAAAAAATCATTGGCGAACAAACACATGAAAACAGTGTTTATTTCTATTATCAGATTAACCGCTAGTTCAAAATGCCGTTGTCTATGTGTGTGCATCTTTATCAAACCATATGCATTGCCCACGAGGCTTTACAAAGTTCACCCTTACCATCACCATGATATGTCGGACACAGGTCATTATTGTCCTATGTGTAAAAATTACAATCACGAGATACATTTATACAATGTAGACTTTAAACAAATTTAGACCTTTTGCGAAACCTGTACTACTGCCGTAAATTAACCACTGGCTCCGCCCCTGATAATCGTAACTTTAGATCGTAAACCCGAATAGCGCATGGTATTGCAAGTAATAGTTAAATAAAATCGCATTACTGTAAACGTAACTAAAATATATAAAAAGTTATTTTTTATCCTGCATAGTCACATTTAAAATAACATAGCCTTTCCATATATCTCGCGAAATATTTATTCTGGAAGTCCCCGTTGGGAACCTCGGAACACTTATTTCTTGCCCTGATTCGGTACCTACTACGCAGTATGCGCGCGACTGCAATCCGGTTCTAGCTAGACGTTTCAGGCTAAATTCAACTATTTTCTTGGAATGAGGCGTGGTTTCATGTAAGTTAGCGAGCGGATAACATTCAAAAACATTGCCGTGGATGAGGATGTAAACTAAACTTTAAGATGGCTTCTCCGATGCCATATGTTTGAAACATACTGCAGAAGGTTATGTTTCATCCCAGTATGGTGCCGTTTTTGACCATATGAGCATCGTGATAAATTTAAGTGAAAATTCTTTATCGGAATAATTTTTCTTGGATTCATGATGTTTAAGGTAGGAAATTTTGTTGTAAACAGCCTCTTTCTTGAAATTGAATGTGAGTCTAAATTTAAGCTTTTATTGACAATAATCAGTATTATTTTTGTCAGGAAATAATGTTCGTTCAAATCGGCATCGTAGACTACATCGAATTTCCTTCATAGATTTATTTAAAAACACCTTCATTTTTATTTCAAATATTGATTGATTAAAACTAAGCGGATTAATGACTGTGAGACATCCCCTCAGCTACTTACTTTAATTTCCTTGGTAATCCGCGTGACGTTTGCCGGCAAACCTCCGACAAAGAGAATTTTCGAATGGCAACAAAAATAAACAATGTAAATTTCCCATAGGGTGGAAACAAACACAAATATCTTCGTAACTGAACAAAATATCAAAAATCTAAGGAAAGACCTCCCCCATGGATTTTTTTCCTGCGTCGATTGGTGGTATTCTTTTTTTAAAACGATGCATAATAAATTCAGAAAACGTGTTTCACGGTTAGGTGTGACAGACTTTAGATATGTGTTTCTGTGTGATTTACCGGGGAAGGGAAATCTTTTATTTTATGCTTTCCAGTGAATTATAGAATTTTCTCGGTGAAATAAAGTGGTATTTTTAACTATTTTGCTGTTTCCAAACAGCGGAATATCATTTTATATTCACTGTTTTTCACGTTGGTACCCAAATGCACATAATATTCAAAATGAAAACGTTTAGAAAATGGGTACAAGTTTGGGTAAATGACGTCATGATGTATGGTTATAAACAACTGTTTTGGCGCCATTTAATGCAAGTTTTCTGTCAAATTCGCGCTAATTTTGTACTTAAAACAAAAAAAAATGTTATTACCAGTTAAAGAAAGAAATATAAAAATACAGGCTGTCAACCACGTCATTTCCAAAATATAGGAAAAATATAGGAATATTTTTGCAACAAATATAGGAGATTTTTGGATGATTTTGAGGCAAAATATAGGAGTTTGGAAATGATAATAGTTTTATTTACTCGCACTTATACAAATGATTTTCACCTGTGCATTTACTGTTTCCATCAATGTCCGAAATGTCCACTGTAAAATGATGGAAACCATTAACTTTAACATCAGCACCATCAAGCACATCACGAGCATCTGAATGACCATTCAAACAAGGGGGGAAATGCAGAAAATGCATTAACAAAGCCGGATTTTTCAGTTTTAGTTTGTCTTCTATGATACTATAGTACTGTACACAGCATCGACCCATCCACTCATAGTCATATTGCTTTGTGTGTAAAAATCTGGGTTACAATGTCCAAAGGGTTCAGTCAAAAATGACCCCAAGGCTTTACTTTGAACAAACTCTATTGAGAACCTGTAGGCAATACATCATACAAAAGTATATGCCCTTAACTACTTTAGAAATTCCGAAATAAACGATTTTAACATTATTCCATTTATTTATTAATCTGCATGGAACAGTACTACAGTCAATTAAGTTAGTTAACCTTAATACAAAGAGTATTAGGCTCATTGAAGTTTAACATTAGTTTAACTTAATTTATCCATTAACTAGTTCTATAAAAAAAACACGATAATTTTAGGAAACTATGCAAATATTTTGCAGATTATCCTTATAAAACATTTTAAGTTATCTCAATTTATTGAACAAATAGTTGTTGCAAATTTTTAAACAATATTGTTTTTATTACCTCCCTTTACTTGACTTTGCCTTTTGAATCGTATTGTTTTTGTAAAGACACCTTCTTTTGCATACACTCTTTTCCAACAGAGTTTGATAACACTCTTTTCAAACTGGAAAACTGACCACAACAGTCTTGTTAACAGTCAAGCATGTTTTTCCCAGGGGTCCATCTTGACGTTTTAGACGACCACATACACCATACCAAATATAAGCTCCCTAGTCCTTGCAGTTGGTGAATAACATTTAATGATCTTTACCTTTTTTTGCATTTGGTTGCAACTGCAACAAGAATTCTGCATAGAAGTGAAAATTTGTTTTTGTTAGGTAAGCCTTAATACACAGAAACCTGCTACAAAGTTGTTCGAGAATCAGATTAAAACTTAAGTAAATGCCACTCGCCAAGTTTTCATTAATCTAAAAGTTTAGTTTTAATCTTGAAAAAAAGAAGAAAGCAAAAGAAAGCAAAAGCAGTATCAAAGCAATGTTTACTCTCTTCATTAATCCGCAAAAACAAATACTAAACAATATAGGAATATACATAAAAATATAGGAGAAATATAAGAATATAGGAGGCCTTTCAGAATCAAGGATTCTGATCCAAAACATAAGAGAAATATAGGAATATAGGAATCGGTTGACAGCCTGAAAATACTTATTCCGGAGCTTACTCAATGAAATATATTTCTTACACTGGTAAGAACATATCCTCAATATATTTTCCCTAGGGAAAATATACCTTTCACGTGCTACATGAGTGACGTCAAGTCTTGAAGTATCTGTTATTGGTGATGTAATTTAGAAATTAAGGGTTGACTTAACGTCTGTATTTCAGTGTAAAGAAATAAAATTTAGATTGTATACATATACACAATTGTTAAGAACATTAAAAAGTATGCAAGAAAAAACATTATTAATAGCGGTGTTACTTTTGCTACTGCCAAATATAATATGAACTAAGGCACTGCCTCTCTCGGAATCGACAACCGAAAACTAAAACTACAGTGAACAATGGCTGCTCATTAACATTCTGTTGGTATCTTCTTAACGTTGTTAATGTCAGCATTTTAGCAAATGAATATAACTAAAAACTCATTTCATTCTGTTGTAATGTTTTATTTTATATTACAGTTTATGGATATGGTGAACATAATTGATACTTTAGAAGCATTAGATGTAAAATTCTGTATTCATATATTATTATGTATACTGGCATAGAAAAAGTTACCACTTTTACCATTTGCAATGATGTATTGAAACTTTTCAGTATCGCGAAATAGCACTTGTACACTCTTGCAATTTTGGGTAAAAACTCACTGTCATCAGGTATTTTCTGCTGAATTTACTTAACAATTGAAAGTTTCCAATGTTTTCTTTTAAGACAAACTCTGGCGTTTATTTTCTCAACCTTTGAAAATGGAAAAAATTCAACGAAATGGAAACCAGGTAACTTGAAATTGACAGAATGGTGGCAACATAGTAATTGTTTCAAATTTCATCGTAAGTAAATGTTGAAATTCCTATAAAGCCATTCAAATTTAATCAATTACTTACAGCCGTTAGTTATTATTGAAAGTAATTAACAACGCGTTAACTTTCTATCGACAAGGAGTATATATATGGTAAATCCCCTCATTTAGACCACACTGATATTAAGACCACCTTCATAGTAAGAAAACTTAGCCAGTATCCTATTTTATAGTTTTGATATACCTTTCCAAAATATAAGACCACTCAACCATAATAACCACCGTTTCCCAGTCCCAAAGGCGGTCTTAGCAGTAAGTGGTGATAATTACCACTATAAAAGAAATTCTAATAATTATTCGTATTGCACAAAGATTTATTTCACAAATAAAATTTAAAAAATCGAAGTTAGCTTGAACAACTGTAAAATCAGTCACATTTGAATAACAAGTCAATAATCCTATGCTATTCATTCGTAAATATACCTTTGTAAAATCAAATAAACCATGTTTGAATTAACCCTTTCCTCTATATATATGCAACATTTTATTGCAGATCCTGGTCAGGCAGAACATACATGCCATGTAATCAGGATCTACACTGTTTGCTTTCTGGTCAGAAATAACTTAATAAATCATTAAACAAAAAGTTTGATATCTTTTTAGTTCATATCTAATTAAAGCTATACTGGTATTAACCCTTTATTTGATAGATCTATACACCTTTATTGAAAATTAAACAGTGTAGAAATTGATCAGCGGGCAAAGTTGTACCATTTGATCAGGATCTACACTGTTGGCATTCTAATATATGTATTATTTCTAACCAAAATGAAAACAGTGAAGGTCCTAAGGACGATCAGACATCACAAATGTGCGTAATAATCGAGATCTACACTAGTCGCACATGCAATAAAATGCATACATATGAAGTCAAGAGTTATGATAGTGATTCATATTGTACTGCATCCGAGGCCTTAGAGGCATAATTTTGTCAACAATGCTGACACATAACTACAAAAAATGTGTCCAATGCAATGCTCAAAAACATAATCCGTCTACTGAAAGCCAAAAGCGGTCTTCAGCCTTTTTTTCTGTTGCCGATGACCCCTTCTGGCTTTTAATAGATGGTATGTAAAAATAACCATTAGTAAAAATACGGAAAAGAAAATATTTGTCAACTGAACTCGGTACAACTTAAACAATTAATGTGTCCTAGGTATGCAATGCTCAAGAACATTATGCAAAAATAACAATTTTGTCAACATTACTTACACATTTCTCGTACAAAAATGCATCCAAGAACATATGCAACTCATACAAAAAACACATCCTATGGATGTAATGGTCAAGAAAATATGTAAAAGGTAACAATTTTGTCTACATTACTCATAGCAAAAATGCATTCTATAGATGCAATGCTGTCTGATCAGGATCTAAACTGTTCGCTTTTTTATTCATTAGGTTATTTCTGACCAAAATGCGACCAGTGCAGATCCTGATCAGATGACACTGATGTGCCGGCTGATCTGGATCTACACTGGTCGCACATGGGTATTTATGGAGGAAAGAAACAGTGAAATACCATTTTTTTACATTTTCACAAACTTGTTTTCTATCTGTTAAGAAGCATTTAACTAAGATACCCCTCTTTCTGTACCAATCAGATGATTGTTTGTATCATTTCCAATTATCATTTTATTCTACTCTTCAACACACACACACACACACATTCTTGGAGTCAGAATTCTTCATTTAATATCTTTCAGAGCATTACAAGTTATCCAATTAAACTTAAACAAAGCATTATGTTGGCATGTTGCAGAGTAAGTTTTTAAATATATATGTGTAGACAGTCTGTGGTTCAATCTGTCAGTCTGTGGTGCTATGTTGTCCAACAATTGCAGTGGAAGATCTGGTCACATAAAAACAATTTAACAGCAAAAAATTATGAGAATCCTGGGCTAGATTTTCAAATGATTCGAATAGTCGAGCATGCTGTCTCCTCTGACAGCTCTTGTTATTACTGCAATACTGGTTTTGTCTTAGTATACATAAAAGATATGTCAAAATAACTTTCTCATCATGATTTCTTCAAAATATTTAGGTCAAATCCTTCAAAAGCATAAATGAATGAAATAAATGAAAAACAGTACTTTGAACATTTAAGGTTACAAACGAAAAGCATGATACATGTTAGACAGACGCATGATACACGATAGACGCACGATACACGATCACGGTATGTATCCCAATAATTAGGGCTCGGATGATAACGCCAGTCTCTGATGATAATAGCGGCTCGAGTTGTGGATGACAGTGAGAAAAGCCTAAGTATTTTTACTTTTATCTTTTACTTATGCCGATTTTAATCACGTTGTTGATTGCATTTGTTCAAGGCCAACATAAGCTATATAAAACTGCAGTGGTTTTTGCAGACAGTCCCTACATCGTAGTGAAAACCACCGAAAAAGTTGGAAAATTCAACCCATCGCTAAAAATTAAACAAGTTTCCATCTCTATTTAGGTAGTTGAGTGAAGAAAACATAATAATTTGATCCTTTACTGTCCCTCTGTTGATAAACAATCACAATATGGTAACATTGTTCTGTGAAAATGAATCTAAATTTAACTTTTTCTGAAGATGTCAAAGCGAGATGGATAATCGTTGGCTTCAGTAAAATTTGATAAAGATAAAAGTTGGCTCAAACTGAATAATGATCAGGCTTATAATTTTATCTTCAGGAAAAAGTACAATTACTTTCTCAATCGTTAAATGACGTTTGTTTGTCCGTGCGTGTGCGTGTCAACAATGTCTTCAAACGACACCTCATCTACTGGCACAAATTTCACAAAAATGTTCTTTGATGAAGAGATTTACGCTTGTAAAAGTTCTTTCCTTGACAAATTGTGGTTTCTTTTGCAAACAATAGAACATTTAAAATGAAACGAGAAATTTCCTGATTATTGGGATACATACCGTGACTATAGATGTTGCACAATATGCCATAAATGTTTATTACATACTTAAAACGATCTATCTACATTTATCAAATATGGTCTTTTAAATACACAGTGCAGACCAACGTATATCGTCTGATTTGCTGATTTATCTATCTTCTTTTCGAAATTTTTGTAATTAAAACTAAAACAACAACAAGAAACGTAGGATATTAAATTTTTGAAGAACTTGGATTTTCACAATTAAGCAGTAATCGGATGCATGGAGGATTCTTTTCATGACAGTTACGGATCTTTCTCGTATTTTTAAAATGATGGTTATCATTTTGTACAATAAATACTAGTTTGCCGCAAAAAGGTTTTTTTTTCATTAAGTTGATCTGAATATCTGAGGTAACTATTTATCAGTTTTGCAGCATTTTTGCCCCAGTGAATGTTGTTTTTGCATGTATTATTCCTTAAAACCGGTAAATAAATAATACAAACTAAACCAGAATAAAAGGAAAATGGTCCGTGTATTATATAAAATTACATACAATTATATTATAAGTGTCATTTGAAATAGGGGCTAAACAAATAGTGCATCACATATAACTTGATATTTTTCCACTCGGTCAAGGATTCTGCATGTAAATATGCTTCTGGCATCCTTCGAAAAGGTATTGGGGTGCATTTTAGCAGGAAAGTATTTGTTGAAATTATTTTATTATTTTGTGCAGTAAATAGTTTAGTTTGTCACAACAATACAAGTTTTTTACCAACAAGTCCCATTGAAAATCTGAGGTAAGTTTATTTTTTAATTTTTCAGCATTTGAGCCCCACAATTGCGCATTATTTATTCCTTAAAACCGGTAAACTCATAAAACTGAAGCATATTAAAGCGAAAACGGTTTTATTTTTGTTATAAAATTTGCATGTAAGTAATATAAGTATCAGTCTGAATATTTACATACTGCTGGTTCTTATAATTCATGTACCTTTTTTTCTAAAATTTTGAAAATGCTACCAAAATTTCAGATGACTGGTTAAAATAATTTATATATAATTTCATATGCAAGAAAAGGCTGCACGTTGCACACTAAACGATACACGATTAAAGCGGCATTACTTCAATTTAACCCGCTCTTATATGAAATATTACATGCATTTGGAACTAAAGGCACACATTTGCAGCATTAGTTCGGGCTAATAAAATTTTAATTTATTAAAATAAATTTGGTCCGCGCGACTAAAAGCGAAAGTAGGATTTCCGAAACATCACAGAAATCGAGATCGCGCATGAAGTGGTCTCTTCATCGGTGCTAAATATAGCTCCATTATAATTTAGCTTCTGAAAAGTTAGTTTACGATAATTTAACAATATCATTGAAAATCCCGTCTATAAGAAAGAATTCTATCGGACCTTTTGTGTTCTGTTAGAAAGTTTATATATTGGAGGCTATATGGACAAATATGATTTTTCAATAGTATATTCTTACTGAAGTTAAGGGCTGGGGCTTTAAAAGACGCACGATGCATGATAGAAGTAAGACGGACGCATGATACGCGTTTGGCGGACGCACGATACACAATAGACCTTAAACGTTCTCAGTACTGGACCATGAGAATTAAGTAAAAAGGTGAAATTGTATATAAGTGATTTTGAAAGGCAACATCCAGAAGACACAGCCTTCCCACGCAGCCAAACAGTAAAGAGGGCTGAAGTTTTTAAAGGTGAGATTGGAAACCAGTCTCAAATCTCAAGCATCTGATTGGCTGAAATGGCGACCAGTCAAACAGATGCTTGAGATTTAGGACTGGTTTCCATGCTCAGTTTTATAACCTTGGGCAGAGGTAAAGAGAAGTTTAAAACAATAACCATTTTTTAAATGAACACCCCGAACATTAACAAATGTGAGAATCGTAGGGGTTACTGCTCTGGAACGGTAAGAACCACTGGGTGTAAAAGCCCCTACAGCTTCCCATATGAACAAACAAGCACAAGTTGTCTTGATAAAATAGCGCCAACTCAACCATTAACTTGACAATGTTGCATGCAAAATCAAAACAAAGAAGCTGGTCAATGACCTTATCGTCGGTGAAAGACGCAAACATCGTACCTAAAATTAAATCGTTGTTTTCTCTTCAACTACAGTACTGTATCAAAAGTTGTATCTAGCCCAATAACAGGTTAAAATACCGGTCTAAAGGCCAATTACAAACCATATCTTAGAATATATGCATATTTTGGTTATTTCGAAAGTCTTTAAATACAAAATCGTATTGATTTTAATTCTGTGCTACTCACACAACTTGTATTGTTTTTATTTTGAGAACCTTATGTGAAACAAGGTGTCAATACAGAAGTCTTTAAAATATGTAAAAATAATTTTAGGGAATTTTTATGTCTAGCTTTTTTTCTTTACTATTCTAAATTGGCTTACCATATGCAAAAAAAACTTTTTTAAAAAAGACACCATAGTAGCATTCATTTGAGCACAGTTTCACAGAACAGCATTTTTCGATATTGAGATTTTGATAATTTTCTTTTTTATCAATGAACGTGCAAGGAGGAATGCATTCTTTTCAATACGATCTTTCAAAATCTAGTCTTTCATCCGACTTCTAAAAATGATGTTTGTCAATAAACATTAAGTTTGTTAAAAAAATAATATATTACATTTCACATGTAATAGACAAAGTTTGAAACAATGCTTAATGTTGATTTGCCCCACCCACACCCTACTGCTTCTTAACAAGGGGTAGATTTTTATATTCAATTTAACTTTTATTGAAACAATCAACGTCAGATAAATCTATCTTTCACAAATTATTGATTGGGGTTTTCATCGGTAGCGGACTCGGGTATTGCGTGAAATACTCTGCTAGCTTTGTTCATGGTCGAATCAAAGATTTTCGTTTGGGTCAGCCACAGAGCAGTTATGTGATAATTCCAACTTTCTGGCCATAATCACCATTAAAACGAAATATTGATGCGCCAAAAGGGGTCTTGAGCAACCCCAAAGAATACCCTCAGGATTCGCTCCTGCTTGTTGATGGAAGTATTTTTAAGTATATCAAAAAAATTTTTGCAATGTACACCAACACAACAAACTACGGATCAATTAAATGTGAAGAAACAGTAAAAGATTTTGACAACCAAAGTATAGTTTTATACCAGCATCGAATAAAATGCCGTGATACGCAGCGTAGCAAAAATCAAGTGCCGGTGTACGGTGCGTGGCCTCTCATTTTTTTGCAAGAAGGAGGTAAAATATAGATAAAACACACTCAAATTTTACACTGCAGTGTCCTCCAGTGCAAAAAAAAATTATGCAGTCATAATTCTTCACTAGACTTCAGTTTAGATCAAGAAAAAATACGTTTGAACAGGGGAATTTACAACTTTTGCAGCACAGAGAGGTCCATTTTCACGAATGATTGAGCAAACTACTGTATTCTGGACACAGAGAAGACTAGAATCATAAAAAGCCATGGTTTGACAGCCGTATAGGCCTATTGGTTTGAGTATTATTTAAATATCTAACCAAAAGCTCGGCGATTTTCCAACCGTACCCCACAAAATCTCCTACATGGACACCGGTTATGCCGGTTAAAAGCGTTGCATATGCCGTGATCGCGGCGTAGTGCCGTTCGCGAAGCGTACCGGGTCAGCTAGGTGAAAACTACTGTGCAGGGTGCACAGTGTCTAAGCGTACAGTTAACCGAAACGGAAGTTGCTGATCTGTACGCCGATGATCACATAGTTGCTTACAGAAAAACCTGCGACATCGAATTATTTATTGGTAAATACACGAAATTTAATGTGCATTTGGAAAAAAATATTTCCGTGGTAAGTACAACGTTAATTGTTAGTCCTCCTGTGATCATATAGACTTAAAGGAAGGGTTAGTATTGTTATAATCCATCATCGTTCCCAACTCGATCAGTGAAAATAGGAGCAAAACATTGAACAAAACGGGACGTTTTGGGTTCAAATTTCTTTGTGTAAATAGATTTTGGACCATATTTGTGTTGGTATGGGAGAAAATTCATTTATTCAACTTGTGTACTTCGTTGACCTGAGGTTTAGCGACTTAGCAACGAGAACACGATATTTTCTTTATGTCACTGTAAATGATAAGACTGTACGCATAGTTGCAACTGTACGCGATCAGTAGTTGTTAACAGATGCCTAACATCTGTACGCAAAGTTGTCAAACAGATCATTAACAATTTATGGTTCCAGTTAATGCTTTCTGATTATATCGACAGGTTATAATTTAAGCTTCAGTTAACCTTAATAATTCTTGCCCGAGAACCTGAAAAATGCATATTTTTCAACAAATTTTCTCATTCTTTTAATAATACAATTGTATAAACAAATAACTGATCTTGGCTTCTGTTTCAAAGTCAAATTTGTTTTTAAATCTCTTGTTAGCTCTTCATGAATGGAGGCGTGAAAAAAACGACTATAGTCCAACCGAGCTATATCAGTGGTAAGACCGTGTAAGATATGTAGAGGCCCGCTGTTATGTTTTCATTTCATCTCTGAAGTGCGAACAGTAGAAGCCACAATATAGCTGGACAAATACGCGTTAGTACTTCAACCATAGTTTCTAAAGATTTCATAGAATGCTCCAATCAGATTAACATAATCTCTGATATCTATCAATGAAATTCGGCCAAAATGAAATCCAACTCGACATTTCAACGACCTTAAACATGAAATTTTAGCAGTTCCAGACGTAATTGTATACTAACTTAACTCAGTCACGAAGTGGTGGATTTCAAAATCTGAAACTACTTAATGTAATTGTCCTGTCAAAGTCTTTATGATATTGGATAATATTTGTGCATAATGTATATTTTTGCCAACACCGGCAGGGATTTCAGCAGGTTTATACTAGGTTTTATTTAATGTCACAATCAGGGGATTAAGGATTTCTAGCAATTATCGGTGTCGTATTTGCAAAGTGTACCAATTCGTTCATATGGTTCAACAGAAGATCAGAGTAAAAAACCCATCAATTTATAGCTCAAAACTTGCTCGTCAGTTATTAAATGTGATCATATCAGGTTTTATTTTTGATAAATAATACATTAAATTTGGTTGATTCCTTTGATTGATTCCTTTAACAAGTTCTTGCTTCATTGATGCTTTTCAGTTGATCAGTATATGATGCACTTATGATCGCAACTGTTCGTACAGCCTGACATTGAAGTACTGCAACTTTGCGTACAGTCTTGTCACTTTTGGTTGCTGCACAGAAAGACCATTTTCTCGGTGCTAATTCGTTCAACCACCGTTCAACGCATTTTGTGAGCGTTGGAAATGATTTTTCTTTCTCGGGAAGTCAAATATATACCTTTCCAATATATACATTATGAAATATGAGGTCTCAAATGCAGATTTTCTCCACTCTTTTTCCCCATTTTGTACTGATCAAGCCGTTAGTTCAAGACTACAAGATCACAATAAGACTATTAATCAACGATGTACTTATTATAAAAATAATTTCTGCAAAAACCATGTTTAATTTGAATATATTTTACAAATAAAAAGCCGATGTCGCGTGTTTTTCTGTAAGCAACTATGTGATCATCGGCGTACAGATCAGCAACTTCCGTTTCGGTTAACTGTACGCTTAGACACTGTGGGGTGTACCTCGATTGAAAGGCAAATATAGGCACATACTTGCTGGCGGGTGTTATAAGGTTCGACTATACTGTTCATGCAACTGATCCAGTTTCCCCAAACTTCTTTAAAATCGATGACAAGGTACTATAAGATCTCTGTCGCTGATCTCCTCGAAATTTCAGCAATAGACAATCCGTCATCATACATACTGCTTCATTCTTAAACTCGCTACTCAATTCGACACCTTTTCTAACGTTACACATTTTAAAACAAACGCCCGCTAAAACTTCAAAACATATTCTTTTCTGATATTTCAGTGTCATAATGTTTTTAAGGATTTTGTCTATAAATTGAATGCCAGAACCCACATGTACATTAATTTACAACCCTACGATCAAAGGGAGACTTAATTACGAGTAATTATTTTGTCGTTCTGGTTGTGCAGTTTGGCGATTCTGTGTGAAATTAACAGGGATGTAAAGGAAGCTTATCAATGGACTCCTATTGTTTTCGTTGTTGGTAATGTAAACTGATGTTTGTTTTATTGTTGTGCGTTTTCTTTTGAGTGCACAATATTGAAATTTGTTAGCTCCGGAAATAGGATACCACTTCAATTAGATGATTCGGGGGCGTCGAGCGTTTGGGGACAGGGGCGCGTCCCTCGCCCCAATATTTTGGCTAACAACGACATCATTTTTATACAAAAACACTTTTAAAAGAATGTTCACGTTCTTAAATTTAAAGGTTATGTAATATAGCCTAGATTCCTGTTATAAAGTATGATCGGTCATGTACCCTTTATATATTTCTAAATGCATTAAATGTTCATGCGTTTTGTTTAATTTTGTTATATCTCCTTTTTTGTCGTGTTGCAATGATGGTCGTTGGGCATGATATTTTGCCAATGTTGCTCCTAGAATAATTTTTGTTTCAATATTTAGCCTGATTAATATCGTTATTGTTGAAGAGTTAAGCTGGTTCCATAAACATCATCATATGCACACCGTCCGCATACCGCAGTAACAGTTCGAGGATACGCATCTTCTAAGCAACAAAGCAACAAACAGTCGACAGATACGCAAGTTCCAAGCGGCAAACCAATAAACAGTTCACGGATACGCATCTTCCAAATGGCAAACCAATAAACAATTCGTGGAAACGAATATTCCAATCAGCACACCAATAAACGTTTCGCGGAAACGCATCTTCCAAACACCACCCAATAAACAGTTCGCGGACATGCATCTTGCAAGCAGCATAATAATCAACAGTTCGTGTATACGCATCATAAGAGCATCATAACACCAAACAGTTCACCGATAAGCACTTCCCGAACAACACACCAAGGGGTCAAGTTCTCTTTGTTCACATCTTCCAAGCAACATACCTATCAACAGCTCACGGATAGACATGTTTCAAGCAGCATACGACCCTGCAGCATACAATAAACAGTTCACGGATACGCATCTTCCAAGCAGCATACCAATCAAAAGTTCACGGTTACGCACTCTCCGAGCAATAAACGCAGGTTCCAAGCAGCACACCAATAAATTGTTACACATATGTATTTTTCGAGTCCAAATATCCGGATATCCGTACAGATCGTTCAACGGATGTCTGGATACTAAATTCGGTATCCATATCTATCTATTAATACTGCCGAACTCCCAAATTAATGGTATTATTGGCAGGTGCGCGTCTGTGCAAGTGTTAAAAGAAAAGAGTGAAAAAGATAAAAAGCTGATTAAGAGTCAGCAGTGACAGATAAAAGATAAAAACACCGCTAGTCATTTAGGGTCTGTTTGTTGCATGCAAAGCCTTCTTGAAATTTGCAAGATTAGGCTACACGACTACAATAGTGGGAAGGGAGTTCCACAGTATTATTGTATTGTATTTGGAAAGAATGAAAATTTGTAATAATCTGCAGTGGTATGGATTTGTCTATAACAAAGGGGATGCATGTGTCTGGTCATTCTGGTGGGTCTCTCTAGGTACGGTGGTAGAGGAACTGCTACTAAATTTTGGATTATTTTATAATTATCAGTCTGTTGTCCGTACGTCGTTTTTCTAATGTCTTCCACCCCAGTTCCTGCTGCATGCGGGTGACACTGCTGAAACCAGAGTAATCACCCTTGACCCACCTAGTAGTCCTTCTTTGGACCTGTTCTAATTTTTGAATATTTTTAGTAGTATGGGGACTCCAAACTGAAGATGCATATTCTAATTGTGGTTTTGAAGTTTTGAATGCTGTTTCACGAATTTTAACATTTTTAGTTTTGATGTTTCTTCGAATAAATCCGAAAGTTTTGTTTGCAGAAGAAGAAATGTTGTCAATATGTTTGTTCCATGAAAGGTCTTTGGATAATGTTACCCCTAGATATTTTGCTGAGTCAACATGCTCTAATATATGTCCATGAAGGGAATAATTAAAAAGTTTGGTGCGCTTGTTCCTACTTATATTGATCACTTGACATTTACTTGGATTGAATTCCATATCCCATTTCTTTTTCCAAAGTTCTAAATTATTTAAATCGTTCTGAAGAGTGGTGCAGTCTTGCTGCTTTACAATTGCCAGGTATACAGCAGTGTCATCCGCAAACAGCCTTACCTTGGATTGGATTGAATCAGGCAAATCATTTATGTATAATAACAATAGCAATGGGCCGAGGACCGAGCCTTGAGGTACGCCGGATGTGACCGGTACTTCAGATGAAAATTCTCCATCAAGAACCACACGCTGAGTAAGACCAAATAAGAAAGATTTTATCCAAGAGAGAGTACAGTCAGTGACACCATGTTCATGTAATTTATACAATAATTTGAGATGGTTAACTTTATCAAAAGCCTTACTGAAGTCTAAAAGTATGAGGTCTGTCTGTTGTCCATTGGTCATATTTCTGGCTAAGTCATCCACTAATTGAATAAGTTGAGTTTCACAGGATCTTTTCTCGCTAAAGCCGTGTTGAAGTTCATAAATGATGTTATATTTATTAAAATGGTTTGTGATGTTAGATGCTACTATATGCTTTAGAATTTTGCAGCGTATACAAGTGAGTGAAATAGGCCTGTAGTTAACGGCATCTTCCTTGTTTCCCTTTTTAAATAGAGGTGTTACATTAGCTGAAGTCCAAATTTTTGGAAGTATGCCTTGGTTAAGAGATTTTTGAAAAAGAATGCTAATAACAGGTGCAATTTGGAATCTAAGTTCTTTTAGAACTACTGGTTTTATATTGTCAGGTCCTGCTGCTTTATGTGGATTCAGTTTTTCAAGTAGTTTTAGGATACCATCTGTAGAGATATTTATAGTTGACATCCCTAAATTAAACGGAACATGATGTGCTTTTTTTGTCTTACAAGATTTTCATAGTAGAATTTACAAATTTTCCTGGTCCTGTTTTGCCAAGAAGTCCAGAGCTGACTGCACAGCGTGCAGTCTAATCTTAATCGTCAGTGTTCGCCTTTGGATTCATTAGATCATTTTTGGCCAACGTGCGAACAATATAGATCCTGATCACGCTTGACGGATTTGCAAGGGTTATAAGCCGTATCCATGGAGTAAATGATTGATGTTTTCAATTTAAGCGGAGTTTAATGAGCCATAACTAAAGCCTGTACCAGATTAATATTCTTTGTGGCCTTTTTTTAAACCACATAGGTAAATAAATATAAAATATATAGAGCTATGTGGCCTGGATTTAATTTTTTTGTGAACAGATTATCCAGTTGTACATTGTTTATGTTAGGTTTGACAACTGTTTCGATCATTTGTATATTTAACTCTTTTCTTGAAAAATGAACTACTTCAAATCTCACGAAGTTTAGACAGTAACCATCAGCTAAAGTTTAACCAGTTGGTATTCATTTGGTATATAATGGAAAGTGTTGGATCATCAAACCATTAGCCCTGACTTACTTCACTATTCGGTTATCTTTTTATTTGCTTCACAAGTCGATTAATATTTTTTTGCATTTTACAGATTCAATGCTGCAATTGCCACGACCAGAGTGCCTACTTGTTTAACAGATATTTGGAATCATTAAGCGCCGTTTTGCTTGTCTCTCATATGGTATCCGAGTATCGTCAATGTTTCCCTAATTTTGTTACGAAAATGTAAAACAGCTGGTAAAAATCTTTATGTAAAACTCTAAAGAGCTTTACAAAAGAATTATCTACACAATCTTTTTTAACATTTTACAGAACCTTGTCAATATACAATGTATCTCTTGAATTGTATTTTAATAAATATTACATTAAATAGAGCAGTAGAACTATGACATGTTTACCAAAATTTTGACGATTGACCGTGTTAGGCAATAGAAAAAAAAATATTTTAGATTCTCATCCCCGCCCGCCCCTGTCCAAAACCACCCGCCCCCAAAAACATTATTGGTAAAAAAATCGAAACATATTCTGTTCCAGACAGAACGGGTTTTAGACCATACCGAAATACCTTCTTAAGGTATTTCGTTAATAAAAAATAAAAATTAAAAAGTGCCCATCCGCCCCTTTTTTCCCAAAATCCGGATGAGTATCTAATAATTTATTTTCTCTGGCCTTATATGTCGTCATGTCGTCATATCAAGGCCATATCAAAACATCACCGGGTGTGCCTTATGCCCTTCCGTACACATGCTTTTATGAATAAGAAGAAGACATATTTATTTGAGTTAAACAACATAAAAATAGTTTCTGATTTTGTCGTGAAGTTAAGGTGTACGATGTCATCTGGGCGACATAAAACCAGGGGGTAGGACGCGGCACTGCATCCGAAGATAGTTAATCGAGGAAAATGTTGCATTGGGATGAAAATGGCGGTTTAGTGGGCATTTTTTAAACAAGAGGGCCATGATGGCCCTATATCGCTCACCTGAGTACAAAAGTACTCTCTGCTTGTGGTTTCAGACAAGAAGATTTTTAAAGTTTTGCCTATACAAGTCTATGTAAAATAAATGACCCCTGGGGCGGGGCCAATTTTGACCCCAGGAAAATAATTTGAACAATCTTTGTAGAGTTCCAATAGAGGATGCTAAATGCCAAATATCTAAGCTCTAGGCCTTGTGGTTTCGGACAAGATTTTTAAAGTTTTGCCTAATCAAGTCTATATAAAATGAAGTGACCCCTGGGGCGGGGCCAATTTTGACCCCAGGGAAATCATTTGAACAATCTTTGTAGAGTTCCACTAGAGAGTGCTAAATGCCAAATATCTAAGCTCTAGGCCTTGTGGTTTCAGACAAGAAGATTTTTAAAGTTTTGCCTATATAAGTCTATGCAAAATGAAGTGACCCCTGGGGTGGGGCCAATTTTGACCCCAGGGAAATAATTTGAACATTCTTTGTAGAGTTCCACTAGAGGATGCTAAATGCCAAATATCTAAGCCGTAGGCCTTGTGGTTTCAGACAAGAAGATTTTTAAAGTTTTTCCTAATCAAGTCTATGCAAAATGAAGTGACCCCTGGGGCGGGGCCAATTTTGACACCAGGGAAATCATTTGAACAATCTTTGTAGAGTTCTACTAGAGGTTTCAAAATGCCAAATATCTAAGCTCTAGGCTATGTGGTTTCAGACAAGAAGATTTTTAAAGTTTTTCCTATATAAGTCTATGCAAAATGAAGTGACCCCTGGGGCGGGGCCAATTTTGACCCCTGGGGAATAATTTGAACAATCTTTGTAGAGTTCCACTAGAGGATGCTAAATGCCAAATATCTAAGCTCTAGGCCTTGTGGTTTCAGACAAGAAGATTTTTAAAATTTTGCCTATATAAGTCTATGTAAAATGAAGTGACCCTTGAGGCTGGGCCAATTTTGACCCCAGGGAAATAATTTGAACAAACTTTGTAGAGTTCCACTAGAGGATCCCAGTAAACACCCGACGTCAAAACGACGTTGGATTTAGGTTGAATTTTGGTCGCGACGTCGGCGACCTAAATCCAACGTTAATCCGACGTCGAAAATGCGACGTCGTTTAGACATCAGAAAATCACGTCGGATAGACGTCGGTTTTTGGTCAGATATATTTGACTTCTTAACCAACTAGAAATAATTATTTTCGAATAACTTTTTTCCCAAATTTTCTACACATATACATAAATTTAATTTAAAAAGAATTATGAATTTTGTTTTTTCTTAATTTGAATGGTTTGCTGTTCAGTGGAAGGGATATTATCGAAACATGTGCATTCGAATATAAATGTAAACAATCTGCGCCATTTGAAACAAAGAAACAAAGAACAAATACAAAGTCGCCAAACAGACACAGAAGCGGAAAACATATATTTTATATTTGCCAGAGTAGGAGGCTTAAGCAAGTAAGTTTTTTTCGTATTCGTAGTTCGTTGTTTAATTCTAGTTTTGCTCAAATCTTGTTGAAATGCATGCCCACTACATGTATAAGACACGTGGAGTTGTTTTCATTAAATACGTTTCGTCCCAAAAAAGTCTCGCTACCGGGCTATTGTTATAACACGGAGCTCATAAAAAGTGTTACGTTTACATGAGAGGTTCAGTGGTGAGTTATAATAAAACACATTGATGGTATTTTTCAAAAAGTGTTATTACACTGATAGTAATAAAAGGAAAAGGGAAGAGGTTTGATTTTGGTCTGATTCTGGTCGGAATGTGGTTGGGTTTAGGTCGGAACCCGACGTCAATCCGACGTCGGGAAATGACGTCTAAAAAACTTTCATTTCCAACCAAAATCCAACGTTGATCCGACGTCGAGGTCCGACGTCTATCCAACGTCTTTTCGACGTCAAATGTTTTCTGGGATGCTAAATGCCAAATATCTAAGCTCTAGGCCTTGTGGTTTCAGACAAGAAGATTTTTTAAAGTTTTTCCTATATAAGTCTATGTTAAATGAAGTGACCCCTGGGGCGGGGCCAATTTTGACCCCAGGGAAATAATTTGAACAAACTTTGTAGAGTTCCACTAGAGGATGCTAAATGCCAAATATCTTAGCTCTAGGCCTTGTGGTTTCAGACAAGAAGATTTTTAAAGTTTTTCCTTTCGGTTGCCATGGCAACCAGAGTTCTGCATGGAATTGATTTCCTTGAACAACTTTGGAAGAGCTTCATGCAAGGAACATCCGTGGCAAGTTTCGTCAAAATTGGCCAAGCCGTTTCAGAGAAGAAGTCGTTTGAAGAAAAAGTTGACGACGGACGGACGCACGGACGACGGACATCAGGCGATCACAAAACCTCACCATGAGCACTTCGTGCTCAGGTGAGCTAATAAAACGGATTTATTTTGCGAGGTAAGTGCCTTCATACTGTATTTAATTTAAAGTCCACCTGTGCATACTGCGACCAGATGCCTAAGGTACCCTCGACACTCTGTTTAAGGAACGCAGGTTTTGTAACAAAAAGTTATTGAAGGTTTTATAAATACATTAAAGGTAATGTAAACACGCCAAAAATATGGTATTTTAGGCTGATCTTCAGACATCTGGGCACTTCCATATTGGGTTTTAGCATTTTATCAAGTCAAATAACATATTCTTTTTTCTTCTTGGCTCGTCCACAAACAGTAACCTCCACGCTCGAAAGAAAACAGGACATGCCATTTTCTGGCATTCGAGGATTGAGACATTCCCTTTTTGGCATTACCTGGATATCTTTACTGAACGGGTTTCTCATAAAGCACTTGCTCATTCACAGATTTGATTAAAGAACGTAATTTTTGTTATGGATATGTTTACTGAATGTGTTTCATTCAAAACAATACATTTACAAAATTAGCATATGCGCATGGTTACAAATATGTTGTTGTTTTTTTCATAAGATAGAGATTTTTTGTGAGATATTGTCCAGGTTCCGTTGTTTGGCTTAAGTACTGTACGGCGGGAAATATTCGCTGGGGTTTTATTTTCGCGGTTTTTGTTTGACCGCGAATTTAAGACCCCGCGATTATATTTCAACTTGGTGATGTAAAAACCAATTTAATCTTAGTGTTTCTTTCCTGTCCATAACCTGTTATGAAAATTACCTACATGTACAAATTTTCACACTTAATCCGCATTAAACCTGTCATAATACTTGTTTGGAGCCTGTAACAAACAAACCTTTATCAAGTGGGCATACAGTCATGAAAGTGTGAACCGTTTTTATTCACAAGGGCACTGTTATAATAATACCTAATTGGAGATGGCACTCAAAATCGATAATTGGCTTGGCAATCACGCATTGAACTTAACAAAGGCGTAACAACAGGTTTAAATATAACGGGTTTGATTGACGGATATTAGTTTTAAAAATCACCGCTTTTATTTCAAGATAGCATGTGTGTTTAACAGTTTTAAGATTTTAGAATGTGTTATTATTTAGAACTGTAATAATAATGCAAATACCTTTCTCATCCATGGTAAACGGTGTTTGGGTAGAATGTATCTTGGAAGGACGAAGCGCGAATTTAAGACCCCGCGAATGACCCGGATTTCGAAAAAACGCGAAAATTTAACCCCGTGAAATTAATCCGCTGTACAGTAAAGTGTACAAAATGATCATGATATGACATGACATTAAAACTAGTTATATAGTGCTGTTTAATAATTAAGTTCGCTTACGATCTGCTTTTTTGAAGGGACAATAGCAAATATAAAAAAATGGAGGTAACTTTGCAATAAATTGATAGATAAAAATGCATGTCCGGCCGCAATGCAATATGCATCAATACACTTTTAAAACAACTTTGCTAAGTATACACATCCGTACTGGGGCATTACTGGCTTGATTTTTGGGCTATCGCCCTAAAACTTTATATAAACCATGCAAAGAATACTAACTGATTTTTAGTAAAATTCACAAAATCAGTTAATAAAGCGTATGTTCAACTTAATAAACGAATTACGCGTAAATATAAATTAGCATTTGGAACCTAGAAATATACTATTCTTCTATTTCTGTTACATTAAATTCATTTCATTCTAATTTTAAATTTTTTATAACTGTTTATAGTCCAATCCACTTTTTGAGCAAATCAATTTGAATGCATAAAATGTAGTCGCCTATCTTTTAGTTTTCCAATATGCCTGTAAAAATCGACCATTTTTTTCTAATAAATCAGTTAGTATTTATTGCATTTTTATTGAAAGTTTTAGAGCAATAGCTCAATTATCAAGACCGTAATGCCCCAGTACGAAGATGTATACTTAAAAAAGTTGTTAAGTGTATATTGCCTCGTCTCCTGATGTTATACTCTCAAACCGTAAAGGAAAATTTAAAACTATAAACGGCAGCACAGGAAAAATCGTAACTGGTCGTTAAACAAAAATTGTCATTTTGAAATAGCGTAGAGTAAGGCCAAATTATAACAAATTTGTGGATCAAAACACATATTAAATTAACTGCTAAAGTAAAACATCAAACTACGTGTGTTATTCCCAAAGCGGTACAATGCTGAAAATTTTGAGGGAGGATATTACACGCCCATATACTGGGTGAAATTTTATAAATGTTCAAGTTTATTCATACTAAGCCAGGTGGCTAAAATGCTTCATTGAAACTTCCAAGTGTTCTATATTTAATAATTCCAACATGATATGCAAATCATAAATGGTTAACTTCCAGTCTGTGATTTTGTCACACAAGTGTTGCTTAAATCTGCTGACGATTAAGTTATTCTGCAAATGGAGGCACCTGCACTCGCGAACTTTGAGGTAAACGTTAGCATTGATTTTTCAGATTGCTTAACATGTTTACACTCCAAATAATAACTGCATTTCGAATTGCAATAGGTCACTTCTACAACAGACAAATGCTTTTAAAAGAAAGTTTAGTAACTGTACACATATACTTTACAAAAAATAATTCTACCACGGTGTCATTTTGCGCGTGCTCGATGGTGTTGTAAATGTATAAGAAACTGGATATATTGTATTTATTTATGCCTTATACATCATAAATGATAGTCCAACTTAATCTGCTAATATTCAGATCGTTCTTTAAAATATAAGAAACATAAACAAGAAAATAAACATACTCCGTAATAAAATCTGTGAATGAGCAAGTGCTTTATGAGAAACCCGTTCAGTAAAGATATCCAGGTAATGCCAAAAAGGGAATATCCCAATCCTCGAATGCCAGAAAATGGCATGTCCTGTTTTATTTCGAGCGTGGGGGTTTGCTTATTGTGGACGAGCCAAGAAGAAAAAAGAATATGTTATTTTGACTTGATAAAATGCTAAAACCCAATATGGAAGTACCCAGATGTCTGAAGATCAGCCTAAAATACCATATTTTTGGCGCGTTTACATTACCTTTACTGTATAAAACCTTCAATAACTTTTTTGTTACAAAACCTGCGTTCCTGAAACAGAGTGTCGAGGGTACCTTAGGCATCTGGTCGCAGAATGCACAGGTGGACTTAAACTTTAAATTAAATACAGTACCTCGCAAAATAAATCCGTTTTATTTAAAAAATGCCCACTAAACCGCCATTTTCATCCCAATGCAACATTTTCCTCGCTTAACTATCTTCGGATGCATTTCCACGTCCTACCCCCTGAAAACATTAAAAATCGATAAAACTTATTTAATGTTGTCTTAAGCGAAGACATGCATTATCAAGCGATGAAGAGGATTTGACCAGAAATTATTTGCATGGGGGACATTTTCCACCGTGCCAGCCTGTTTTTCAGTATTTACCCATAAATCAGTTTGTCTAAAATATAATAGAAATAATATATTAGAAGCACTGAATCCGAATTTTTCTCTTTGTCGGGTCAATTGCAAAACAGCGTTTCGAGAGCCCCAAAATTGTATTGGCTCGAGATGAAATGCTATGCAATGCAATAATATTGTAGGGAAATCCATTAGAAAGTGACTATCTGTCAAAAAGAAAACCAAAAAACAGTTCGGAACGCTGGCCAAAATCCGCCACGGGCTTACCTTATTTATAGCCTCCCAAGTAGCTAATGCGCCGTGTCTCAAGATAAGTCGAATGTAAATGCATTTATATTATTGGCCAATCCTTTTACGAGAGACTATCTGAAAAAGTAACACTGGCAAGCTAGCCGTTCTCCGGTCAGAGCTGATACACATAAATCTTCGGGAATATAACCATTTCGGCCTACCAAGTGGCTTAATCCCTGTGGACGGATCGATCAGGAGTTAGACTCTGTCGATATCTATGAATAATTGACTGTTGTCGACCAAACCTAGAGGACTCTGATTGAATCACACGTCATACTTGCTGCCTGTATCTATTTTAAAGGTTTTAGCTTTCCAAAAAAGCTAGTCGGTCAATAACATTTTAACAAAAGACGGCGCAAAATTCTGAACTTTAAGCCACTTTGAAATTAAAGCGCTTGATATTTATTGGATGTAATACAAAAATGTAAGTTTATTTATAGGTATTTCCTTTTTCGAAGGAGATGTATATAAGCTGGTGATAAATCTTAACCCTGTTTGCAAACAAATTAATAATTTAATGGAAGTAAACCAAAATTGAAAAGTTTGTCAAACACTATTTTTGTGTCAGAAAGTGTTAGAAAGCAACGATAATCAAGCTGTCGATATATACCAAAAGCTACAGAATATGTTAAATAACATTTTTTTTAATGTCACAGGTGGGATAGAAAAATGGGAACAGTCCAATAGGGACTCACAGGTATGATAAAAATTGCTCTTTCTGATCTAGAAGAATATCGTTAGAATGTTGGAATTTACTTAGAATGTCTTATGACTTCAGATAACAACCAAACGGGTTAATTTCAAATTCGCCTTAAGTAGGCACTTCACCGCCGTCTGTTTGTTAGAAGGTTTCTAATGAACGACTAGCTTTTTGAAAAGCGAAATTGTATCGTCTATTATTTACAGTTTCATGAACCGATTTTGTGTGTTCGCACGTTCCAAAGATTATTTTGTAGATTCAAAACCAAATTAAAACTTTGGAAAGCTAAAACCTGTAGAGTCTATTATAGTCAGTTTCATGACCCGATTTAAGATTTCTGCAAAAATTTGTGTTCTGGTGTTCCAAAGATATTTTTTTTTACATTCAAAACCTTATAAAACTTAAGCAACCAGTTGATTAGTGACAAAATGCAGTTACGCAAACTTATCAATATTACGATAGCAACAAAGTTGTCATAGAATAAAAAAAAACGGAATCAGTCGTCGCTCTCGCTTCAATTTTGAAATAGCCAATAAGGTCATTTAGTTTTATCAATTACATGGTCAAACGGACACACCGGCAATAAAGTAAACAATCATTTAATCAATCAACAATCCTTTTCATTATATGATCCAAGTATACAAGTCTATACCTTACAATATATATATACAAATTGGAAACAAAATAACACATACCTTTTCGTTGCTTAACTGGCGCCATTTTGCGGACTGCCACAGGGTACCGACTATTTGGTACAGGGCAGCTGTTACATGACAGCGATGTTTATGAGAAAATAAGCATAAAAAGTGAATACTTTGTTTTTGTTCAGTATAATGGACGTTCACTAATGTAGTCTAAAGATTCCTCTATTTTAGTTTCCGTCAACCGAGCTTTGACCTCTGCTGAAAAAAATGACAGATTGTCTATAATTTTCAGATTGCCAGTTTAATGTACACCAAGTTTCGCGAAAATATCTCGAGTACTTCTCAAGTTATTAAATTGTCAAGTTTTTTCTATTTTAAGTAATAATCATAATAGCTCGTGAAGCTCTTTAATGACAGTATTGCTTCACAATCACATCGGTAGTATTTCAAATTGGCTAAAGTTATCCCTATATTTGTATAGGATAGAGTTTATTAAGACGTTTCTATAGAAATAGAAGCCGAAACGAGCGCAGCGAGTGCAGGCTTCTATTTTCTATAGAAATGTCTTAATAGACTCTATCCGACTTAGAAGTTGCCATACATTTGTAGCCATGCACATGCGCAGTTGAAAATAGATCGATCAATTTTGTTCACTGTAAAATAGAACATAGAATGGACTTCTATTGAAATAAATCACTGAGGAATTTGAATTTTCATAGCTTCTGATTGGTAACAAATGTAGGGCAACTTCTAAAAGTAGGTAATGCAACCGACTTAAACAACTACCGCCCAACGTCTGTTTAATATCTATCGCTTTGTTTATACTAGAACGTCCTGTTAGTGTCTATCTGAAAATATATCTGGAAAATGTCAGCCTATTATATAATCGACAATCGGGATTTCGTGAAAACAATTTCTGTCAATCTGCACTCATCAGGCTTATAGACGATTGCATTACAGCAATTTACAACAACGAAGTAGTTGGCACAGTTCTTGATCTTTCAAAAGCATTTGACCTAGTAAATCATGCAGTTCTCATTAAAAAAAACAAAGGCTCTCTGATGCAGCGATCTCCTGGTTTTCATCGCTCTCAGAAAACTCACATTTCTGGTATTCAATCAGAACCCGACCCTGTAGTTACAGGTGTTCCCCAAGGCTCTGTACTTGGCCCTGATCCTTTTTATTCTGTATATAAATGACTTGCCACTCCATCTTAAATCTACCGTTGCTGATATCTTCGCAGATGATACGACACTTTCGGTTGCGGACAGGTCAGTGCCAAACATTGCCGCTTCCCTGAAGACTTATCAGCCGTTCAAAGATGGTGCAAATCAAATGACATGTCAGTTGATGTGACAAAAACAACAGTTATGTATTTATCTTCTAAAAATAAAATTAGTACCATAATTATATGAAACACTTCCCAATATATTTTATAACGACCGTGAATTGTGTGTTTCTAGTTCAGAGAAGCTTCTTGGAATTACTATCGAAAACCTCTATCTTGGGACAAACAAGTTAACATAGTCCTGATAAAGTGCAATTCTCTTCTTTTTCTCCCTCAAAATTCTATTTTGTTTAGTTCCGCCCATTGTTTTCTCTTTAAGGGCAACCCATTCTTTTATCTGGGGACATACGCCGCTGAACATGGAATGGTATTAATCTGAAAATACCGCATTGAAGGTTCCATGTTCACCGCCATATGCATACCATCGTTTGGGGTGGATCAAAATTGTACTGTTTATTGTTGTCAATATTGAGTTGCGCTCAACCTGAATACGTCTAAGGGGCGGTAATATGCATTTCCATTTCTGCTCATGAACAGGCTCGATCAAACCGAACCTGCCAAATTTTCATTTGTCGTGTTCGATGGCTTTCAAAGTTCCTTTTTCATCTATTTCTTAATTCGTATCAAAAAGTTCATACCTTTAAGATGCGAATACAATTTTACAACGCATACATTTTACTACTTTTGTTTACTGCTGTATAATTTGGGGAAATGTACACATAGTCTTGAGGAGAGATAAGTAAAATTTCAAAAGCGGGCAGCTAGGATAATTCTTGACAAAGACTTTGCTTCAGGGGCAGGGGATAGTTTCGCACTTTGGTCCCGTCGATTTTCTAAGTATTTGGGGTAGCCATGAATAAAATGCATTAAAATCATTGTTTGAATTAAAGATGTTATATTCTTTTTTAATTTTGTATAGAATATGTAATATGAAATCTGATCACAGTGGCTCAAATGCATTGATGCTAGGTTTGTATGTTCTGAGTTGAACAGTTGCCGGATGAAAACGCAGTCTGGGCGGCTGAAATTGAGAATAATTTGGGGGTGAGGTATTTCAATGGCAAATGCTGAAAAATCGAGACGGATGGGAGACACTTTCCAGCTGCTTGGGAGACGAGGGACACATAAAATATTAGCATGAAAGGGGTTTTATTTGAAAAGTCTCTGCAGGAAATATTTTGAAGGTTTTCAAATGCGTAGAATTTGGGCCAATTTGCATTGGAAAATCAGGACTTGGTGTGACTTTAAATGCCTGTATAGATCAAATGATTGGTTCTGTGGAACAGTTGGTTGTGGTTTGTAATAAGCCAGACCCCTGCAACACAGAAAGTACAACAACAAAATTTTAGCTGTGCAAGGTCTTTATTTTCAGTCAATGAAAGCTTGCACGGGGTCCCAGACTCTGGGGCAGCCTCGGAAACTGTCCCCTGCGCCCATCTCCTTCTGCGGATGTTTTCTTACAGTTAAATTGGATGACTTTTCCTGAACGCGTAAATTATCAAAAGGCCATACTCATGTCCAAAGTTTCAATAACCAAGCTCCAGATTACTTGAAAAACCATTTCCTATTCACATCCGACAAACATTCAAAAAACTTGCGGTCAGTTTCAAATCCCCAGCTCTATTCACCTAAAGCAAACAGTGAACTCTTTCGCAAAAGATTTATTTACAGAGGGAACACACATCTGGAATTCTCTACATGAACATGCATAAAGTTCAACATTTCAAAGCGAAATACATTTGCTAGAAGAAAGCCTTCGCCTTATCATAAAATGTAGTTCAATTGCAACTTGTTTTGTAGCTTTGTAGTTTTTTTTTTACTTTTGTAATTTGCATTTGTAACCATATGATACTGTTTATCTTTGTCAAATGTCTAATCTTTTCTTTAAAGAACCTAAATGCTCGATTTGTTTCTTTTATCCTTGCCATCGTGTTCTTGCTAATTTGACTCCAGAGGCTCTGGTCTCGGTAAGGTCATTGAGTACTCGCCCATTTGGTTTTGCAATGCTATTAGCTTCTTATGTTTGTATGCTTTTGCATGAAACATTGTCGAGTTGATGGGTGAGTTGGAGTCAGTTCACCAAGACAACTTGTACTTGTTTGTTAATACGAGAATCAAGTGTGCGGTTGGTGCACCCTAGAACCTGATTTAAACTCCCAGTGGCAACTTGTTTTGCAAATGACCGTTCCAATGCGTTATCCCCAAAGGTTCTATTTTTCGTGAATTGTTTGTGGCGTCCTATTTAAATTGACATACTTATATCAAACATGCTCTCTCTCCTGTTCTTTTTCGCTGCTTGGGGAGGCTGTGTTTTGTGAGTGTTGCGATTCCTGATGTGCATATTTTACTATTTACATGTACATACTTGGAGGGCCTTTTTGAAAATTGACATAATTGTATTGTCAAATAAGTCACCCTCGCAAAATAAAGTCGTTATAATTATTATTCTAACACGACTTGACGTTTTCCCCATTGAATTTGCTGTGAATTATTACACGATAATTCACCGGAAGCTATTGATTATTTCTTAATAATAACCCAGGGTTATATTTATCCAGCGATTGAACAACCGGGATCTGGTGAATAATTAAAAGTTCGCGCATAACTTTTACATTGCCGTTTAAATGTTTCACATAAGGATCTTGACTATTTCTCGAGTTCTTGAAGGATCGATGAGACTACTATATCAAGGTGACGAATCAGGACGGTGCCTTGTTGTGCGAATTGAGTTTCGTGTTGCCTTGTTGTCCCGTACAACGGTGTCTCGTATGCTTTTTATCAAACTTTTATGTAACATTTATTGCAAATTCGTCAATTTCTGTTTACCATCGTTACTTTGATTTAACAGAAAAATGTGACGGAACACGTTATCGTTTTCTTTACCGGTTTCAAGTTCAAAAGAAATCAGAATAATATGGATTGTTCCAGAAAAGCTTGTTTTTGTCGATCTGTATTGACCCACTTGTATAAAATTTTGTTGTGAATAATTTACAAGGGAGATTTTAACGATTTTTACACACTGGACCCGTCCATTTCATTTCCGATGGTTCAGTATTCTAAAGCAGTCTTGACATCGACACATGAAAACGCCATATTAATGTGGAATATCAATTTAAAAGTGTTTTTAAAATGTTATAAAAGAACGGTCCCTGTTGATACATGGCACCGGTTCCTTATTGTGCGAAAACCGTTTACAGTTTTATTGTTAAAACTGGAAAACTGTGTGGCAGAGTCGCTTATACCAAAAGGATTAAGATTAAATCTGCAGGTACAAGTAGGCAGTAACAAGCGCTTACAGCATATAATTGATAGAGTTTTAGAAAAAACTTCGCTAGAAATATGCCGGATGGTAAAAGAAGAACATGTTGCCCAACTCAATGAATCCAAGCAAAAAATGATGGAATTGGAAAACAGACTCAGATCGCATTTGCCTAATGAAGGACAATTTAATGAAATAACAGCTGGCATATTTAAATCAACAGAAGAAAAAAAGAATTCAATCGAAGCTAGACAACAGAAGAAAATTTCAATACTGAAGAGAGAGAGAGGAATGAAACTTTTAAAGATCTACAAGATATTCCAGCAAGGCCACAAAATCAAAAGCAACATGAAAACAAGGAAACATCAACTATAAACAAGAAAAATGACAAATCAAAAACAACAGAAAAAGTAACACGGAAACAAAATAACTTTCAGAATCAAGATAAAATGATTGCACACGATAATGAGAAAAACAATCAGCAAAAAACCAACACACAACAAAACCAAAAAAACTTCAAGACCCTGGGCAGCACACAAGTAAACAACAAGACATATGCAGAGGCTGTTAAACAGGGGAGCTGCAGAACAACAATTCTACAAAATACAATAAAAACACTGATATCATGTCTCCAAGAGCTCCAAAAAACAGACGGTTCATCAGAATTGGAAACAGAAAGAAATGGAAAAGGCACAAGCGGATTCGGCAGGAGATCGAACAAGGAAAGAAAACAGTATTAAATCTCTCAAGCCGTAAATTAACAGAAACTGAATTTAGACTTTTAGGAAAAGGTTTGTCATTCTGTCCAAAACTAAAATCTCATGATAAAATAAAAATAGCTGAAGATATATTTAGATTTAGCCGTCGTTTACGTCTTAAAGAATTCTTTTTTGAAAATGTTGATAATAATACTCAAAGTAATTCCCAAAATATTTCTCAACAAAATTCAAATTTGGCCAATGATTTTAAAGATATGCCTTTTTTCAATAAGAAACAGTCCATTTTCACTCCAAAAAGTGGAAGGGATCATTATTTGGATTTCTACATCGAGGCTATAACACAAGAAATTCTTAATTCTCTTCCTAAAAAAAGGAAATATACTAATATTACTAAAGAAGAATTAGAATGTTTAAATAACTTGTCTAAAAGTGAAGACATTATTATCAAAAAAGCAGATAAATCAGCTTCTATAGTAATTATGAACAGATGTGACTATGAAAAAGAAATTCATAGGCAACTTGCAAATGATAATTATTATGAGCAACTTAATTGTGACTTTTCAGATAAAGTAGAGGAAAATGTTCGATTATGTATTGATGAAATCAAAATGACCAATGACTTTGTTGATCAAGAATTTGATATCTTTCCTGAAAAAATTAGAACTCCGCAATTCTACATTCTGCCTAAAATCCATAAAAAGCATAATAAAGAATTACCTATTGGATTCCCAGGTAGACCCATTATATCAGCATGTAATTCATGGACAGAAAACATTTCAAAATATTTAGATTACCATTTACAGCCATTAATGCAAGCTCTACCTTCATATGTTAAAGACACTAGTGATTTTATTCATAAACTTAAAACTCTTAAGCTAACAGATAAAAAAACTTATTTGGTCACTTTGGATGTAAGTTCATTGTATACCAATATCCCTCATGCTGAGGGTATTGAAGCATGCAGACATTTTTTTGGAAACTAGTTGTTACAATGGCAGACTTTCAACTGATAATATATGTAAACTTGTCAATTTAGTATTACACAACAACTTCTTTCAATTCAATGGTATTAATTTTCTTCAAAAAATGGGTACAGCCATGGGCAGCCCAATGGCACCATGCTATGCGTCTTTATTTATGGGTAAACTGGAACAGATGTTTTTGGATGGATGTAAATATAAACCAGATGCATGGCTTAGATTTTTGGATGACATTTTTATGATTTGGACTTACTCTTTAGAGGATTTGTATAAATTTATTGAATCACTTAATGCTTTTCATCCAAATATAAAGTTTACTTACAAAAACTCAGAATCTCATGTAACATTTTTAGATGTTGATGTGTATATTGATGAGAAAAACAACATCAGTACCAGTGTTCATGTAAAACCAACAAATATTCATCAGTATGTACATTACACTTCTAGTCATCCTATGTCATGTAAAAATAGTATTCCTTTCAGCCAGGCCAAACGTTACAGGCGTATTTGCTCTGATAACAACCAGTTCATGGAGTCACTTGATGAGTTATACAAGTATTTTGTTGCCAGGAACTATCCCAAGCCAATTATTGAGACTGCTTTTGAGCATTTCAAAACTATGTCCCAAACTGAAGCTCTGCAACCCACTGTCCAAAGTGTTAACAAAAATAGTATACCTTTTGTTGTAGAATACAATCCGTCTTTGCCAAATATTGGTTTTATAATCAACAAGTACTGGGATTTATTAAAACTATCTAATAATCCTGCAGTTAGAGAACTACATAAATACAAGCCCGTCATGGCTTTCAAACGCCCAAAGAACATTAAGGACATTCTTGTAAAAACTACTTTTCAACCTCAGAACAATGTTAAATATACATCTGTTAAATGTAACCGTCCTAGATGTTCTCACTGCTCTAACATCATTGAAAGTGATAGTTTCACTAGCTCTCAGTATCATACAGAATTTAAATTAAATCATAATACCGATTGTACAAGTTCAGATGTAATTTATTTAATAACTTGTAAAAAATGCAATATGCAATATGTTGGCCAGACCAGTCAAAAAGTGTCTAAGCGTATGAACAATCACCGTTTTGATATCAATAGCTATATAGATCCTGCATTTTCTACACTGGTTGCTTCCCATTTCAACCAAAATAATCACAGTCTAAATGACTTTAGTTTCATGTGTATTGATAAAGTTCATAATAATATGGAGAGACTTATGAAGGAAACTTGATTCATAAATTGGGAACAGTTTCCACAGGGTCTAAATTCTAAAATATTGTATGGCTTATCATGAAAAGGTTTAACGGTGCTGATTATGTAGGTAATTAAGGGTGTTTTTTATCTACCAGTAATTTCCTTTTATTAAGTCTCTACAATTATTTACAATATAGATGAAATTATGAATTTATTATCTGCCTTACATTTTATAAAAATTATTTATGTACAGTTGTTACTGGAATCCATTGTACATTGTGCTTTGTATGCATTTTTTTTTCTACCAGTGACTGTTGAATCTATAAGATCCTGTACTTATTACATAAATTTAATGTATTTCCTATTTTTATCAACATTATATTATTTTTGGCGAAAGGAATCCTGTGATTTTATATATGTTTCCTTTATTTTAATTTTTTTATTATTGCTTGTGCCAAATAATGTGCAACTTCTTTTTGCGCCAAAGTTGACGTCGTTTATATTGCTATGTGACGTCTTTTTTACGCCAAATGGTGACGTTTATTTAGTATATAAAATTACATCATTTTTTACGCCAAAATAAGACATTGTTTGTAAGAGATGTTGATACAATAACATTCACCTGAAGAAGAGTCAAATAAACTCGAAACGCGTAGTGAAATATTGGAGTTTGTCTTCCTAAACAGTCATCTCGGTTGCAAGATTCACACAAGTAAGTTTAAACTAAAGAAACAGAAAACGTGTGAACTACAAAAATGTGCCATGTGCTTCTTTAGATAAGGACCTTTTAAACAGCGGATCACATTTCTGAAGTGCGTATTAAGTCAGAACAAGGTAAACTGGTAACTGGCTATTGGATTAACACATTTCAGGTGCATAAGATGTAATCCGGTTTAATTCAGTTTGATCGATAATGTGTAAATACAAAAATAAAAAACCCATAAATATCAATTTTTACCATGGAGAAAACTGATACTCCGATGCATTGGTTGGCCGTTTTAGTTGTTTAATTTGACTAGAAAAACGGTAAAATATTAAAGTTGGAATCTTTTTGCTGGGTTAAAATATTAAAAAAAAATGTGAAATATGCATATCAGGAATCGCCACATTCAGAAAAAACAGCCTCCCCACACAGTCAAGAAGAAGAGAGGGAGAGAACATTGTTAATAAAATGATCAGTTTCAAGGGATTAAATCGAGTTTTTTTTTTAAAATTTCATTGGAGAACTTCGATCGCCCCCGTCGAGTTCTATGCTGTTCATTCTGAAAGCTGGATAATAATAATAATAATAATAATAATAATAATAATGCCTTGATTTTGATTACTAAAGAATACCAAATAAACAGCTTAACGCTGTCTACGATGGAATACTGAACTCAAACCCCGTCTCCAGAGGTCTCCAAAAAGTTTAGAATTGTTAAATTATGTCTCATGTATCACATATAAAAACACCTTTTCTCACAATTCGGATAATTTATTTTTCTTATATTGTCATCTTTCAAATATTACAAATAAAATTTAACCAAAACTACGAAAAAATAAATTTCACAACGCCAATCCGCAGTATGTGCGCTCAAACCAAGTAAAGCATTAGATAGGTTTTAGATTTTATCACTTGTACCAGTCCAATGGATTTTATCACCTGTACCTGTCCTCTGCTGGATGCGAAATGGGCGAGCTTATTAAAAAAAACACACAACAACATAGCCACAGGTTACTGCCTTGTAACCTGCTGGTGTCATACATAAATATACAGTTAGTGTAATAATCGTGGGCAGATTAAGCTGCAGTCGTATTTTTATGTGATACTTATATTGTAAAATGTTCAATATTTGTTGCGAATAAAAATGAAATTTCGCTGTTCAAAGCCTAGAAACTATTTCAAAGCGATATCAGACACTTCAAGAATAACTAGGCGTATTTATGCTTATAATGAAATATGTGTACCACTAAACTGCCCCTTTAATTGGTGTCAGAGCCGGGTGAGGGGGAGGGGCACATGCCCCGGGTGCCCCCGCTGAATTTGCCCCTGAACTTATTCTTCCATTTAAATATTTGAAAATCAGAATGGTTATTTTTGGCGTTACCGAACCAGGTAACAATATATCGAAGAAAACAGTTGTCTTGTATTTTAGGCATAGGCCACCGTTGTCTGAAAATCAATGAAACAGCTACTGCAACTGGCGCCGTTTCTGAGAAAAAACAAACGTTGATCTTTCTGAATGAATAAACCAGTGTTTAATGCACCAACCACTTATTTTCGCTAACTTGCAGTCAGAGTACTGACTCAAATTATATCCTTACTTCTCCAAATCATAAAAGCTATAACATTAACAGTAAACATCGACAATTTCGGCGAGACCCAATGCATTTTGTTTAGTAGCGACTGTCTGTTTTGTATTTTACAAGACTACCAAGAAATTTATTGACCTGAAATGACATGTGCATCAACAATTAACATCGTTGAAGTTCCGTGACATTGAGATTTTTTCTACTTACATTGTGCAAATGGGGGTTTTTTGTACCGAAGTTGATAACATCGTAAGATAGGAACGTCGAGGTCCCGTTGTAAGGGACAACAAGGCAACACGAAACGCAATTCGCACAACGAGGCACCGTCCTGATTCGTCACCGTGTATATAAACATTCAATCTTTGTTGGAGCAAAAATGCTTCTTGACGTGCGGATATGGTTCGATTATGAACAATATCATTTGAAATATCGACAAAGGTTCAGTGTGGCAGCCGTACAGTCTCCCCATACATAAAGTCAGTACTGTTATCAGGAAGTAATCGGTTAGAGATGTCATGTAATTATAAGTATCAGGGTTAGTCGCACAACCTTTATTGTGGTTGACCAGTTTACCTCCGACAGTAGAGTGTATGGAGTTGCATGGCTAGGCGCTGTTGCTGTATAATGGGTTGGATACCAACTATGAACAATATCATTTGTAATTCACAGTAGCGCTATTTTGGAATGTGGCGGCGGTTTCCCCATAAATATAGTCAGTATTGATATCAGTAATTTAAGATATTGGTTACAAATGTCATGTAATGATGATAAACATACATCGGGTTAGCCGCGCAACCTCTGTCGGTAGTGTGCTCAGAGTAACATGGCTTGGCGCTTTCGTTTTTCTATAGTACGGGACATATCATTCTTTATCTTATGCTTTTCAGTGAATTATAGAATTTTCCCGTTGAAATAAAAGTGGTATTTCACTGTTTACAAAACAGACTCAAGTTTGGGTATATGACGTCACGTATTTGGCGCCATTTTATGGCATTTTTCTGTCAAATTCACATAAATTGTGCATTAAAAAGAATAAAAAAACTAGAAATGTGTCCATAGGACACGGATGCCCCCGCTATGCATCGTTTTCAGATACTAAAGTGCAATGATGGGAACAATAGCATTTCATAGACAGTGATGTTCGAGTAATTATAAGAATATGCATAAACTTGATGATCAAGTGAATTATTTGTATTTGTGGCACTGTTGTCTTCTCATTACGGAAATGTCTGTGAAGAAGTTGGTGGTAATGCAATGCAATATCATAGTGAACATTTGTGCCAAGTTATTTTGAAATCCCTTCCTTCATAAAGAAGTTATAGCCCGAACAAGTAAATTCAAGTTTAAGTAACTGTGACCTTGACCTTGGACTTACAGGCATGGGTAATGTACGCAACACACCACCTTGTCATGGTGAACATTTGTGCCAAGTTATTTTGAAAACCCTCCATTCAAAAGAGTTATAGCCCGGACAAGAAAATTCTATTTTTATTAACAGTGACCTTGACCTTGGACCTACAGGCATGGACATGGTACACGACTCACCACCTTGTCATGGTGAACATTTCTGCCAAGTTATTTTGAAATTACTCTATTCCTAACGTAGTTACAACCCTGACAAGAAAATTCTATTTTAGTAACAGTGACCTTGACCTTGGACCTACAGGCATGGGCATGGTATGGGACACACATCTTGTCATGATGAACATTTGTGTCAAATTATTTTGAAATCAATCTATTCCTAACAAAGTTACAGCCCGGACAAGAGAATTCTATTTTTAGTAACAGTGACCTTGACCTACAGGCATGGGCATGATACGCGATACACCGCCCTGTCATGGTTAACACTTGTGTCAAGTTATTTTAAAATAACTCCATTTATAATGAAGTTACAGCCCAGACAAGAAAATTCTAGCCCGGACAAGAGAATTCTATTTTTAGTAACAGTGACCTTGACCTTTGACCGATAGGCATGGGCATGGTACGCGACACATCGCCCTGTCATGGTTAACATTTGTGCCAAGTTATTTTGAAATCCCTCCATTCATAACAAAGAAACAGCCCGGACAAGAAAATTCTATTTTTAGTAACAGTGACCTTGACCTTCCACCTAATGGTGGGCATGTACGTGACATACCGTCTTGATATGGTGAACAATTATACCAAGTTATTCAAAAATCCAATAAGAAATAACAAAGTTACAGAGCGGACAAGATCTTGCAAGAAAATTCTATTTTTAGTAACAGTCACTGACCTTGACCTTGGACCTACCGGCATGGGTGTTGTCACGACACACCGCCTTGTTATGGTGAACATTTGTGCCAAGTTATTTTGAAATCCCTCCATTCCAAACAAAGTTAAGGGCAAAGTGTATATTTTTCTTAACACAAAATGTAAGTGAAAAAGGGGCATAATTTGAAAAATATTGGAAGCAGGGTTATGGGTCTTGTTGGTTATGATGTAGATTTTGATGGTGAAAATATATTTCAAGTTTCAAGGCAGTATCTCAAGTAGTTTTAAAGTTATGGGCAAAATGCATATTTTGCTTAACACAAATATAAGAAACAAGATATATTCCTATTAAAACTAATGTAAATGGAAGTATCAAAGGGTCATAACTTCTGAACGGAACATGTAAGAGCAAAACCCCACCTCTATGCACAACAACATATCAGGCCAAGCATTGCGGTAAAGTTTCATCAAATTCCCAGCATAGGTGTAGGAGGAGTTGCGTTCATGAAATATACTCCTATTAAAACTAATGTAAATGGAAGTATCAAAGGGCCATAACTTCTGAACGGAACATGTAAGAGCGAAACCCCACCTTCACGCACAACAACATATCAGGCTAAGCATTGTGGTCAAGTTTCATTGAATTCCCACCAGTAGTGTAGGAGGAGTTGCGTTCACGAGATATACTCCTATTAAGGTAAGACCTGTGTAATGAATACCTTTATCAAGAAGAGTATCCAAGGGAGGTAACTATAGTAGTAAATTAGCCAAACTCCCCGCAGTGGTTACTTCCCCTTACAGTTGCAAGAGGACAAGGGTTCAAATCCTACTGGAAGCTAATTTTTTTTTGTAAGCCTAGAGCTTAAATAATTGGCATATTTCTTTTTTTCCTGTGTAATTCTGTCATTGAATAAAAAATTCTCATGATTTAAACTAAAATAAGCAAAATAATCAAGATTAAAGGGGTTTTCGCTATCAGAATAGTGTTTATTCAAGTCATCAATTTGAAAATTTCTAAAACTGGACGGTAAACTTCTCTGAAATTTTGTTTAAATTTTGTTTAAGGTATATAGTTAAAAAATAGTAAAGTTTGGTATATTGCACCAATCAGGATTTTGCACAATTTTCATTAATATAGTCTCGTGAAATATAAAAAAATGCATTTTTTAAATTTATTTGGTCAAAAAATGTCATTTTAAGATATAATTTGTATTTTTATATTATATCTTAAATTGGTTTAGTAAAATATAACATATTTTTGATACACTGTAAAAAATTAAGGTTGAATTTATCAATAACAAAAAATTTTGTCACCGATTAAAGAATTTGGATACTTTCACGTTTTTTCTCACTTTTTTAAATAAAAAAAGCTAAAAATCTCAAAAACTACACGGTGAAAATCATTAAAATTTTGCATACAAGTCAGTGGTATGAAGCAGTTGATGAAAATATAATCAGATGTTGGATTCTTAATAGTGCCCATTACACAGGTCTTACCTTAAAACTAATGTAAAGGGAAGTATCAAAGGGCCTTAACTTCTGAACGGAACATGTAAGAGCGAAACCCCACCTTTATGCACAACATATCAGGCCAAGCATTGTGGTCAAGTTTCATTAAATTCCCACCAGTAGTGTAGGAGGAGTTGCGTTCACGAGATATACTCCTATTAAAACTAATGTAAATGGAAGTATCAAAGGGCCATAACTTCTGAACGGAACATGTAAGAGCGAAACCCCACCTTCATGCACAACTACATATCAGGCCAAGCATTGTGGTCAAGTTTTATTAAATTCCCACCAGTAGTGTAGGAGTAGTTGCGTTCACGAGAATATCGGACGGACGGACGGACGGACAGGAGCAACTCTTATTACATGTGTTACTATAAATAGTAACAAAATTGTATTGTGTCAAAACTTATTATCATGTCACCAGCCTCATTATCAAACCAAGGCCCAGGGCTTAAAAGTGATAATGTGATAATGGCCCTGCCAATTTTTTGTCCGATTCCAATTATGTTTGTTCTACAGGCAATTGTTTTAGTAAGAAATTTAATTAAAAAAAAAAAACAGTCAAAATAATGATCATTTGCACATGCGCTTATGAGCTTATTTTTGCATAAATAAACACTTTTTTGTTTATTTTTTTAAAAGAATTGACATCTTGTTGGCGTATGAATACATCCGTCAGTGAGACAATAGTTTGTAAAAAAAGTCGGCCATTTTGTTTAAACTGATTTTGCTTTTATGTGCAAAGAAAACTGAAATATCTAAAACATATGAGGTGTGTCTTTTTAGAATTTGAAACCAAAAAAATGCAAAAACCATTGGGATCAGCCGATAAACCTGCTGTCATCATCAGGTTGGGACTAACCTTAAATGTAATGGCGCCTTTAAATATAACGACCGTCGGTAAATACACGGGTGTTTTGATGTAAATTTTCATGAGATGCACGCTTTTCATGTTGGTACACTAATTTCTGCAAAATGGTAAGTTGGACAATTTGTTTACTACCTCTGACCTTTTCATATTACATTAAAAGTTGCTACTTTCACCGAGTGATAACTTGCAATTTCGCTTTCTTAAAAATACCTTTTTGTTCTTTTTCGAGAAAATGCACTTCTACAAGAACTGGATTTGCACATTGGAAGCCTACTAGTACTACCAGAAACCGAAATGGCCTAGACGCAGGCATTCAGATTATCAGCATCATCAAGCACGTAAATCCATCAGCACAGACTAAACAATACTAGTAATTAAAACACACTTGAGTAATAAAATCCAAAAAGATTGTCCGAAATTGAATGCATTGACATGCCGGAAGGAATATTTATCTCGAAAAATGACGCCAGTGTTATAAAGGTTATAACGGCTCTAGTCGTAGAACGGCTCCTGCTTCAAGCGGATTATAATAATTATAGACTCTCTCATAGTATAAATGGTTTTTTTCTCGGTTAGATGACTTGCAAAAAGAGAAGCATTAGTTAGAGGTTAATGAACAGGTTAGCAGTGCCTTTGAATGATAATGGCCCTGTCATGTTGATAATGGCCCGAGGGCTTTAGCCCGAGGGCCATTATCTCATGGCAGGGCCATTATCATTCAAAGGCACTGCTAACCTGTTCATTTACCTGTTTATTACATGTGTACGTCGACTCTCTGATGTCCAGTTGGTCTACCGTATATAGTATATTATTATGCAAATGTATTAAAATTTGACAGTGACGGAACTACTTCCTCAGAAAGCCCCTCGCCCTCGCTAATTTCTTAGTCTCGCCTAAATATAGAGGCACTGTAAGACAATTGTATAATATCATACTAATGCTTCTCTTTTTGCAAGTCATCTAACCGAGAAAAAAACCATTTATACTATGAGAGAGTCTATAATTATTATAATCCGCTTGAAGCAGGAGCCGTTCTACGACTAGAGCCGTTATAACCTTTATAACACTGACGTCATTTTTCGAGATAAATATTCCTTCCGGCATGTCAATGCATTCAATTTCGGACAATCTTTTTGGATTTTATTACTCAAGTGTGTTTTAATTATTGTTTAGTCTGTGCTGATGGATTTACGTGCTTGATGATGCTGATAATCTGAATGCCTGCGTCTAGGCCATTTCGGTTTCTAAATAAAAACTAAAATGGCTTTGTTGCTGATGTTAAATTTCAACTGAATGAAGAGAAGAAGGAAACAACAAAAACAACAACAAAGAATATTCTTTTGAAGTTGTGTGTATATTTGGACAAGGAAATTCAGCAATAAGCTTTTTTTCAAGAACTGGATTTGCACATTGGAAGCCTACTAGTACTACCAGAAAACGAGCCGTTCAATGATGACAGCAGGTTTATCGGCTGATCCCAATGGTTTTTGCATTTTTTTTGGTTTCAAATTCTAAAAAGACACACCTCATATGTTTTAGATATTTCAGTTTTCTTTGCACATATAAGCAAAATCAGTTTAAACAAAATGGCCGACTTTTTTTACAAACTATTGTCTCACTGACGGATGTATTCATACGCCAACAAGATGTCAATTCTTTTTAAAAAATAAACAAAAAAGTGTTTATTTATGCAAAAATAAGCTCATAAGCGCATGTGCAAATGATCATTATTTTGACTGTTTTTTAAATTTCTTACTAAAACAATTGCCTGTAGAACAAACATAATTGGAATCGGACAAAAAATTGGCAGGGCCATTATCACATTATCACTTTTAAGCCCTGGGCCTTGGTTTGATAATGAGGCTGGTGACATGATAATAAGTTTTGACACAATACAATTTTGTTACTATTTATAGTAACACATGTAATAATATGATATTATACAATTGTCTTACAGTGCCTCTATATTTAGGCGAGACTAAGAAATTAGCGAGGGCGAGGGGCTTTCTGAGGAAGTAGTTCCGTCACTGTCAAATTTTAATACATTTGCATAATAATATACTATATACGGTAGACCAACTGGACATCAGAGAGTCGACGTACACATGTAATAAACAGGTAAATGAACAGGTTAGCAGTGCCTTTGAATGATAATGGCCCTGCCATGAGATAATGGCCCTCGGGCCATTATCAACATGACAGGGCCATTATCATTCAAAGGCACTGCTAACCTGTTCATTAACCTCTAATTAATGCCCGTCGCTATTTCATGGCGGGGGCATAAAAAGAAAGTTTGTTTTAACCAGTGAAAGATAGAAATTTATTTTATGCTTTTCAGTGAAATATACAACCTTCCCGGTGAAATAAAAGTGGTATTTCACTGTTTTCAAACAGTAGAATATCATTTTTATTTTCACTGTTTTTTGACGTTGGTACCCAAACGCACATAACATTCCGAATGAGAACGTATAGAAATCGGACTCAAGTTTGGTCATATGACGTCATGACGTCACGTCGAAGACAAACGTTATTGGCGCCATTTCATGCAATGTTTCTGTCTATTTTACACAAATAATGCACTGAAAGCATAAAATAAAAAGAAAATTTGTTTTTACCAGTGTAAGATAGAAATATATTTCACTCGTGAACTCCGGAATTATATATTTTCACTCGTGGCTTTGCCACTCGTGAAAATACGAATTCCGGAGCTCACTCAGTGAAATATATTTCTATCTTACACTGGTAAAAACAAATATCCTCTATATATTTCACTCGTGAACTATGGAATTATGTATATTCACTCGTGGCTTCGCCACTCGTGAAAAAAATCCGGAGCTCACTCAGTGAAATATATTTCTATCTTACACTGGTAAAAACAAATATCCTCTATATATTTCACTCGTGAACTATGGAATTATGTATATTCACTCGTGGCTTCGCCACTCGTGAAAATACGAATTCCGGAGCTCACTCGGTGAAATATATTTCTATCTCACACTGGTAAAAAACAAATATCCCTATACACCAACCACTGAATAAACAGGGAAATGAAAACCAAAACAGAGGTAATTGTGTAACTTTTGTAAATTCAAACTTTTTATTTTTAATAAATCCACATATACCAAGAAAATCATATTCTGATAAAATCAGACAGTGTCAATTCTTGAAATATGTTCAACAGTAGTTGCGCTCTGAAATAGAAAAATAAAATTTGTTAAACCAAATGTACTTTCAACGAACATAAAGTACATCTCAAGCAAGTTTGCAGTATACTTATCATTTACTTCAATATCAAACACAACATAGCTATAATTTCCATGCCAGCCAATAAATTCATTTTCATAAAGGATTTGTGCAATTACGTAAATAGGTAAAGTTGCATTTAGTTATTAACTTAAAATCAATTTATAAAGATGATGAAATCATTTAATGCCTGTTTCACTCGTTTTTTTTTTGTTAATTTGACAATGCATTTAAACTTCAAAAGCACTTTGAGACTTTTTTTTCTACACTTTAAACGCTACGCTCCTTTACCGCTTCTAAACCGGAACTACCCAATCAGCAAGGGAAACCACTCTCAATGGGAGGTAACTCTGTATATCGGTAGGCCCCCACTGAAACGTGCACCACCAATCCTAAGGAACTGGAAGTGCGCGTTGTATCGCAGTGGAATAGGTATAACATTTGCATTCTTTAACTAGATGTTTTTTGTGAAAAACGCACGTCTCCCCCCTGCGCCCTATTGAAGGAAGATATCACCTTTTTGAAACAGAAGCCTGTCATTTATTAGGGTATATATATATATATATGTATATATATGTTCACTCTACGGGCCCCTGTGATGTTGAATTCTGGCCTACATACCCCAAAATCAACAGGGTTCTTCAAGTCTATAACAGAAACCATCCTAAGAAGTTTGAACGCTCTAGGTAAAACAGAACTCCAGTTAGTGAGAGGAAACCATTTTCACTGATCGGGCGCCGAGACCTTGACCTTTGACCTACTGACCAGAAAATCAATAGGAGTTCTCTACTCAATAAGGGCATCAATCGTATTAAGTTTGAAAGCTGTGGGTGAAAAAGAACTCCTGTTATTGAGTGGAAACGGTTTTCACTCTTTGGGCCCCTGTGACCTTGACCTTTGACCCGAAAATCAATACGGTTCTTCTATTCAATAAGGGCTATTACCCTATTTAGTTTGAATGCTCTGGGTCAAGCGGTACTCCAGTTATTGACCGGATAAGGTTTTCACTCTTCGGGCCCCAGTGACCTTGACCTTTGACCTACTGACCCCAAAATCAATAGGAGTCCTCTACTCAATAAGGACATCCATCGTATGAAGTTTGAAGGCTCTGTGTGAAAAAGAACTCCTGTTATTGAGCCGAAACGGTTTCACTCTTCAGGCCCCTGTGACCTTGACCTTTGACCTACTGACCTCCAAATCAATACGGTTCTTCTACTCAATAAGAGCTATCACCTTATGAAGTTTGAATGCTCTGGTTCAAAGGGTACTTGAGTTATTGAGCGGAAACCGTTTTCACACTTTGGGCCCCTGTGACCTTGACCTTTGAACTTCTGACCCAAAATCAATAGGGTTCTTCTACCCAATAAGGGCCATCACCCTGTGAAGTTTGAATGCTCTGGGTCAAACAGTACTCCAGTTATTGAGCAGAAATGAAGTGTGACAGACGGACAGGGCAAAAACAATGTCTCCCCCAGAGGGGGGAGACATAAATAATTATGAATCCGAATATTATGCTAAAGTAATATTTCAACAAACTATTCTGAAGACTTTAAAATAGGTTGAAGTTTTATTTTATGTTTTCCAGTGACGGTGAAAAATAGAATTTACTCAACATCAACTTGAACTCCGCGAGTCAGATGTGTCGCTTGACGAAATTTTGTAAGTCGACATAAAAAATGTTATTTAGTTCTTTTTGTTGCACAGTTAATAGCAACGTATCTTCACAAAATTCACATATTAAGTAACCTTTTAATTGTCTCAATGCAAGAAACGTGCACAACAAGTTATGCCCTTGGAACGAAATGCACTAAATATCAATCAAAGGGGAATTATTTAAAAGAATGACAAGAAATGCTCTATAAACATCTAAGGGGTTTAATTCAAAAACGGAACAAGGTAGAGTTACGGTTCTTGTGCACTGCACTTGGAGTCATTGCAAGAAACATGCATACCAAGTTTGAAGTCATTTGAAGCTATGGTGACAAAGTTACGCTCCGACAAGAAATGCTATATCAAAATCACTCTCGGGGGAATAACTAAAAAAAGAAGGTAGAGTAACGGTTCTTGTGCACTGCACTTCAAGTCATTGCCAGAAACAAGCATACCAAGTTTGGAGTCATTTGAACCTATGGTGAAAAAGTTTCACTCCGACAAAAAATGCTCTATAAAAATCAATTAAAGGGGAATAATTCAAAAATGGAACAAGGTAGAGTTACGGTTCTTGTGCAATGCACTTCGAGTCATTTCCAGAAACAAGCATACAAGTTTGGAGTCATTTGAACCTTTGGTGACAAAGTAACGCTCCGACAAGAAATGCTCTATAAAAATCAAAGGGGAATAACTAAAAATGTGCCTATATAGTAACAAAATATAAACATATGTGGCAAACAAGAAGTTTATGAGCAAGGAGCATAAAATCACTTTACACCATATGGGACTACAGGATAAAGCAATATGCCAAATATTAGGCTGCTGCATGTTATAGTTGCTTAGAAAACTGTGACGCAAATTTTGTTACGGACGGACGGAATCACGGAAGAACAGGCAAGGGTAAAACAGTACACCCCCCCCCCCCTCTTCGAAGCGGGGGTATAAAGACAAAATGGAATTTATTTAATTGTATCCTTAGTTGCTACAGTGTTTGAAAAACACACAGCTTAATATTTGTGTTTTTCTGAGATCTTGTAACATCCAAAAATGAAATGATCATCATCATTAATTTACATGCATAATTTGACCCTTAAAAAAGTATGAGCTCCACAGATGTTAATGAAAAAATAAACCTTGAAAAGTGGTAATGAAACCTAAAAAAAAAACCTTACCAGTATGACATCAGGGCTGACGTTGACCTCATCACCAACATCATAACAAAGTAGGCTATCAAACATCCTGACATCACAGAGGAAGGATTAGCAGAGGATGCTGGCGGTGGTTGAGTAGTTATCCCTATCAATGAAAACATTTTAACATGTTAATGCTACAGTTGATATTTTAAAACCTTGTTCTAAAATTGTAAAGATTTTCAATGAAAAAGAATGTCTGAAGCCAGAAACAAGGCTGTATATCCCCGCACTACATCTCACCCAACCAAACCAGTTGTGGGCAGGATTTTCGTTATTGAACCATGCATGAAGTTGTTTTTTCTTGCATTCTGTATGCCCCATATATTTATTTCATCTAATAGAGAATTTCTGTTATATTTACTGTAGTGATATTTTTCAGATTTAAGCACAACCACCATTTACACAATACCTGTACATCGCTACAAAGGTATTGTGCGATGCCATCATCATGGCATCATAGATGTGATACATATTGGGATACCATACTTACAATGTTTATTGCTGAATTGAATTTAGAAGATTTTCATTCATAGAAAACTTTTGATGTGTTCACAATCTTAGTTTTCATTGTCAAAAAAGCCAATCTCACGGTGCCTCGTTTTGCATATCGTGTTCCTTAATGTCTAATTGTCCCGTACAACGGCGCCACACAAGAACTTACAAAAGAAGTTATCATGCTCGTGACAAATCACTTCCATTTATACAATGTAAGAAGAAAAAAATCTCAATGTCATTGAACTCCAGCGATGTTATTTCTTATTGTGCATGTCATTTGAATTAGTCAGGTAAAATAAATTTGTCATTTAGTCAGGTAAAAGAATTTTAATGTGGTCTTCCAAGGTGATTAAAGATGGTCACTTCTGGCTATAGGCATTTAATATCCTTTAAATTGAAGAATTATTTATATTGATTTGATATTGCTTTTATGATTTGGAGAATTTAGAAAATAATTCAAGTCACTTCTCTATCTGAAAGGTATGGAAAATTAGTACATTTGTACTTGATGCAGGAAAATTTGATGAAATACAGTATACTGGTTAATTCTAACGATAAGGCCTTGCTTTTTCTCGCAAACAGCGCCTACTAATGCAATGGCTGCATTTTAATTTTTAGACAATGGATGCCTATGTGCCTTTAAATACAATGGCGCCGATATATTGAAACGTCTTCTTTTTCGATGTATTGTGCCAAAAACAATCGTTCTTACTTCTAGTACTTAAAATGTAAAGATAAAGCCCTTGTAACATGACTTCTTTTTATAGTATCACCTAAAATTATCTTATCTACTTTAATAAGGTATTTAGGAAAAAGAATTAATTACAGAAGTATTTATTAAACTGAATGTCTAGAAGTACCAACGCATAAGTACTAATCTGAAATATAATGCCATAAAATGGTTTCATGCATTTTCGTGAATATTTAATTTTTATTACTGATCTTGATTACTAAATCTGTTCAGTTTTCAGTTTTTGTCGGTTGAACTTGACAGAACAGTCACAAGAACTTTGCAGAACATTTTTCTCTCTTCACCAGCGGTAACCCCCACCCTGATGATAAATTTTACATAAAAACAGAATCCCATACAAGTTTTTTCTGAAATCATTCATGTTCTTCTGCTTTCTTTAGCACTTGATATGGTTAACAAAACAATATTACATTGTTAAAAGAAATAGAGCATTAAATGTCTGTTATAAAGTTGACATCGCACTTTTTGGACAGCTTTCCAGGCGCCATTCTATGCAGTGTTTATTTTCTCTTTTGGGGAAAGGGGGTCGCAGCCTTTTGGAGGGGGAAAATTGCGAAACGAACAAAGGAAAGGGGGAATATTTGGAAGATACTTGCAGCCTGTCAAACACAACATAACAAACTATTCACTGATCTTTTAATTCAAAGAAAGTCAGTGGTCTACAGTGAAATGTCTTTTTCTGTCTGCAAATTTATCAATTATTCTTGTCACTGTATTGTCCATCAGTGGGGTATCCATTAAACATATCCAAAATTCAGATTTATCATCTTCACTAACAAACGGTGCTTAACAGACCCCGGCAAAGGGGGAATTTTTTACAGATGTGGGGGAAAAATATATACTATTTTGAGGGGGGAATGGGGCCCTATTTCTCCAATTTTTTGGCATAAAAAAACCCACTGCTATGGGACAATTAGGCATCATGGGACACATTTCGCACAGTGTGGCACTGTCCTGATTAGTCACCGTACACATGATGGTCAACAATTTTACGAAGTTTCATGGCTGGCTTATATACTTTAGGAGTTACCTGCAAGACAATATTGCGTTGTGATTGTATTGCAAATGAATTGAAGGACAGACAAGGGCAAACCTATATGCCCCCATCTTTCACAGTGGGCACATAGAAATTTCCGATTTGAAATTTAAAAGAGGCATTTCAAAGTTGGCAGTGATTGAAAATTAAAAATCTAATACTGGGTATTCACCTTTAATAATACAAGAACCAAACTGTTTTCTCTAAATTGTCCATAACAATTAAATGTATCAATTTTCAATAATTGCTATACAGTTTACCCATGGCCTAGACTTCTGTACTGATCACATCATGTTAATGAGCGTAATCGTAACTGAATATAGTACAACTAACCTTCTCCTTCACATGCAGTGCCAGCTACATTTACTTCTGATCCAGCTGGACATTTACATAGACTTTCAGTGCATACTGAGTATGTTACTTCATGAGAACAGTCCGCGTCAGCTTCGCAAGCATCACCGAGTGCTGCAGAAAGATTTTAAGAACATCATAATTGTATTAAGTCTTCTAGTAAACATTCCAGCCTGCTCAGGACTAGACGTGTAAAATAAATAATCAAAGAGATTTCTTGCATACCATGTAAATGTTTCTGCGTGATTTACCGGGGAAGGAAAATCCATCCTTTCCTTAGGGAAAAGATTCCTTTGCGTGCTACATGAATGATGTCATGTCTTGAAGTATCTGACATAATGTATTAAAAGTTAGTGACCTCATTTAGAAAATAATATTTAAGGATTTAATTGATATTTCAATAATTTCACTTTCAAGTCAATATAGTAACTGAAAACTGGAAGCTCGCATCACAAAATTTTGTTAAATCATGTCCACTCCAAAAAATAATAGACTGATCCAGGCAAAAATTATGTCATGCACATCTACACTTCATGCCGAACATATGCTTCAAGTTTTGTTTCAATATCTAGAAAACTGTAGCATTTTCTATAACAAGATTTTTTAAAATCACATCTTTTGTGGACATTTAAAATACTATGTTGTGTTGTTTAGATTTTCTGAACTTCAGGAAATTTTAGGTATTGCTATTTTTTCTGTTCTAACTTTTCTTAAAATAATTAAATATATGAAATCAATATTATTTGTGCAAAGTTTTACAAAACTGCAATCTAGAGATCGCGGATAATGAAAGATTTTGAGTATAATGGAAAGTTGACAGTTTGAAGAAAGTGCAAAGAGGTTTGTATTTGCAAGAAATTTGCGTTATTGTGATAATGAGACAGTTAAAACAATGATCAGTCAAGCGATGACACATCCCTTACTCTGATGCCAGTACATTTGGAGTGGCTGTCTAAGTGGAAAACATGAAAATGATTACACAAAATGTCAGTTGAACAAGTTCCCAGAAAAGAAATAAGGCAATAGAAAAAAATATTTTAGATTCTCATTCCCCCCCCCCCCCCCACCCTGTCCAAAACCACCCGCCCCCAAAAACTTTATTGGTAAAAAAATTGGAACATAATCTGTTCCAAATAGAAAGGGGTTTAAGCCCATTCCAGATTCTGATGCTTAGATTATAAAGTAAAAATAAAAATATGGATGGCAATAATAACACAAAATTTTCATCATTTCAAAGCTTACCCAATGCGATTGTGTCATTATTAAAGACTGGTTTGGCATTTTAAGCATGGATAGGCACCAACCTGCTACTTTTGTTAGTTCTTACTTCTATTCTCAGGTATTATGTAAATAAAAAATAGAAAATAACTAGAAATGTGTCCATAGGACACGGATGCCCCCGCAGCGGTTTTTTCCCTTATGGGGAAAGGGTCCCCTTCCCCTACAATTCAGAAATTTGCAGGTCGTAAAATCTTGAAATTGGGAAAAAAATTAGTCCCAAAACAAGCCCAATTGGGATTTTTTCATAATTCATGTAAATTCACACTAGTGGTTTTAATCTGCTTCACAAAGAATCATAAGGTCAGGTTCCTGAACAGGAATGCCTTTAGTGATGTAAAATATTATGCCAGAATTAAGTTACTCCCAATCCAATGACTGCCTGTCCATAGAAATATAATTTCCATTGGCAGGAGAAGTTTCATTGAGGTTGCAATTAATGTGAAATGAATGTGCATTTGAAATTATAACCAAAGGGGGAAGGGTAGTGCGGTACAGTTTGTTTACGATGTGCGACATTTCTTGCGAAAAACTCCTTTGTCAATAGGGAAACGGCACTTTTTGTTGTTGGGAACAGTAGTTTTGGGGATTGGGAAAGGTCCCTTGATTGAATTGGGAAGACTCCTGTCAGCTTTGGGAATTGTACCCTTTTGGGGAGGTAGTTAAAGAAGAAAAAAAAACGCTGCCCCGCTATGCATCATTTTCAGACACTCAAGTGCAATCATGGGAATAATAGCATTTCAAAGACAGTGATGTGCGAGTAACTATACGAATAAACATAAACTTGAAGATCAAGTAAATCATTTGTATTTGTGGCACTGTTGTCTGCTCATTAGGGAAATGTCTGTGAAGAAGATGGCGGTAATGCAATGAAAATATTTATATAAAAAAAACAACTTATATACATGTTTGTATTATGCAAAGCTTTTGTTTACCTTTCAAAACAATTACATTTTTAAGCATTAAGTTATCATTTTCTATTTAAGGCAAAAAACTAGCTGTAAGGTAAGCTATTAATAATCATTCTATACCATTGTATCACATTGCAATCAACGCAAGTAGAATCCCTAATAATAAGACCATTCCACTATTAAGACAACTTAAAGAAGGGGTCCTGGTGTTTTTAGCAGGATTCACCAACATACCCATAATATTGTTCACAATTATGTACTTTTTAAGGAACTTCAGGCATGGGTATTGTACCTGACACACCGCCTTGTCATAGTGAACATTTGTGCCAAGTTATTTTGAATTCCCTTCATTCATAAAGAAGTTATAGCCCGAACAAGTAGATTAAAGTTTTAGTTACTGTGACCTTGACCTTGGACTTACAGGCATTGGTAATGTATGCAACACACCGCCTTGTCATGGTGAACATTTGTGCCAAGTAATTTTGAAAACCCTCCATTAAAAACAAAGGAATAGCCCGGACAAGAAAATTCTATTGTTAGTACCGGTAACAGTGACCTTGACCTTGGACCTTCAGGCATGGGCATGGTACGTGACACACCGCCTTGTCATGATGAACATTTGGTCATGATGAAAATTTGTGTCAAGTTATTTTGAAATCACTATATTCCTAATGAAGTTACAGCCTGGACAGAGTATTCTATTTTAAGTAACAGTGACCTTTACCTTTAACCTACAAGCATGGGCATGGTACAAGACACACACCCCTGTCATGGTGAACATTTGTGTCAAGTTATTTTGAAATCCCTCCATTCATAACGTACCTACAGGCTTGGGTATTGTGCGGACAAACAGCCTTGTCATGGTGAACATTTGTGCCAAATTATTTTGAAAACCCTCCTTCATAACAAAGTAACAGCAGCCTCGGTTAAGAAAATGTTATTTTTAGTAACAGTGACCTTGACCTTGGACCTACAGGCTTGGGTATTGTACGCAACACACCGTCTTGATATGGTGAACATTTGTGTCAAGTTATTTTGAAATCCCTCTATTCATAACGAACAGGGTTGCCAGCACCAAGGATGAAAAAAATTCCCTGACTTTTCCCTGACCAAATCAGGTTTTTCACTGACCAATAATACCGAAGGTAAATGGCCGCTAACACTCCTACTGCTGCCCAATCCACCCATAAGTACATTTTTATTATTTTAACGATATATTATGACATTATTTAACAATTAAAGCATCATTTATATATCAAGTATAAAGTTCGATAGATAGTGAAATATTAAATATGTACTCTTACAAGATTTAACCAATACATGCTTATACTTCTTAGATAATTGGCAAATAAGAATTCTTATTCTTCATAAAGAAACTAAATGAATAAACAACATAGTATAAAGCAAGAGATTATCACAACTGAAATTTAAGTATCCATTATTCACTAATGACTGGAATAATCATCAAATGCAGAGTAAAAGTAATATATACATAATCTGTAAAATGGGCAAGCAAACAACATACCATTTTACACAATTAAAACAACCCCTCAGACAGAATGCCCATACATGTTTCCTTCACGTTGTAAAAAAAATAGTTTTAAACATAACTCAAATATAATGCTGTTTACACCATACAAGTGAAACAAAACACACAATTTAGCCTGTTCAGTGCTTAGATAAACTTATAATAAAATGAATGAAGGTTTTGAAGATCCCTGTTCCAATCCAGTAAATATTAATAATTAATAGTGAAAAATATGTCAACCACATATACACTGGGCCTAATGGAAAATAGGTAAGTTGATGCAGAATGTATGCTTTTTGAAGTTTTTGTCACAAGATTAAAAAAAATCATGCACCTGTCATAAAAAATGATGAACTGAGCCACATAAAAAATATGTCAGGCATATCTACACATGTTACCAAGTACCTCTCTTGTTTAAAGTTTCAAGTCAGTATCTTGAAAACCTTAGAAGTAGTTTGTGCCGCAATATTTTTGAGTCGGCAGACTCAGTGAAAACCAATTTTCGACAATCGTTTTTGCTTTACTATGAACCTAACAATTTGAGGGTTGCATGCAATACTGTCCTAACTCCTTCTTTATTTCAATGTAGTAACGACAGTACTTGCATGCTACCATAGAAAGTATGCTTGCTACCCTAGAATATAGTTCTTAGTTTCAAAAAGTAAGTCAATGCTACAAAGCGGTCAATTTTGTAATTCTGTGCAAAACGATAAAATTTATATTTAAAAATATGGAATCAATCAATCAATATTTGAAGAAATTTAACTCGTGGAACGTTCGACAAGATTTTGAGTCATGAACGCGCATGAATACCTGATGGCGGAACGCCATATTGGATTCGACAACGTTCGGTGAAGACGAAAAATCCATCGTAATCAAATGAACAGTGAGTATTTATCGAGTTATTTTCGTGATGCAATGTTTTTATAACACCCAGGTTATATTTGAATGTATATTGACAATAGAAGTTCTCTTTGTAAATAGAATTATTCATATGGAAATGGAGGTGGATTTGGTGGTTTTCGAATGGTAGCCTACGTTACAAAATCATTGTAAAACTTTAAATTTTAGATTCGAAAGACTACACCGCAGTAAACGTGATTTTGGCTCTTTGGGTTTTATTGAACGGTTACGTCATTTAATTAATTAATGCACTCTCCAAAATGAAAGTAGGAGTCTCAAAATCGACCGTAGGGCTAAGCGAAACTTTTTTAATTTAGGGCCCTAATCATTGTGGATATTAATTGTGGAACCTTGTAGAGATGTAAGTAATCAAATTATTTCAATGTATTGCATTGAAAAAAGTTGGATTTTGAACGATTAACGAATTACTTGGTAAAATATCGTCACTCGTGTAAGAATTATATTCCCATTTGAATGCTTTGAAGTAAAACATAAAGCATCTGATTCACAATGATTTTTTTATAACATTTTGATCTATTGAAAATTATGTTTAAAGTAATTTAAGATTCATACATGAATTGATTTAACAGATATATTAATAAATATATATGGGGCCTCCGTGGCCGAGTGGTTAAAGTCATCGGTTTGACAACCACACGCCCCTCACCGCTGTGGGTTCGAGTCCTCCCGGAGTCGAACTCTTTCATGTGAGGAAGCTGTCTAGCTAGCTTACGGAAGGTCGGTGGTTCTACCCAGGTTCCCGCCCGTGCCTGAAACAATGCCCGGAGTGGCACCTGGGGTCTTCCTCCACCAGAAAATAGCTGGAATGTCTAGGTCCCCAATAGGGGTTCGACATTAATGGCAGATAGATATTAATAAATGCATTTTATGCATTTGATCATAAGAGCCTGAATTTCCATCAGAAAATATCCAGATCTAACCCATTTCCAAACCGTAACCAGCTACATAGTTGACACAAGATTTTCTGAAGTATAAAATTTCAAAGAAATGAAAATCTAATGTTTTCAATAATTGCGTGTTATATGTAGACCTTATGAAATCCGCTATCAGAAGTTTTTCCTACTTTTAGTTTTGTCTTACACTCCATTCCATATGTCTCACAGGTCATTTAATCAGAACAGATATTCTCAAAATTAATAACCCAGGGAAAACCATAAGAAGAAAAAGAGTAGCACCTCAGGGATTCACCAAGTTTATACAGAAATGGGAACTTCACAATATTTATTTAATAGTATCTCTTAAATGCATTTCAGGTAAATTTTGCATCCCGGAAGAAAGAATGAAGTATTTATTAATTGATTTAATCATTCATAAACAGGTTTAGATGATTTTTGGTTCTGGTCAGACATGATGTATCAACCATTTGAAGCGGTATAGAACTGTTTGACGTCATGCAATGAAGTGGACAACAAAAGTGAAGGCAGAAAATAATGTTTGAGTTAAATCCAGAATGACTGTTTAGGAGATGTAATTATTTTAAACAGTATATTTTAGTTTCTTTGTAATGCTTGAGCTGTGATAAGGCTGTCAACATTGCAACTGGTAAATTATTTTAACATGTTAATGGGTGGGGTACAAATCCGTTGCATTGGGAAAATCTAATATTTTTTCCTATCTGAATATTTTCTGATGGAAATTCAGGTTCCTGTAATTTGATAAATAACTCAAATTAGTTTCATAGTGTTAAATTAAGTCTTGTTAATAGTAGAATTGCCTAACAAAGTGACAATAAATTATGAAATGAAAACCAAAGATATACATTTTGTTCACTACAAACATGTGCCAAATTATAAAAATGAATATATTGTCTCCCTTTTGCTGTTACACCAGTATTAAGTATTGAAGTGAACCTAGGTTTACACAGTGTTTCAGTTCAATAAGTTAGATGTAACAAGTATTCATCTATTAGCCTTCCATTACAAATTGTTTTTAGGTAAAATAAACCAAAACTACTTAAGACATTAATTTTATGTCTATTTCATTCTATGATTTTTACCCAGACTTGAATTCTGATCAGCAATGTAAAATAAATTACCAGTAGTTATTTGAAAAGGAACCCACTTTGTGAATTTTAGTGATAACCCAATTTGACCAGTTTATAAGAGCAGTCATCACATTTTGACTTTTTGCAGTCTGATACTTTCTGGTTAATTTTAAAGTGACATGCCTGGATCCATATTTTACTTTTTCAAAAGAAGGAAACACATAATAACTCTGGCAGTGATGAAACAATATGGATACTTAATTCAGTTAATCAACAGTTAATCAATATAACTTTATGAAATTTTCTTGAACAGCTGTTGAAACAGGCATTTTAACTACAAAACAAATGACAGCACTCTTTTTTCACAGCAACTAAAGGAAAAACATTTTTCACAGTCCAAAAGATTGTGGGTGACTTTTTGTAGATACACCTCACACCTCAGACTGAATGGATTTCAATGCAGAATAGAAACAATCTGAAGAAAGACCATTCTAGCAAAGTACAAAATGAGAGTAAACTAATTGTTATGATCACTCACTTAAAAAATAAAATAAGTTATTATAAAGAATATTTGTAATTTGAGCAAAGATCAAAATAATTGTTATTATTTCATGGGTGCGTTTGCCTGAAAATCAGGTTTTTGTATGTCTAAAAATGATTGATTTTCTTCATTTACCCTAAATAAATTTTCAGGATTTCAGGTTTTTTAGAAATCCTAACTTGCACCCTTGCAATTTTGTGTTTGTTAATTTCAGTGATAAAATCAAATGAAAGAAATGTGCCATCTCTGGTTCAAAAAGCATGAAATTGGAAGAGGAGTGGAAGAAGGATAATGGTATATTAAATTTTATTAATTGACTATTAATAGGGCTCTCACCAGACTTGCAAATCAGGGAGAGTTTTGTCATAATTTACTGCATTATGGAGAAGTTTGCAGTCAACAGCTTTCTTTCCCTATATCGTAAATACAAAATGACTTCTAACAAAGCTCAACAAAGAGGGAAGTCTGGTCACTTTTGATGAGACTAATTCCTTCAAGTCTCTCTCTAGTGAGAGCCCTGTATTAATATACAGTAAAGGCATTGCATACTTTGCCCTTTTCTTTTACATGACTGTAGTGTGGCAAAATCTCGAGGCATGTCATCACCTGACTTGAACATGCCATTTTCCTGGCAGACACTACATGGTACACCACATCAATACTTAAGTATTTTATAATGGCCCAGCAATTCTCATATTGGTCCAGAACACCTGTATTGGCCCAGTTTAGTCTTCATATGAATTTGAACATGTTATTGGGCCTCGCGCTGTCATATTTACCCTCGGCCTTCTGCCTCAGGCATATATGACTACCTTTGACCCAATAACAAGGTCAACTTGAATTCACCTGATTATTAACATTATATATAACAATATTCATCTGTGGGCCACCTTGAACTAACACGATGGGTTGCTTATTTGTTTTTTAAGTTGGGTAATCTCATATAAATGTGTCTCAAAAATCCAATGCTGTTTCAACTTTCATGGTTAATAACTTGACCCTTTGCTCCATTTACACGCCATTTTACCACATGGCGAGGGCTTAGTGCGAAACTATTCTATCTGACATTTTTTCCAAAAATCATGTTTTTGCAGAAAAGGATACACCAAGACATGACACATGTCCTGTAAAAAGGATTAAATGATTTTCTAAAAAATGACTTTGGAAAGAGAAATTGGTCATAATATTCTATCTGACTTTTGGTCTTTTTGTTTAGTGCGAAACTATTCTATGTGACATTTTTGTTAATAAAACCAAAAAATATTTTGCTTATGATTATTGATATTGTCTCTGGCATATGAAAAGTTATGTAAAAGTTAAAAAATTAAAAAGAAATCTTCAAGAAACCTGATTTTTAGAACTTAAACAGAAGCAGTTGCTTCCTAGTTGTTCATTTTAGCACAAATGATTTGTTTTGCAATGTTCTTAATAGGTAGAAAGGATAAATTAATTGCGTAATGAGAAAGCAAGTGTCATAAAAGTACTCCTGGTTCAATATGAATACATATATAATATACATGAAAGAATTAACAATGGTAGTATGGTAGAGAAGACACTCATTTAAGAATAAGCCTTATGTATGTCTGTCTATTAAAGTTACATGTACCAATCTATAAAACTTCGGCTAAGGTACTCAGACATATTGTAGTAAAAATGAGTATTTTTCTAGATAAACAGTACTGAAAATCCTGAAATGAACAATTTTGCTGATCCTGCTCCGGTTGGTTTCCTGCTGTATCAGCTTATCACTTTTAACCACTCCAATTCCAATCCAATCCCATTTCAATGGCATTCCAATTCTTTTGACCCTAATGATGTGCTCCATATGATCGTTGCACCCCACTCCATTCCTTTTTTGTTACTATTTCATATATTTTCACTTTCTTTTTATTGATATTTAAATTGGTCTATATTCTGAAGGAAATGCATTAAATCATTTTCATATTTTGCAAATAGTATTAACTGACCTTCAATACTGCAATACTGAAGTGACTGGATTTGCAATAAAATGTTTTAATGATTTTTGTATATTAATAAAACGAAAAGTGATTTATGATTTCTTGTGCGTTCATATTTTTTTTCTATTCCATGGAATTTAGTTTGTGTTTATAGGCATTTCGTTTATAAATATGACAAGATGTTTTAACCCTTTTCTCCATAAATACACATTTTTACGCATGTGCAACCAGTGCAGATCCAGATGCCCTTATGGTCAGGATCTGCACTGGTCGCATTTTGGTCGAAAATAATTAAATGAATCAAAAGGCGAACAGTTTAGATCCTGATCAGATGACACTGATGTGCCGGGTGATCTGGATTTAAACTGCTTGCCCTTGCAATAAAGGTGTATTTATGGAGGAAAGGGATAAAGAAATAAATCTGAATAGTCATGCATCTAAATATTTTGCTGAGATACTCCTTGAATCAAAATATTTAATTAGTGTAACATTAGTTTCAAATTATTACCATCGATAACAGAAAGGCACTTACTTTTTCCAAAATTTATGTTTGTTTTCATAAAAGAACAGGTAGAAGTGGAAAAAGGTTTTGAAGAGCTATTACAAATAACAGATAAGCTGCTATTAGTAGCAGTAGGCTCTGATCCAGTCAAAAGTCTCCAGTCTTTTGGTGTCTAGCAGTCCAAGTGCTGAACCCGAGGTTGTTTAGGAGCCTGTGTATTATTTTGAATTATTTTTATGTAGAAGTAAAAAATATCCAACACAAAAGCAAGCCGTTTAAGTTAAATTATTTACATGTCAGTTATTTTTAATTTAAAGAGATAAATAGTGATTTAATAATCATTATAATTTTATTATCTCATGTGATTGAGGTGTTAGTTTATGTTACTGAATCCATGAGGAAAGAAATAAAATCAAGAACAAAAAAAGTGTAAGAGACCCATTTTTCAAATCTTGAGTTAACATCAGTGGAGACCCACAGTACTCTATATCGAGGGCTTAGCGCAAAACTATTGTAACTACATATTTTTCAGAAATTCACTTTTTTATACTTTTTTATTCCACAGGAGGTGATGCATCTTCTGTAAAAATATTGGAGCTCTGAGTAATATAGAAATAACTAAAATTTCAGTTTTAAAAAAATATTGTATCTCAGATAAACACAGATTGTCATGCAAAACTATGGTAACTAGACTTACCATAGTTTTGCATTATAAATACAACTCCTGAAAACAATTTTATAGTGCAAAACTATTGTATGTTGACTTACAATAGTTTTGCACTACAATACAAGGGAGTAGTTGTGGAAAACTATTGTAAAATGAAAATGACACTAACATTTTGGCATAAGGATAAATAAGAAAAATATTCTTGTGAGTTTTATAACATCTACTTCATGAAAAAAAAAAGAAAAAAAAAAGATCTTAAAATACATCAATTCTTTTGATGGTGAAACTGATAAAAAATACTTACTTCTCCCCATGAAATTCAAATTCAAATAAGTAAGTGAAGCGGTAAAATTCAAATGTAAAATCAAGGCATCACAGGAAAGTGACCAGGTAAATATGAATTATTCCTATAAATTCAATCACAGTTATCATGAACATAATTATAATTTAAATAAATACTAAATAAATTGATACAGAAAAAATATTGATATTTATTACTTAATGATAAAATAGGTGGGGTAAAATTGTAATTTATGGTAGCGGTATTTATACTAAGTCTTAAAATCATATTTTATAGCAAGACATGCTGTAGCTGATTTTTTTCTAATGTAATTGACAGGAGCTCAATAGTTTTATTAGAAAATTTAATGTTATTTCTAACTTTAACCAGAAATATTCATTTTCTGAATCATAATCTTTCAGATTGAAGTACACTGTGAAATATTGACTACTAAACAAAATTAATGAGCTTATTTTATATTAAACCACTACAGAAAATAAAAAAGGGGGCAAAGTTTCATTTTTTGACATTTTGTGAAACTATAATGTTGGTTACTCATGTTTCTAGAATGCTTTCTGTGCAAGCCACACGAAGTCAGGCACATGTGCATTACCTTGGTGCGGGAAGGCAGTGTGTTGCGAACAGCTATGAAGCAATTATAATGTCCAAGAAAAAATCTCCCGGAAATTGGGTAGCTGAAGACCTGGATTTTATTCTTGATAATGGTGACCATCTCTATCATGACATTGGTTTAAGTGGCCACTTACTGGTAACAGACCTGCCAGATGCACATGGCCCATACAAACTCAGTATATTGTCCACATGTGCCGGATCTATTAACTCTAAAAATGCTGAAAAGCCTTACATGACATTAGCCCAGTCCCTTGAAACAATAACTGAACATTGTTTTCTTACAATCAACTGTTACACTATTGCCATTATAAAAGAGAATTCAATATTTTATGTGTTTGATCCTCACTCTCGAAACGATGCTGGAATGGCTCATGTTGACGGTACAGCGGTTCTTACTGCTCATAAATCGCTGTTTCACCTCCATCAGTTCATACTGCATCTATGTGCAAGTTTAGGGTGTTACAAAGAAAATAATCCAGTGAGCATTGTACCTTTTGAACTGACACATGTTTCAATCATGGACTCTTCATGTTCAACAGATTCAGAATTTGATGGTTTCAGTGAAATGGATGATGACGAGTATAATCGTTTAACAGCGATCAACAAAGATGAGTTGAGTGCAACAATAAGACATATTGGAAATGAGGAAGAAGATACATGTAGTGACAGCTTATTTTCAAGTACTCGTACCAGTAAAACTGGTAGTCATTGTTCAGATATAACATTTGATAGTGACTCTGAAGACAATCTGCCACTTTCAAGATTTGTTAAAAATAAAAATATCTTACCTCTTGCACAGTCTCACTTGGCACATGAAGATCTGAGTTCAGACAGTTTCACTGAATCCTCAGGCAGTGAATACAAGTTCACTCCACATGAAATGAAATTACTTGAAGCAAATCTGTCTGAATCAGATCTTGATGTATCAAGTGAAGACGGTAACATTAAAAATTTGAAACAAACAAAAAGAAATGCAAAAAGAGTAAGTTTTAAAAAAAAATCTGTAAGCCAAACATCTAAAATACACTCATTGTTTCAGGATGATATTTCAGAAGCAATGTCTAGTCTAGTATGTAACAGTGGGTTCACAGCAGAGTTAGGGGAACAGGACCATAATACAGGTATGGGGAGTATGGAAAGTTGGGTGCTGTGTAACAGTGGGTGTACAGCAGAGTTAGGGGAACAGGACCATAATACAAGTATGGGGAGTATGGAAAGTTGGGTACAGAGTTCCGGTGGGTGTACAGCAGAGTTAGGGGAACAGGACCATAATACAAGTATGGGGAGTATGGAAAGTTGGGTACAGAGTTCCAGTGGGTGTACAGCAGAGTTAGGGGAACAGGACCATAATACAAGTATGGGGAGTATGGAAAGTTGGGTACAGAGTTCCAGTTGGTGTACAGCAGAGTTAGGGGAACAGGACCATAATACAAGTATGGGGAGTATGGAAAGTTGGGTACAGAGTTCCAGTGGGTGTACAGCAGAGTTAGGGGAACAGGGCCATAATACAAGTATGGGGAATATGGAAAGTTGGGTCCATTGTAACAATGGGTTTACAACAGAGATAGGGGAACAAGAACTTGACATACATAATGCAAGTATGGGTAGTATGGAAAGTTGGCTAGAATGCAACAGTGGGTTTTCAACAGAGTTAGGGGAACAAGACATACTTAATACAAGTATGGGTAGTATAGAAAGTTGGCTACAATTAAACAGTGGGTTTTCAACAGACTTAGGAGCACAGGAACTTGACTTGCATAATGCAAGAATGGGTAGTATGGATAGTCGGCAGGAATGTAGTGGGTATGAAAATGAAACAGGCAGTTCACTGACAGGTCATGGTGATGCAACTGATAATCAGTCTCGCAATAGTGCTGAAGATATTAGTATATTAGAGTCAAGCCAAAGAAAACACAGTAGGGGGCGAAAGCGGACATGTAATCCTGATGAATGGGCAAGGCATATAGCAAAACGAAAAAAAAACTCTGGAAAGGAGTTTACAAATCATCAAGGTAAGTTCCGTGCTGCTAAGCAGTTGAAGAAAGGCTGTGGACTAAAATGCAGGTACCAGTGTCATTTGAAAATAGACAGAAAGAACAGGGAGAATATTTTTCATGATTTCTGGCACCTAAGTGAAATAACAAGCCAAAGACAATTCCTTCTTAAATACTCTAATCCTAAAACAAAAGTAAGTAACAAGACTCAATGTAGTTCTAGAAGAGCTAAGTCATTCCAGTGGTCGTTACCTTGTAGTGGTACAGTCATTAGAGTATGTAAAACATTTTTTCTCCACACTTTGAACATATCAGACCAGATGGTTCATACGGCAATTAAAAAATCTGCAAAACTACCAGGAGTTTGTGAGCCTGAGATGAGAGGCAAACATAATACAAGGCCAAATAGAACACCTGACCATGTAATAGAGTTCATTAAAAAACACATAGAATCTTTCCCTACAATAGAATCTCATTATTGTAGGAAAGATTCTAAGAAAATGTACCTGTCACCTGAACTCAGTGTTCCAAAAATGTACAGACTTTATTTGGAAAAAACTGCTGAAACAGGTATTGAACCGGTTAACATGTCTGTTTACAGACATATATTTGACCATTGTTATAATTTGGGATTCCACAGACCCATCAAAGATCAGTGTGATATTTGTAACAGTTACAGGAATGCCACTGAAAGTGAAAAGGCAAGTATGGCAGGTATGTATGAGTCCCATAAAAAGAACGCAAATGCAGCAAGGACAAACAAAGAACAGGATAAGATGCAAGCTGTGGGTAAAGAAGACAGCAAACTTGTAGCTGCATGCTTTGACATGCAAGAAGTACTCATGACACCAAAAGGGTTTGAGTCTGCCCTCTACTACAAGCGTAGGTTAAACACATTCAATTTTAGTATTTACAACCTTGGAACATCTGAAGCTAATTGCTATGTGTGGAACGAGTCAATTTCTGGAAGAGGTGCTTGCGAAATAGCATCATGTGTCTTTTCATTTGTGGAGGCTATGGCAAAGAAAGGTAAAACTAGATTTGTGTTCTTTTCAGACAATTGCTGGGCTCAAAATAAAAATAAATATTATGTCTCTATGATGTGGTATGCAGTGCAGAAATTTAACCTTGATTTCATTCATCACAAGTACTTGGAAAAGGGCCACACTCAAAATGAGAATGACTCTGTCCATGCAGCCATTGAATCTGCAAGTAAGTATATTTCTATTTATTCAACAGCACAATGGGCTGCTACTATCAGAGCTGCAAGGGCCAGTAAACCATACCTTGTGACTGAAATGGACATTTCAAACTTTTATGACTTTAAGCAGGTGGCTGGGTTACTCAAAAATTTTGATATGGATGTTGAAAGAAATAAGGTTCATTGGCCTCAAATTAGAACTCTGCAAATTATGAGAGAGCATCAAAATCTGATGGTGTTTCAATATGAATATGATGGGGAATTACACTATATTAACTTAATTCAGAGACTGAGGCGTTCACATGAAGTGCCACTTCCAGAAAATATTACACTCTCAAACCTCCATACTGATAGACCCACCATCAAATGGGACAAGTATAGGGATCTGCTGTACCTTTGCCAAACTGGAATTATTCCAAGAGCACATCATGCATTTTACCTGATGCTGCCACATGAAACTAAGTAACTGTCTTGCAGATTGTTATCAGTCTTTGCAGAAATTACTTTTAAGGCCACTTACCGAGTTACATAAAGTGTAATGTTACTAAACTAGGCTTTGCAAATTACAGAAACTTAAACAGTAAGAGTTGTTTTGGGAAAGGTGTAGAAATTTAGTCAGTTAAATGTCAAAATAATGTGAGATATCAGAGAAGGTTACTTTCAAATTATCACCAGCATAGTAGAGTCAAATAATTTTTATGAAGGCTGTTGTTTAGATAGGTTCCAGATCTATCCGTATACCATCAACTATTTTCTGTGTAGATTGCAGCTGTAGAAGAGTACTATGAGTTGTTTTCTTTATTGTTGCAAAGAGAGTTGTTTTCTTTATTGTTGCAAAGAGTTGTTTTTTTATTGTTGCAAAGAAATTGTAAATACTATGAATTGTATAATGTCAGACTACACTGGGATTTTAAATTAGGAACTCAATTATTTGTTTGCATCACTGTAATGTTGCAGTCAAACCTGTCTTCAAAGACCACTTGGGGTCTTTCTTCACAGGTGAATTTAATGTTCTTTAAATAGTCTGTGGGACAAATAAATTGTGGTCTTTATCTATGTGTGGTCTTTGTTTACAGGTGATCTTTAGCACAGGTTTGACTTTACTTAAATGTACACTTAGTCAAGGTTACAGTCATTTACCGAGTGCATAGTTTACCTGTGTTCTTGTTTCAATGATCATGTTACTGAGACACATGGCTTTGTATGGTTTGATTATGATATAGTAATGTTTAGTTATACTAAACTCTGCAAACTTTCATGCATTGTAAATATTGGACTGTATGAGGCAGGCAATGCTGAAGAATAGTTCAATAATATACATGCTTGGTAGTTTGAGGCCTATAATAGTTGATGAATTACTTAAAATTCTGCAAATATTGATTCTAGTTATATTAAATAGTTGTAATATTAATACAATTAAATTTTCAGTACAAATGAATAATTAAAATAGTCATAAATACAACATGTAACCATAGAAAATAAATTTTTAAATATATTTATACAGAAATTTATAATATGTAGATATAATATTGTTGGATAGCAAGAACAAAGGGATGACATTAATATTTGAAATTTAATTACTGTAAATTTGTTTATTAAAGTCAAATTAAAAAGCAAGTCACTGTTCAACTAAAAATGTTTAGATTGTTATAATATATCCTCTTTTCACACTCCATAAAAATACTATTTGAAAAAAAACACAATCCAAAACACTGCAAGTTGCCAATCTGTTAACAAATAGTATGCTTACATTCTTGTTTTGGTTACCGGTATTAGTCACAAACTGCATAATGGCGAGAAATGTTTCAAAATTTGCTTTCATAATATCAGATTATATAATCACTTTAGTTCAAACAATGTAAGTACCATTGAAATGAAGAGTTTTTCTTTTTTTTGCACTGAGGTAACTATTACGTAGCTAGGAAAACTGTATAAATTGATTCAGAACTGTATTTAATATAATTGCAAACTATGTTTTAACATAATGATTGTAAAATTTTATTATTGTAACATTTTGTGTGCTAATACAGAATTATATTTTGAACATTTCACAATTACAATAGTTTTGCATGTACATTTTAGGAACATTTTCAAAATTTATTTTGCAAAACTATTGCAAGTCAACATACAATAGTTTTGCATTCCTAATTTTTTTGGAAAATTAACGATTTTTACTGCAAAACTATGGTAAGTCAAAAAAATTAAATAAAATCATAATTTAATTTGTTATCATAAAATTAATATATTGATAATATTTCTTACATGAAATAATGAACACATATGAAAAATGTGTTTAATAAAGTTAATATTAAAGAAGTTGTTTAGTTTTTTCCTTCTCCTGTAAAATTTGCCAAAATAGAGTTACAATAGTTTTGCGCTAAGCCCTCGATATATCATATAAAAGTACAAGTTAGATATTAAGGCAATAGAAAAAATATTTTAGATTCCTGTCCAAAACCACCCGCCCCCAAAAAATTTATTGGTAAAAAAATCGAAACATATTCTGTTCCGGACAGAACAGGTTTTAGACCATCCTGAAATACCTTCTTAAGGTATTTCGTTAATAAAAAATAAAAATTAAAAAGTGCCCACCCGCCCCTTTTTTCACCAAAATCCGGATGAGAATCTTATCATTTATTTTCTCGGCCTAAATAGATAATGCTGATGAAAGGTAAATGGAACTTTAACCTTCTACTCAGTGGATATGATAGGCATAAACTGCATAAATTGCATTAGTGTAAATCCAGATGAGCATGCACATGCATGCAGTATGATCAGGATCTAAAGACTAAATTGCTTTTAGATTCATTAGCTTATTCTGACTAAAAAGCGAACAGTGTATAATACCTATATGTGACATCATTGATATGTAGTCTGATCTGGTTCTACAGTGGTAGGACATGGGATATAAGGCAGGGATCAGCTTGGGCTGTCAGAACAGGGAGAAGTTTTTCCAAATATTGGGATAAGTTAACTTTGACTTAAGCAATTTGTATGAAATATATAGGGAAAAACTTCTCCCTTGGGAGAAGTTTGTGGCATCAGGAGACTATTTCTCCCAAGTCTTCCTCTAAGCCATTCTATGTAAGGTCAAAGACAATGTCATACATTGAATCTGATAAGTATATTATTTTACCCTCCTTGTCTCACACATTAAGCACAAGGCTATTTTGGATTTTAAAAAATGTTTAGATTACTTACTCATACTGTGTATGGCTTTCAATTACACCCTCTAAGTTTTAAAATAAATAAAGGCATTGATCATGGCCAGTCTTTCTTTTGCTTGTATCAATCCAACACAGTATTACCAAGAATATGAGTGGCACACCAATGATCTTGAACATTCTATTAAAATGTGAAAGATCTAAAAAAAATCATGTCTACTATCTTTGGTATTGAGCATATTTTACATTGATGTTAAGATTTAATTATAAACAAAAGATTGTTTAAAAAATAAAATAAATGCTAATAAAAAAATTTGCTTCATATTTAATTTACCTATATAAAACTTTTCATTTAAAAACAACATGATAACATCTTATCACATTTTTTATGGTAATAATTTGTCAAAAAATACTGTAAAAGCATCACGTCAGTGTTACATAGAATAGTTTCGCACTGAAAAAACAAGACATGCCACTTGAAATTTCAGTGCGAAACTATTCTATGTGACATTTTTTCAAATTATTGCAGAAATATAATGAACTAACTCAGATTTACATAAAATAATTCAATTACTTGTTAAAAGAAAGAATTTTATTTTTCACATAGAATAGTTTCGCACTAAGATTTATAGTCCGGTAGACCCATTTTTCAGCGCAAAAGTATTCTATGTGACATTTTCAGCAAAATAACTTTTTTCTTAAAATATTTTTTGAAAATTTACACCTGGTTATATGTAAACATAAAATATGAAAAACATTTGTGGATAACTTTAAATTTTTTTTTAGTTTTAACAAAATAAAACAGTTTTTTGCTTCTCCTGAAAAGTTTTCTAAAATGCAGATAGAATAGTTTCGCACTAAGCCCTCGATGGGTAACCAGTGTAAATCCACATCAGTTAGAGATAGCACAAATGTAGCTCCAGACTAGCTTGCACATCAGACATTTTGAGGTCTCATCATTCTGTATCTACTCTGTTCATTAGATACATTTAAAGCTCTAATTAACAGGAAGGAGATGTGTCAGCACCTAGATTTACAATAGTTGCTCATGTGTTAAAAGGTGTATCCAACGAATAAAATGAAGTATCAAAATGCAGGTGTTTTTTTGTAGTAATTAACCCTTTACTATAATATTATACACATTTTCATGCCTTTTCATGATCTGATCTGGATCTGCACAGGTCACATTGTGGTCAGAAATAACCTATTGAAATTTGAATAAAAAAGCTAACACCGTAACGGTTTAGATCATAATCAGGCAGTATGGATGTGTCGGCTGATCTAGATCTACACTGATTTCCCATGCCATTAAGGCATATGGAGGTAAAGGTTAAATGGGATAAATTGTGTATGAGCCTATAGGAACTGAAGATGGCTTGAAGCTTACATCAGAAATACCTCTTTTTTGTGATATTTATAAAAATAGATGAATTATGACAACATTGTAATCTGTTAACTAACCTGCAACATCAAATTATGTACAACTTCATAAGCAACAAAAAGTACAGTGAAATTGGTTTTGGTTATTTGTTATGATTAAAATACAACAATGTTGTTGAACATTTATTTTCAGCCATGTGTATCATCAGTCTTGTGAAAGCTGTGGACTTGAAATGTCTGCAGAATTGGTAGAACATAAAGAAGCAGAATATGAATGTTACTGTAGAAAATGAAGACAAGGTTTGCATTTTTTATTTTCATTTATTAAAGCTGCATGAATGTATGATTGAGACACACTAAATCTATCTGTATATGTTGGTATTAAGTTTTGTATCTTGTAACAAGAAAACATAAAATTGTGTTTATATGTATGTGTTGACTTGTGAGACCTCAGTTCACAAGAAAATTAATCATCCTATATAAAAATTACTGTGTTGTTTTTGCCCCTTTCTTCCATGAATACATGACATGAGTGACCAGTGTATATCCAGATCAGCAGGCATATCTGTGCAGTCTTAACAGGATCTACACGGTTCATAATAAGCATCATGAGGCTATTTCTTACAAATATGCAAACAGTGTAGATTCCAATCAGATCCAGATCAGACATCAAAGTTGTTCTTGCCGATACATGTACTGATGTATTGTTTTCCAGGTGTCCACTAGCTGCTTAATCTAAAGGGTCATTTTTTAGTGTCGCCCTTTCAAAGAAAAGGCAATACATAGGGATCGCTTTGTCTGTCCGTCCATCTGTCCCAAAAACTTAATGTTGGTTATAATTTTGCCATTTCTTAATATTTCTTTATGAAATTTTCAAATTATATTGTTTGTGACAACATGCTTGAGCTGATATTAATTTTCAGGTCAAGGTCACATTTGATGGAGTTAATCCCTTTTTGTACTTTTTTTTAACAGAAAAAATTAATGTTGACTTTAACTTTGACTTTTCTTAATATTTCTACATCAAACTTTCAAATTATATTGCTCATGACAACACAATCATCATGACTCCAAGTTCTTTATGTCAAGATGGGGTTATTCCCTTTTTTGTTCTTGCATTTTTAACTTGATCTAGTTCCCAGGGCGACACAAATGAACACCCATCTAATGTAACTTTTTGTTGGATTCTGGCAATTAATAACCAAAATTACCCTTAATTTAAAGAAAACAAAGACACTTCAGCTAAAATCATTACAACTTCAATATAAATAGGTTATTTGTTGAAATTAATATTTCAGGATAACAGCTCTACATGGAATGCTGTGAGGAGACCAGTTTGACAATTCTGTCTACGACTGTCTGAGGGAGCATACAGCCTTTAGATTGCCACTAATTCCTGCAATGGAGCATGCTGCTTTTGTAATGGACAAGAATAAAAAAATCACAAATGTCGATACAAATAGTGGATGTGTAATTGTGTGTTTGAACATTATTTGCTGAACAATAGAACCATTGAAATAAACCATAGTGTCACTTGTAGTATTATTTTAAATCATGTGACCCAATTCTGTTTGTCGATTTCAAGTTTGAATATTCAAAGATTATGACTAGCTTAGCTACTTTTTTCTGTCATTGGTGTCACCGTATCTCAACTCAGAATTTTAGTTGCTGTCTAATGATACTGCGCTTGCAAACAACTGCTCACAGGATTCTTCCACACTTACAAAAGTATTCACGCCATTAAGGTAATATTCCATTCGTCATTGCACTCTCATTGATAAAATGAAAAATTAAAAAGTCTCTCTAAATGCAAAATGCAAGGACGAATGGAGTAATACCTTTAAAAAAAGCGTTGTGTTTGAGAACTGACCAGCGTTGTTTCACTGTTGACCATATGACCTATGAAGTATGATATCCTTCACTTAATTGTGATTGGTCAATTTCATTTTATTGTCTACAAGTCCAATCATATTCAAATTATGCCTTTAGACATATTGTCCTACCACCAGGTTCGCTTTCCATGTCACCACGTCTGCAAACTTGATAGCAGTATTTGTCTTGACTTGTTAATTGGACATTAATTGTTTTTGGGGTCGAAGATCTATGTCTCGGAGGACATAAAGTTAATTGTTCCCCGTTCTTGAGGCAAAAGGTTATTTCTGGTCCAACTTAATCAAACCCAAAAATCCATTGCTTTTCAATTGTGTTTTGGTGGCCGACTCATCAGTACCTCCAGTCCTTTGATTTAAAAATCCTGCCGTTATACAAAAACTAGGTTGCTGTGAACTGAATGTTGGAAAACAGATTTTGTACATGAGATGTTCACACATTATGATAGTCACTTCTGCCAATTATTTTAAAATCCAACCATAGATGAAAATATATGGACAAAGACACAAACTATCATCAGTAAGCCCTGTATAGCAGAAAATGCTAAGTTCAGAGCGTTGCTTTGAGCTGGCTCTTGGTGGGAAGAACACGGGTTTTGTGTGTAGCACTATGTTATTATAATTTCTGGAGGCAAGGGTTGCAGAGCATTTCAGTCTTCAGGCAATTTTTTTAAATATAAGAACTTTTATTATAATACACAATTATGAAAAAGGTTCATAATAGAAAATTTGTAAATGCAATCTTTAATAAAATAGAACAATTTTTTTCTTTCAAATTTATTTTTCACTGACTTTTCACTGACTTTTCAGGATTTTTATTTTTCACTGACCAATTTTCAAAATTCCCTGACAATTCCCTGACCTTGAAAAAAAATCAAATTTCCCTGACTTTTCAAGTCCTCTGGCAACCCTGACGAAGTTACAGCCCGGACAAGAATATTCTATTTTTAGTAACAGTGACCTTGACCTTGGATCTACAGGCATGGGCATTGTGTGGACACACCGCCTTGTCATGGTGAACATTTGTGCCAAGTTATTTTGAAATCCCTCAATTCATAAGAAAGTAACAGCCCGGTTAAGAGAATTCTATTTTTAGTAACAGTGACCTTGACCTTGGACCTACAGGCTTGGGTATTGTACGCAACACATTGTCTTGATATGGTGAACAATTATACCAAGTTATTTTAAAATCCAATAAGAAATAACTAAGTTACAGAGCGGACACAATTTTGCAAGAAAATTATATTTTTAGTAACAGTGACCTTGACCTTGGACCTGCAGGCATGGGTATTGTACGCGACACACTGCCATGTCATGGTAAACATTTGTGCCAAGTTATATTGAAATCACTCCATTCATCACGTAACAGCCCGGATAAGAAAATTCTATTTTTTGTAACAGTGACCTTGACCTTTGACCTACAGGATTGGGTATTGTATGCGAGACACCGTCTTGATATGGTGAACATTTATACAAAGTTATTTTAAAATCCAATAAGAAATAACAAAGTTACAGAGCGCACACGATTTTCGAACATACACACATACACACACGGACAGGGTGAACACTAGACAACTATATGCCCTTCTGCCATTACATGGCGGGGGCATAAAAAGAGTCTACCCGCACACTTTTTTCCCAAAATCAGGATGAGAATCTTAACAATTTATTTTCTTTGGTCCAAGTCTCAACAACTCAATCTGAAAGTTTAACAGAACAAGATGTTTTCTTAACCGGTCAGTTTGAATATTTAACTGCACAAAATTAAAAGTCTGCGTATATCAAATAAAATAAATTAATTTATTATATATCTAATAAATGTAACCAATCGACAATCTGCATTGGTACCACGTGACCAGGGATTCTAAAATTAGCGGCAGGCCGGTCATTGACCGATTTTCGGGAAGAATGTCCGATTGAAATTTCAAAATTGGTTTAAAAAATCGGTCATGAATATTGGCCTACAAACTGTTACAAAATTTCCTACATATACATTTTTTCACAGCTAATCACCTATTAACCTGTCAATTAGCGACTTCACAAGTCTGCTACCATGACTACCACGACTACATGTTCCGCGAATAGCCTGCAGCATAGATGAAACATGATGTGGTCAGTCTCATTTTAACAACGGGCGGGTTATTTATTTTCCAAAAATGGACTGCGCTAGTCTAAGGCTGTTTGACTTTAGAATTTAAGATAGCAATACAAATGGTTGTATTAATTAACGTGAACGATAAAACAGTTTGCATTTTATTGACAGACGTGTTAGTCTGATATGTGCGTAATTCCAAAAGACCGATGACCGAAACTTGCTGTTTATCAAATTTAAAGAAAACTTATATCATGCGAATTTTACTTGAACTGTTAGCATTTAACAACAAATTTGTAATGGCTCAAATGAATATATACTTAAATGTGAAAAATTCGAGTGACCGGCTTGCTGGGTACTTACACATATGACGATTCAAATAAATTTCAAATTTACAAAAATCTACGTAATCAACATTTATTTCCGACTCTGAGTAATGTTGCATACGCAGACTCTTGTAAGTTCGTAGATTCAAAAATTACTACATCCGGTAAAGAAAAGAATAATATTTCAATAAAGTGTTACAAAGCATGGTGTGATCGACGTATATTAACGTAAAGCGAATACTTGCCTCCCGAAATTCCAAAGAGATAAAACATTTTTAATTACTAAATAATCCACTTCACAATCGCTATGATCACTGCTGAAGAAACCTGTTTTGAACCATTACGTCACGTTTTAAATGCATGGAATGCTTGTATATTACAACAAAGACGCCGATCGCCGTAAACTTCAAACGTCGCGTGCCACTCTTATAAATTGATCAAAGAATTTTTCGGTCTACAGCTGGAAAACCATTAATCTGTTTAGAGGTTGTAGGATATCACCGACGGGAAAATATGCCGGAAAAGAGAGATGGACTGGGGCTCAGGAGAGTGAAATACGCTGAACGCGGGGACCTGAAGTCACTGTTCGTGTGGACAGGAAGTCGCTGTTCAAGCGAACTGGAAGTCAGCAAAATGTCAATTTTGGCGCCAATGTCCGATTGGGATTTTGAAATTTTAGAATCCCTGCACGTGACCGTCCAATATATTCCCGTATTGGATCCAAAACATATATATTAATTTCATATTGGACGGTTGGGTACATGTGCACTAAACGCTTGTTAGTATATGTTTAAAACTGCTTGTAAAGCGTCTAGCTGACCAGGAAGCGTTGTTTTGTTTTGTCAGAAGTCAAAATGTTGACAGATGAAGAAGTTGGGGATGATGATGATGTATATTTCAAATTAAACGAAAGATATATAATAAAAAGGTTATTATACATTTAACTGCACAATACGGAATATATTTGGATTCTTACACAGCTTGAAAAGTCATATTGGACTCGCCTATTGACTCGTCCAATATGACTTTTCAAGCTGTGTACTTGTTCAAATATATTCCCATATTGTACAGTAAAATGTATAATAGCCTATAAATATTTCTATCTTTCACTGGTAAAAACAACTTTTTTTTAAGCTTTTAGTGCAAAATTTGAGTGAATTTGACAGAAAAGTTCCAAGAAATGGCACCCAAACCTCTTATGACGCGATGTCATGACGTCAAATACACAAATTTGAGCCGTTTTCTAAATTTGCTCAAATGAGCGTTTGGATACTAACGTGAAAAATCAGTGAAAATAAAAATGATATTATGTTTGAAACAGTGAAATACCACTTTTATTTCACCGGGAAAATTCACTGAAAAGCATAAAATAAAATTCATCTCACAATACAATAAACTAATAACTAAAACATGATGAGACAGAGACATTATAGAAAACTAAATGAATATGATAAAAACCACTGTCAACATAAAAGCATATCTAGGGAATTCTTCAATATGAGAAGTGTTCATGTCATTCTGTCAATGCTGAACATAAGACAGCTCTGGCGTTCCATAAAGTACATAATGGCATATGGGGAACCGTAATGTGCCGGCTCCTTGTGTGACACTTATTTTTTGTAACACGGTTTAGGTCGTTTTCAAGTATTAAATATAAAAAAGCACTCTTAAATATTACTTTTTCAAAGCTGCTTATCAACTTACGTAAACAAGAAAATTCGTTAAATTTATATCCCTCGTCAAATACTGGTTACTACTAACACAACAACTAACATATTTTTATATTTATCATGTCGTAAGCAGTTGCAAAAAATAGGGCGGAAACTAATATTGCTCTTCATGCACAATACAGTCTAACCTGTGTGTAGCAGCCAGCCAAGGGAAGCAGCCAATTTTGCCGCTGTAGGCAGGTGACCTCTGATCGGAGGGTCAGAGGAAGAGGAATGAAATGTGAAGCCTGTTATGAACTGGACTTGTACTGTATTGATACAGCTTGTTTGTCTCAATATACAGTAGAGCTCCGCTAAATAGCGAAATCCAGAAAAGTTATATTATATCGCGCTCGACCCGTGGATCCCGTTTTCCCCATAAAACGATAGTTAAAATCTATCGACGGCAAATTTTGCATAATGGAAAGGGAATAAAAGGGAAGTAACAATGTCAATACCGCGTTAATCGATAAAGACAATGACAGTCGTTCAGTATCGTGCCGACAATCGTTGAAAATTTATTCTTAAGGATATGTTGATTATTGTTTACTACATGTCTTTAATAAGCAAACTGTCATAAAATTGTTGAATTGCTGTCCAAACACTGGGTCACCTAATCAAGGATGCCAAATGGTTACTGAATGGTTGTTTTTCACACCTACTGCCGATAAAGTTCAACAGGAGCCAAGCTACGTTAACATCTTTAATTAATAACACTGTTCGCACTTTTATGCAAATAGCTAAACTAGAAACAATATTAAAATTTTAGTAAACCATATATTATCAATTATCAAATACAAAAATATCGCGCCTAGCGGTCACGATAATTAATTAACAATTACGACGGCTTGTTTTAAAGCGTATTGATAAGCTATGATCGGAAGCAGGTGCGCATAGTTTAGCGGTCACGTGATGCCCTAATGAAGAGTATCCGACATCTTCGCAGAAAATAAAAAAATGGCCGCTGTAGGGGGTTTAATTTCATGACCAGGAGGCAATTTCGGTGGCCGCTGACCGAGGATGGGAGGTGACCGCAGAATTAAGTGATAGAATAGAAGGAAATTTGTCGGGGGCGTCACAAAATGGCCGCTAAATAGAGGTGACTGCAGTTCGGAGGTGACCGTTAGGTCAGGTTAGACTGTATATAACTTAATGTCATAACCCTCTGTTGAAGGTTCTGACTAGAACAAGACGATAATATGTGCATCTTTTCTTGATATTGATAGTTCCTACAAAGTTTCATTGAAATCCATTGAGTAGTTGCAGAGAAATAGCGCGGAAATGAATACTGCTCTATATGCATGCATTAGCACATAACTTATCAAGAACCGTATTTAGGTGTCAAAGGATCTGACCGAAACAGGATTAGTCCTATTATATTAGCATCTCCTCTTGGTATTGATGGTCCCCACTAAGTTTCGTTGAAATCCAGCAGTTGCAGAGAAATAGGGCCAGACCTTTTATATTTTTCGTCTTACAAAAAATCCAGACCATATTTTTTCTAAATTTGAAAAAAAAAAAAAAAATATTGATTTCAGATTTTTTTATTCTTACCATACTCATTTGTACTAAAACCTAAAAAAAAAGCAAAAGTGAATGTGTAAGAATCAAACGATGGAATTGGAAGCTTTCCGAATTGTGCTGACTAGTTTCTTTTACACAATTAAAAATCGATTATTTTAAACACTCCACAAAAACCATTCACTTTTATCATGGTCGCCCCTATGGCGCAGTAAAAGTTTTTGAAGCAACATTTTAAGGCTCAATTTCGGGGCCGAAAACAGGTATTCTTGAAAGCAAGAAATGATGAAACCATTGATTCAACTTTAAATCGCTACATCCCCGATGAAAACGTTTTAAAAACTATATCTGGTTCCCGTGATGGCGCATTTGCGACAGACAAGACTGGGATCAACAGCACCAAGTCATTAAAGGCGTACAAATTCGTAATTTGTGCTTATATTCTTGTATTCATGTTAATTTTTAATTTAAAAGCAGAAAGTTTGCTTTACCAAAATATTGTGTCGAGTGAAAAAGCTGTGACAGATGAGACAAGCCTTGAAGATTACTTGTGGTGGCTGTTAGTGATGTTCCAATTGTCGCCGATAATCGAGTAATTGTCGGTGAAGTTTCAAAGTCGGCGACATCGATTCTGACAACAGAGAATAGATTCTAGTCGCAAATTTTGTTAATAAATAAAACCCACTTTGAAGACAATTGACCGATGTCTCCGACACGGCAACAGTCCAGTGTATATCTTTTTCGCGCTTTTATCGTCTTTGTGCTACTTCTTATAAATATAACTGCTCTTAAACATGGAGAACATGGCCTGTCTGTGATCGAAATAATAATTAACTTTCCAAATGCCCTGGTAATAGCTTTACAACATCAGAGACTAGCGATATTTTGGTTTTTATAAGAAACCAGGGTGTCAGGGTTTGGCGCCAGTTAAGGAAAACCTCGACACATCCAAAGCTACCTGTTGAATATGCTTCAAGACTTATTACAACAACAAAGATAACCCCACTCACATATCTAAACGACCTTCACCCGCACACATGTTGTTATTCTCCCTAGAGGGATAAGAATAATGACGTTATTCAGCGAGTTAATGCTTCAGCCACGTGCGTGTAAAGCAAAAGTTTTGTTTAAAATAGCGACTTGGGTTTTCACCGGATGTAAACAAATATTCTTCACCAGAGCTGAAGAATATACATGTATAGATCGAGCAAATGCAGTATCGTATCTAACGTATGACGAAAGTGAACACCAAAGATATCAACTCGATAAAATTAATGTTTTCTTTTTGTAAGGAAAAAGTAGCCGGCGAGAATTTTTAAATATCCGGGTCGACGAGAAAAGTCGATGACGTCAAAAGCCCGCCAAATAGGAGCCCGATTACGATTGGCAGATGAACAGATAGGATGGTTACAATTGGACGTTCAAAATAGCGTCATTGCTATATTTGGAAACATGGAAGTCCTTACCGTTAATCGTCATAGACCGACTTTTGAAAGACTGCACCCCCCCCCCCCCCCCACCCACCAATTTTCTCAACGGATTTACACGATTTGGAAAAACGGCCTCGGCGGCCATCACAGATCCGGAAATCCGGCATAATCCGGAAAACTTTCACCCATGTAATTGTGTGTTTTGAATCAAAATCATTTCGGATGCAAGATTTCCAGAATTCTTTCGTTTAGGCCAGTGCTTGGGTAGTTATTGATAATTTCCAACTTAATTGCTGAATTCCCCAAGAAAATTACATATTGCTGCTCAAAAGGAGGGTTCGAGCAATTCCAATTTCCACTGACCCTCCCCCCCCCCCCCCCACCCTGATACGCACATTCTACAACACGCGACGAACGACGATAAATGATCCCCCCCCCCCCCCCCCTTGATACGCACATTCTACAACATGCGACAAACGACGATAAATGATCATAAAATGACACGGTACTTTGACTTTTAAATGTTGCGATAATTAATTTTTATTGTAGTTGTGAGTCACATCGTAAATTTAGGCTTCAATGAATACTCCGGAAGATATGGGATATAAAATTCTTGGGATAAAAATCATTGCCCGGCACAGTTTTTAATGTGTGTTTCACTTGACGATTCGTATTTTTGTGACAGAACATGGCGCTGTATTCTGTTGTTCGTATTTTGCATTATTCGTCTTTCGTTTTACCTTACAGTGCAAACAAGCCGCATCCGCTTAAAAGCACGACGAAGACAATGTACGACAACTAGCAATTTTATTCTTCAATTAATTGTCAATTATCAAAACAACAGATTCTTTTTTGCCCGGTGTCAGAATACATTCCTTGGCGATAATTAGACCGGCGCGCGCACATGTTTACTCGACTGGTTAGTATTTTTTAAAGTGGGCGGAGCTTATTGTTTTAGCAAAACATTTTTTACTATCTAATTGTAAACGGTGTGACCTGAAAGATTATAGGCGGGGTTTAAATTTACGACTGTCTACGTTGATGGTTGTGATGTTCTTTTTCGGAAGTCTGCGGGACGTATTATCGAGAAATTCGGCTATCGCATCCTGTTTTATAAGTAATTCGTAAGTTACGCTCGCTAAACGGTACTCAAAGGTTGTAAAATCCACTTAACACTGGCAGGTTGAATGCCTTTATTCTCAACACGAAGATAATCCATCACCAGTAATGTTAGTTGACGACCAGGATGCAGTGTCTGTGACGTAGCAAATCTTAATTTAGTAACGTTCGACAAATAATACTAGGTTGTGTACGTATCTAATTTCTAACAAATATTCGTGAAAATAATGCAGCTTTCGGATGAAATAGATTAAAAATAACTATAAATTAAGCTTCTGTTTCTGTAATATATTGTTTTGTCAGTAGTAAAAGGTAATCTAAATAAAAGCAAACTTGTACAAAAGAGGTTTGAACATTGATTGCAATTGACAGTCACATCTTTATCTTTTTTTTTTATTTTAAATTCGACCTACAATACTCATTTTTTCAAGAAAATTCTGTTAAGACTAAAAATAGAAAAAGTGTGGCCTAGCGCGGAACTATAAAAATAATGCTCTATGTGAATACTGTATAACTTATCAAAGGGCCAAAACTCTGTTAAATGGTCTAATTGGAACAAGACGACAAGATGTTCATCTCAATTTGATAACTATCCAATTTACTACCAAAGAATTATTGGTTATTTGCAGAGGTGTCAATTATATAAAAGGAACCAATTACTAATATAATAATGGATTTGATAACTAGCCACATGAATATTAAAATTACAGGGCATTTAAATCATAGGAACCCTTGTTACCATAATGAACTTAGCGGACATAGTGAATTTGCCATTTTTGTATGAATAAAGGGCCACAACTCTAAAGTGGCTGAAGCATTTTGGTTGGTTAATTGGACCAGGCCATAATATAATGCCCCTAAACATTTTCCCCAAGTTTCATTAAGATCCAACAACTGTTTTCGTCAATGAGTGAACAATGAAAGGCCATAACTCTTTGCCTTAAGTTATATGGCTGGTTATTGAACTTGGCCGATATATTATACCCATGAATGTACAAAAGGAGCATAACCATCAAATGTGACCTTGACCTAAAGAACCAGGCATCGTCACGACCGTGTGGTCATAAGCAATATAATTTGAAAGTGTAATGAAAAAATACTAAGAAGAAGCAAAGTTAACGTTAAGTTTTTATATCAAAATCAAAGTACAAAAAGGTGCATAACTCTATCAAATGTGGTACTCCAAGTACAAAAAGGGGAATAACTCCATCAAATGTGGTACTGATATTATGCCCCATATTTTGCATCATATGCTTGTATATAATTACCTTGAAAATAAAAAAAAATAATTTATAAAAAAATAGAAAAAAACAACAAAAAACAATTAGGCAGTAAGTTTGGTATTATTCAAATTATACTGCTGGGAAATATTGAAATTAAACCTAATTATTTCATAAGAAATAATTTCTTAAAATACTTTAAAACATTAATTTTCAAGTTTTCTTTAATGGCATTTTTCCCAAACTTTCAAATTGTTACTTAATCAACTTATCAATATGACAGGAAACCCTTATCCAAGCAAAGCAGTATGCTTGAGGTAAAATTGTCAACTTCTTAAGATTGACATATGGTTTGTTTTTACACCTATTCTTTGAAATGTTCTGTGTTGTAATTATAACTTTGTCAACTAATCATCTTAAGTGTAAAAACAGAAGCCAGACTTCCCCTTTTCTATTAAGTATGAATTAACTAAATAAATAAAATATTGATTGCTTATCAACTCGGTATTTTCACTGGAAATTACTCTGGCTGTCACCTGGGTTGTGATTCTGGTATATAAGAGGAGACCAAGTCCAAAGCAGTATCATTGAACTGCTTAAAATAAAGGACAAATATTAAAGTGTCTCTTTCATAATTTCCAGGTATGTAAAAATTATAATAATTATTTTGTTCTAATTTTTGTGTTTATCAGGAATTTTAAAATACTTTTTACTAGAAAACTTGAGAGTTACAATATTGATAATTATTGTCTTAAAGATGTATTTCTTATTCAAGTTGCCACTTGCAATATCATGTTTTTAGAATTTTGTTAAAATTGAACCAAAATTACTCAAATAGTTTGTAGAATAATTGTGAAATGTCATTATACATCTTATTTTGTGAAACAATCCTCTCACATGCAATTAAAGCGAGTTCCCCATATTTTGTTAAAAATAATTATTAAAGCGAGTTCCCCATATATATTGTTAAACATTTTGTAAAGCAAGTTTTTCATGTATTGTTAAAATGCTTTTAAGTGTAAAATAAGTTTTGCTGATATTGCTCTAAATTAGAATTAAAGTGGCTTCTCTATAGTTGGATAAAAGTGTTAATTAAAGCTATTTGATCATATGTTGTTGTAACATGCATTTTTGGATAAATTGATATGTTTTGTATCATCATTGAACTGCTTAAAATAAAGGACAAATATTAAAGTGTCTCTTTCATAATTTCCAGATTATCCAGAACGTGTTCCTCAGTCTCCAATACTTTGTTCACACTCTGTGACACTGTGGGTTGTGCATTAAACTGACATAAAGAATATAACATCATCACCACAGTGTGTCATAAGCAATATTAATATGAAATTTAATGAAGAAGCCAATGTTAAGCCAAAGTTAAAAAGGGGGCATAACTCCATCAAATGTGGCCTTGACCTAAAGAACCAGGCATCATCATGGTCATAAGCAATATAATTTGAAAGTCTGATGAAGAAATATTAGAAAACAGCAGTTGTACCCAAAGATAAAATTTTTATTATTAAAATCCAAGTACAAAAAGGGGCGTAACTCCATCAAATGTGATACATATATAACATCATCACCACCGCGTTGTCAAAACAATACAGTTTGTAACTTTGATGAAGAAGACAATGTTAAGCCGAAGTTCAAAAATGGGCCTAACTCAATCAAATGTAACACAGGGCTTTTTCAGGGGTTTTTGGGAAAAAGGCCCCTGCCCAAAATGGGAATTTTTGACGCCGTAAATAGTCAAATTTGGGAAAAAGTATCGACAAATCAAACCAAATTGGGAAATTTCAACATTAATTTATCTGCATTATAGCATGATTTGCCTTGCTTTATTGTCCCTGGAAGTGTTACAAATTTCTTCTAGAGTTTGTTCTGACAGCTTTACAGAGGTATCACTTGTACAGTTTATGTAGAATGGCCATCATCTGATCCTCAGAAACTTGGCAAGTTTCAACTGATTGGGAAAGAACTTTCAGGGACATTAAAATTTTGAAACATTGGATGTTTTGTTCCACAGAGAGTTTAGTTTTGGAGTACCCTTGCATCTTTTTTTTGCGGCGTTTTTTGCATAGTTTTTACTATTATACGACATTTTTAAAAATTTTCGTCAGTAGTTTTCGCGGATCAGTATAAAAGCCGGTACTGCACATACCATTTTAGATTCATAATTTCTGTTTTGTACGCAGTCAAACGATTATCGCGAAAAAACATTTGTTCACGGAATAAAAAAATAATTTCTGTTAATATTAAAACCATAAATGACCATAATATAAGTTATCCGGAACCATGGGCGCCGCAATCCATCTTCAACTTGCGGTACAGAAATACCGGTTTTTACACCAGTACATACATTTTTCACGGAAAGTAGGTTTCACAGATCACCGATCAAACGTAAACAAATGATTCGCGTATATTTGAAAAAGTCTCGATTTTATAGTTTCTCGTTTATTAATTTTTAAAGGCAAAAGGCGTTTCGGTTCAAAAGGGGAATAAATTTATGAGATTGGGAATTTTTTCTTGAAATTGGGAAAAATGGTCGCTTTTTTGCATTGGGAATTGGGCCGAATATCGGCCCCGGGAGACAGGCTAAAAAAGCCCTGTAACATAAAGAATTTGGCGTCAACATGACTAGGGTTGACATAAGCAATATAATTTTTAAAAAAAAATACGCACACGTATGCACACGAAGATGAACAGAACTTTAATTGATAGTTATGTTATGAGTTTTTGGCACGTCATACGATGAAGCCGTCGACGTCAACATCTTTTGCTTTTATTTCCGGGGATAATTTAGATATGTCAAAATGTAAAAGCTAATTTAAAAGCAATTTGTTTGATTTGATAAAGGCCGCATGGCCAAAACATCATGTAAAAGAGTGAAAACAACTGTGTTTTATACTTATATTCTATATCCCTTCGGATATTTTAATGATTATAATTTTAAAGTTTTATGAAGAAATATTTAGAAATGACAAAGTAATAGCCAACGTTAAGTTTTCGTTGCGGTCAACTTGCGGACCAACTGACAAAACAATCCCTATGAATTTCCTATTCTTTGAATGCAAAAATGTACTTCAGTAGGCAAAAGTGAGTACAATGTATAAAATGAGACCCAGATATTTTGATATTCTGTTAGAAGTAAGAAAATTCACAAGTCTAAAAATGCATTTAAAGTTTAAATGCATAGTCCGGTTTATTAGAAATAGAACCATCTTTGAGATCTGATTTTAGGTTCTTTAAAATAAAATATATTTCTTATGATTAAACACTGATTGTAAGAAAAGAAGATACAGATTTTTAAATACAGTGGAGCTCCTCAATATCGTGATCCGCTTTATCGCGAAATCCAATATAACGCAGTTGATCCATGGATCCCATTTTTTTCCCATAAAATGATACCCATATTTTGTCTAAGTCTTCTGGCTGAAAGAATATTTAGAGACGAGAAGTTTTATTTAAGGGAAGATTGTCCGAACATTTAGATACATGTACATTAATTAACACATCGGTAAACGTAAGCCAAGAATAAATCAACACCTGTCAGACGTTTCTTTCTTTGAAATTTCTGCTTACCTTTGTCAATCAATTAACTCCATAGTTGTTAAATAAACATCCTATTGTTGTATAATCAACATAAATGTCATGGCTTCGCAAATAGGTGAAATTAGTTGCAAACTGCCAATTCAGCGCAAGGCCGGTAATGCTGACACAAGCACAACCTGATCAGAAATTAGCAATAATTATACTAGATACGCTGTCAATCTTTGTTTATCAGCTGATTTAGAAATGAAATCATCCTAGTTTGTTGATGGGTTGAAATTCTTTTGCACAATAGCGTCGATCGATTTTTGAGCGGTGCGCACCGTTTCAAGTTGACGTCAGCGTCAACGTTAAATACACAAGCATTGCCGACATTTTAGATCAAAACGGTCAATAAACAGGTGTTCATAGCAGTTCTAAATTCAATGAAAAACTTACTTCCTGGTTCAAAGTGAAAGTGAAAGTAGGAAGTAAGTTTTCCTTGAATTTCTTGAAACTCCTAACATTATTTTGACGAATTGGCACTAAACATTGTAGACCAGCATATACTTATTTCCGGTATGAGTTGCTTTGGTATATTGTCCATGGATTTCAGAGTTCTCATGCAAACGGTTTTTCTTTTGTTTTAGTATGTGCCTGTTAATTAGAACATGAATTAGACTAAATTGAGCATGCAAACATTAACTACAGCCTTAGCTAAATACATTTCGTTACTAAAATCTAGGTGGCAATAAGTATTTCCCCCAAAATTCAATTTGGAAAATTTAGCCACTTTTCGCCATTCGCAATGTTTGCGGAACCTTAATGTCGAACCCTGATTTCTCGGATATTTTATGGGCAAGTATTAGCACGATTAAAAATATACGTCGTTCACTTTATTTCTTACTCCTAATAAAAATTATGAACATCAGACTTAAACATTGTAAATTAAAATGCACGGTCAGAAATTTACGTTGTTCATATTAGTCTGCGTTATTTAATGCGACGATGCTCTGCGTATTACTGGGAGAAGAAATGTTGTTTTCGGTGTCCCATTTTAAAGAGGCTGAAACAAATTATTTTGGCAAAATAATTTTGGTGTATGAAGACTAAGACAAAATACCGATAAAACGTAATGATAAATAACTTTGTACATGGGTGACTTCAAAAAAAATGAAGACAAACATGAAATTTTTGTTGAAATTTAAATGAAGTATTTTACTATGAGATTACTTGTTTTCACACAAGGAACATATTCAAGTTTCAGAATCTGCCAGCGTTTAAGGAGAAAGCACTTTAGAACTGGATAAAATTTTAACATCTTATTAGAACTTAGAACTTTTTTTAAAAGAACAGGTATAATTTTCAAACAGCACTAAAGTATTTAAAAGTAGTAAAACAATTCCATTTAGTTGATAATATCAACAACTGAATATACAAAACATATTTTACAAGCATGAAACTTGTCACATTTCAGAAAAATATTCAAATTTTCATAAAATTATGTGTATTTCCTTAGAAAATACAGAATTTCACCTCAATAAGTTTCTGTGGATGTAAGAATTCAATAATAAAATGTTGAACACTTGTTGTTTAATCAAATTTAGGCAATTTGCATTTCACATGTCAATTATCGCGGTCACAACTCATGTCTTTGACAACTTTTTAGACCAATAAAAGTGTCATACATTTTGGGGAATTTGTTACACTTGTGACAAAATAAAATAATGCCTATTTCAACTACCACAGGATAATTAAAACTTAATTATGTTGTACAAATCATAATATCCATATCAGGAAAGATTATGTTATGTAGTAGAATTTTCTTGCATAACATTATGAAAAATTTACATAACACATTAAGTAATATTTTAAAATAATGTTATGCATTTCTTAGTTTCTTATTTTTGTTTGTTTCATCTTTTTTTTTTTTAATTTTATTTTTCAACTTTGTAACTTGCAGAAAATTATCATTTTCAAAATTCAATATTACGGGTAAATCAAATAATTGGCATTGTGATTTTTTAATTACATCTTAAAACCTTCAACTTGACTGACACTTCCTACTTTGATAGTGACATGTCAATCTTAATTGCATTTAGGTTTCACACTTCAAAGACTTTTAATTATTATCTTATTTACCCATCTTTTTAGCATTGTCTTTTTATATTTATGACACTTCTCACCCTGCAGTCACATGTTTACCCTACTGGAACTGTCCACAATAAAAAGGACTGAATTTCTTAACCAGTTACATTCGAACTTTTGGTGTTTAATTAAATTATTCAAGTGAAATTCAGTTATTGTGGATATTTATTATTCCAGGTATGTAAACATTATTACTCAGTTATTATATTTTATGTTGAAATTATGTTTACTAATTATTAGTAAAAGATGGACAATTTAAAGATCAAAATTATATTTTGTTAAATAACATTTACAAATTAAAATATATATTGTTTAATCATCTTTTGGGTTCATTTTGAAATAAAATATTGTTTGCATTTGCAATTTAAAATCAGACATTAAAATTGTATTTTGTTTACGGACTTAAAATGTGTATGATTGTAAAGTGCACGTTAAGCATATGTCATTTGTAACTGGATTCAGTTGCCTTTCGCAGCCCAAGCATGTTGATCTACCACATTTATTTAAATCATTCCCAATTCTATTTAAATAAATAATATTCCCCCAAATAAATAATGAAATATTAAAAATATGCTTAACATGCACTCATATGCTCATTTTATTATGTTGTATTGTAAGACATTCGAACTTTTGGTGTTTAATTAAATTATTCAAGTGAAATTCAGTTATTGTGGATATTTATTATTCCAGGGATAATCCGTGAGCCGTAATTAGGTAATAACGTGATAATCACACGTGATATAAAAGCAACTTTATATCAATTAATTTCTAAGAATTAAACAATACAACATCATAAATTATAATAAAAACATGAATATTTGAACAAATGTTAACTTTACATTTACATGTAACAAAAATAAATATTCAATGGGAAAACACATCTTTATTCAACATAATAATATGAACATTGGCAATTTTTATTACTGCTGAAGTGAAAACATTATAAAAAAGCAGTTTGTATTAAAGAAATTGTTCCGAGTTTAATTCTGTTGTCAGTTTAAGAGTGTTACTAAAATGTTACACTTGTGACAAAAATGGATAAATGGCAATTTCATTGACCATATTACATCAGTGTTAATTGACTTTGTTGTCCAAATGATACTTTTATGTAGTGAAAGATAGATTTGTTATAACCAATGATACAGCATCTTATAACTAACAATGATACAGCATCTTATAACTAACTGGACACGGATGCCCCCGCTATGCATCGTTTTCAGATACTAAAGTGCAATGATGGGAATAAAAGCATTTCAAAGACAGTGATGTTCAAGTAATTATAAGAATATGCATAAACTTGATGATCAAGTAAATTATCTGTATTTGTGTCTTCTCATTACGGAAATGTCTGTGAAGAAGTTGGTGGTAATGCAATGCAATGTCATAGTGAACATTTGTGCCAAGTTATTTTGAAATCCCTTCATTCATAAAGAAGTTATAGCCTGAACAAGTAAATTCAAGTTTTAGTAACTGTGACCTTGACCTTGGACTTACAAGCATGGGTAATGTACGCAACACACAGCCTTGTCATGGTGAACATTTGTGCCAAGTTATTTTAAAAACCCTCCATTCAAAACAAAGTTATAGCCCGGACAAGAAAATTCTATTTTTAGTAACAGAGACCTTGACCTTGGACCTTCAGGCATGGACATGGTACACGACTCACCATCTTGTCATGGTGAACATTTCTGCCAAGTTATTTTGAAATTGCTCTATTCCTAACGTAGTTACAACCCTGACAAGAAAATTCTATTTTAGTAACAGTGACCTTGACCTTGGACCTACAGGCATGGGCATGGTACGGGACACACCATCTTGTCATGATGAACATTTGTGTCAAGTTATTTTGAAATCAATCTATTCCTAACAAAGTTACAGCCCGGACAAGAGAATTCTATTTTTAGTAACAGTGACCTTGACCTACAGGCATGGGCATGGTACGCGATACACCGCCCTGTCATGGTGAACATTTGTGTCAAGTTATTTTGAAATCCCTCCATTTATAATGAAGTTACAGCCCGGACAAGAAAATTCTATTTTTAGTAACAGTGACCTTGACCTTGGACCTTCAGGCTTGGGTATTGTGCGGACACACTGCCTTGTCATAGTGAACATTTGTGCAAAGTTATTTTGAAATCCCTCCATTCATAACAAAGTAACAGCCCGGACAAGAAAATTCTATTTTTAGTAACAGTGACCTTGACCTTCGACCTAAAGGCTTGGGCATGTACGTGACATACCGTCTTGATATGGTGAACAATTATACCAAGTTATTTAAAAATCCAATAAGAAATAAAGTTACAGAGCGGACAAGATTTTGCAAGAAAATTGTATTTTTAGTAACAGTGACCTTGACCTTGGACCTACAGGCATGGGTATTGTCACGACACACTGCCTTGTTATGGTGAACATTTGTGCCAAGTTACTTTGAAATCCCTCCATTCCAAATGAAGTTAAGGGGAAAGTGTATATTTTTCTTAACACAAAATGTAAGTGAAAATGGGGGTTAATTTGAAAAATATTCGAAGCAGGGTTATGGGTCTTGTTGGTTATGATGTAGATTTTGATGGTGAAAATATATTTCAAGTTTCAAGGCAGTATCTCAAGTTGTTTTAAAGTTTTGGGCAAAATGCATATTTTGCTTAACACAAAATATATGAAACAACATATATTCCTATTAAAACTAATGTAAATGGAAGTATCAAAGGGCCAAACCTTCTGAATGGAACATGTAAGAGCAAAACCCCACCTTTATGCACAACAACATATCAGGCCAAGCATTGCAGTCAAGTTTCATTAAATTCCCACCAGTAGTGTAGGAGGAGTTGCGTTCACGAGATATACTCCTAAGTATATAGGTCCCAAATATAGAATATCATCCAAAATTGACTTTAATGCATGCCGTGCAGAAAATGCTGAGTCTTTGAACTTATTTTGCAATAAATGGTGCAAAAGAGAACATGCCGAGCCTAATGCACTTTCTAACTGGAAAAAGCACATATTCAAAATAATTGACACCCGTATATCATTTTATGAAAGAAACATTGCTTTATTACCACCTCGACCTCGTTTTAACTTTCGTCATTTGAAAAAAGGAATTCAAGACTTTCATAACAGATTTGTTTTAACACCTGCTGATAAGGCTTCTAATATGTAATTATAGTGTGATGAATACACTATATTCAAACTGAAGAACTGAACAGCACTAATGCTTATATACTGACTTCTTCATCTGAGAGTGATATTGTTACTGCACACACTCTACAAATTACAAAATTTAGAATCAGTATTGAGCCGAAACAAGACAAAGTACCTACTATGTATTGGTTACCTAAAATGCATAAAACACCGTAAAAAGCAAGATTTATTGCTAACCGAGAAGGTTTTGAAATACTATCCCTTTATTCCATATGTTCACATTCTATTGCATGTGCAACCAGAGTAGATCCAGATCAGCAGGCACATCTGTATCCTTTGATCAGGATCTTCTCTGTTTGCTTTTTTGTCAGAAATAATCTAATGAATCACAAAGGCTGACAAAGTGAAAAGTGCAGATCCTAATCAGATGGCACAAATGTGCTGGCTGATCTTGATCTACATTTTTGGCTGTATCGATGAAGTTACTGGTTAAATTATACATGTAATTGTAGTTTCTTTTAACTTGAGTACATGTATATAAACACAGTGGAAAATGAACACAAATTATTCAAATGCTGCATAATGTTAACACAGTTTATTCAGTGCATATTTTATCTTATTCTCACCTTTTTCAGTTAGTTTAACAAGTGAATTTTTTATTATTCAATAGTCCAAAAACACTTTTAATCCAGTGAAATGTCAACACTAGTCAAAATCACTCTCAAACTTTCTGTTTAACTAACTTTATAATCCTGGTCAAAGCAAGCTGTTACTGTAATGTACCAAATCCTTCCTAAATTTTCAAATAAAGCTTGGATTTTATTGGTGTATGCAATGTATCCATGACAACATCTTCTTAGATTTCTGGAAATTATGTAATCCCAGATTGCACCTTCCAGGGTGAAATGGTCAAGAGGTCATACACCTTTCTACAGCATAAAGCTTTACTAATGATATATAGGCTACATTTGCAAAATTTTTCTAAGTCTTTTCCGGCATATTCCAGCATGAAAACTACTAAAAATATTACTAAGTACAGAATTCCGGGACTTCCGTGGAGTTTTGGCTGAAGGTTTCCGGGGTTTCCAGCCTGATTCCATGAATTTCCGCACTGGGGCTGGAAATTTTTTTCCGCATTATATGATTTTTCGCGGAAACCAATGTATTTTCCGCACTTTTCTGTGGTTTTCCATGAATTTCCATGTAATTCCAGCCACATTTCCACCCTTAGCATGGAAAATGTACAGCCGGGTATAACCATTTTCCATTACTGGTTAATAAGATTTATCCCAAAGAACTACAACTTAACAAAGCGAACACTTCAGAAAAGCAAGCAAACTTTCTCGATCTAAATCTGTCCATTGAAAATGGTTATGTCACTACTAAAATTTATGATAAAAGAGATGATTTTAATTTTAATATAGTAAATTTTCCGTTTTTAGACGGCGATGTTCCCCGTGCAACATCTTATGGGGTTTATATCTCACAGCTTGTTCGCTTTTCAAGAGCTTGCAACAATGTTAATGATTTCAATGAACGTAATCTTTGCATTACAGAAAAACTCTTAAAACAAGGTTATCGGTATCACAAATTAAGGAAAACCTTTTGCAAGTTTTATCGCCGATACCCAGATTTAATTCATAAATACAAATGCAGTTTAAAATCACTTTTGCAACAAGGTATTTCACAACCAGTTTTTTATGGTGATTTAATTTATAAACTTAAAAAGATTAAAGGCAGTGTTAATTTCTCCCGGTTATTCGTAAAAACCATCTGTAAATTTAAAAAGAAAGGTTACCAACATGATATTTTACAGCGCTCTGCAGGCCTGGTGATTAACCCTTCTACAGTTGATCATTATGCTTACCTCTTTGGTTGCACGACGGTGGCAGGGGTTTAAGAGTTTATGAAGGTTATTGGGGAAATCTTTTCTTAAAAAAACCTAGAAACTCGATTTGTTTCTTTTATCCCTGTCATCGTGTTCTTGCTGATTTTACTCCAGGAGCTCTGGTCTCGGTAAGATCATTGAGTACCCCTTTCGGCTTTGCAATGCTCTTAGCTTCTTATGTTTTATATGTTTGTGTGCTTTTGCATGCAACATTGTTAAGCAGATAAGTGGGTTGGAGTCTTTTCACCAAGACAACTTGTACTTGTTTTGTGATATGAGAACCTGTTGGGGCAAGTGTGAGGTTGGTGCACCCTAGAACCTGGTTTAAACCCCCAGTGGCAATTTGATTTGCCACTGACCGTTCCAAGGCGGTAACCCCTCGGGTTCTCATTTTTGTTTATTGTTAGTGGTGTCTTTTTTGAAACTGATTATTTTATTAACCATGCTCTTTCCCCCTCTCTTCTTCTTGACTGTGTGGGGAGGCTGTTTTTTCTGAATGTGGCGATTCCTGATATGCATATTTCACCTTCCTATTAAAACTAATGTAAATGGAAGTATCAAAGGGCCATAACTTCTGAATGGAACATGTAAGAGCGAAACACCACCTTTATGCACAACAACATATCGGGCCAAGCATAGTGGTAAAGTTTCATTAAATTCCCACCAGTAGTGTAGGAGGTGATGTGTTCACGAGATATACTCCTATTAAAACTAATGTAAATGGAAGTATCAAAGGGCCATAACTTCTGAACGGAACATGTAAGAGCGAAACCCCACCTTTATGCACAACAACATATCAGGCCAAGCAATGAGGTCAAGTTTCATGAAATTCCCACCAGTAGTGTAGGAGGAGTTGCGTTCACAAGATATACTCCTATTAAAACTAATGTAAATGGAAGTATCAAAGGGCCATAACTTCTGAACGGAACATGTAAGAGCGAAACCCCACCTTTATGCACAACAACATATCAGGCCAAGCATTGTGGTCAAGTTTCATGAAACTCCCACCCGTAGTGTAGGAGGAGTTGCGTTCATGAGAATATCGGACGGACGGACGGACGAACGGACGGACAGGAGCAACTCTTAATGCCCGTCGCCATTTCATGGCGGGGGCATAATAAAAACTTGAAAACTTTAAAAAAAATTTAATAGCAATATTGATCTAAATTAAAACTAAAGTCAATACATTATTGAATATAGTGACTATGTAAAATATATATAACAATATTGATGGCTTTCAATATTGTTCAATTGTGCAATGATATTAAGGGTTAGTAGCGTTTCTGTATTAAATTTTGATCTTACACTTCTTAAAAATGTTGCTAATATGTTTCACTTGTGACAATAAACAAACACTACCGGTATTCAACTGATACAACTTAATTAAATCTATGTGTCTTCATTGTTTAAAACAACTATTACTTAAGCTTTTGGAAAGAAATGCGACTGCCATTCATCTGCTTTTAGTTGAATCAATAAATTAAAGATGACAAAAATATAATCCAATCCAGTAATATACTTCATGGTATTCAATCGAAAAATGACAACTGAACTTTTAAGCATATTAAACATACCAATGTGCATTTTACAATGTATAAAGTAGAAACACTGTACATAAGCTTTTGCCAGTGCCCAGCATCTTTTTTCAACTTTCAAATTGATTGACCCCTTTTCCATCCCTTATTTATTTCCCTAGTATCATCTTCAGTTTTAAACCCCTTAATGGGACCAACTCTACAGATTTCAGTTTCTGTATGATATCTGTGGTTAGTTGGTTTGAACCACGATTTGTTCCAAATCAAGTCAACTTTATCTTGGTGACAGAGTAGCCATTTTTAGAAACATAAATATCAGTCTGTAACCAATAATGATGGCTCTAGATATTCATATTAAATCCTTTCCTTCACAGATACCACTATATGGCATGGCAAACAGTGTAGATCCAGATCAGCTGTAACATCCATGCTATCCAAAAGGCAAACAGTGCAGATCATGATCAAACAGTACAGATGTGCTGGCTGATCTGGATCTACTCTGGTCTCACATGTGTATAAATTCATATATATGGAGGAGTGGGTTAATTTTTCACTTTCCTACACCAAGGTCATGTTTTAATCAGAAAGTGCCCAACTCAGTATAATAAGTGGAATTGTATGCCATTTTCTCTTTAAGTTTCTGTTGGTATAATATATTTTTTCTACTTTTCTTCTTGTAAGCTTTGTTAAGCATATTTTTAAGATTTGCGTCACAGTAGTTTTTCCCTGTCTTTCCTTACTCGGTCTTTTAAAGTTACACTTTTCTTAGCATTTTCAGGTTTTTTTTTTACTTGAATTCAATCTTTTCCTTGATCAAATTCTAATCTTATTATTAATTTTCCCTTTGCTTATTTATTTCACATTAAAAACCTGCATAAAAAGAAATATGATTAAAATTCTGGTAAAGAATCAATTTTTACGTCACAAGTGTAACATTTTCTACATATTTAAATTATTGCTAAACATCATGCATGTACTGTCCTATGTATTCCTAAACAGTTTCTTTTAACCAGAAAATGAACCCTATGAACATTTCAAGGCAAACACCAGTCTTTCTGTATTAAATAATATAAATATGAGCAGTTGAAATTTGTAGAACGGTAAAAAATTATGATTATTTAAGTTTCTACTCATTTCAATAATACTTAATTCATTACAACAGTTTTAAATTGTGAGTATAAACATCTTAGCAGCCACACAGACAGTAACAAATAAACTAAGAATATTAAAAAGCATGAATAATGTATTTCTAGCACACATGTCAAAAAATGTTACACTTGTGACATCAATTATGATTGTGTAGAAAAGCTGAATACTTCAATACACAATTGGCACTATGCTAGCTGATCTTTGGTGGAAGTGCTTATCTTAAAAACAGATAAGAAAGAAACCTAAGTACACTGGTCATAAAATGCTACAGGCTTAAACTCAGAATGTTACACTTGTGACATTTAGTAGTAAGTAAATTCAAATTACTATACACTGCTAGTTAACTTAATAATACTAATTTTGACAACTGTTTTATTAAATTAAAACATTACACGATACATAGAAAGTGTTATATATTCATTATCAAGTGAACTAAAGTTTTTCTATTTTGTTTTATTATTACAAGCTATTTTTAGTTCAAAAAAATTTAAGGGGTTCATTACTTGTAGAGCATATTACTGTACAAAAGACTATGTAAAATAATAGCTCTTTAAAGCAGAATAGTTAAGGCTCCGTTAGATAAGATTTTTAAAGTGATAAGCTTCCTTGAAAACATAAAGAAACAACTTTGAAAACAGGGAACAGTGAAAAATGTCACACAAAAACGTTACCCTTGTGACATTTTTGGCGACCTTTTTGCTTATAACTTTTGAACTAACGAAGATAATTCCATGAAACTTTGCAACCACAATAGCATTATTGGAACCCATATTATAGTACAAATATGATGTTTATAAAGCCATTTAGATCCTTTTTATGTGGAATAAAAGAAATGGGCATGTATTATAATGCTTATCCAGGTTAACATTACATTGGCCATACAAGGACTTATAATTAGCGTAAGTTCCTTTGTCCCTCCAATATTGCGGATCAGATAATAACGCGGTTTGAGGGTCTGGACCCCACGGACCGCGTTATATTGGATCTCCACTGAATGATCATAGTGAGTAGCGAAAAAGGGATACACAAAGAATTATTACAATTTAAGAAAAATGGCAACATTTAAAATGAAGAGCGAAACGAAAAAACTCCACCCTTATCCATTTCATAAATAATTGAATTTCCCATTATCAACCAAGACATTCCCGATTATTCATATTTATTAAGATGCCCCACATAAAAACGTTTGTTGAGGAAAATACTCGTGCTACTGGATCAAGGGGCTGGGGGAGCGTATTAATTTCAATGGTTGGGCTTTGATAACAGGCTACAGCAGTGTCATGTACAAAAAACATGTTAAAAAATAATTTAATGTGAAAATATATAGTTTTTTGGTAGAAAACTGAGCTGTTGTGTAATCATTTTCCTGTTTTATACTTTAACCGACAGCCAGTTCCAAATGTATGGGTATCAGAGTAAGGATATGACATCACACGATTGTTATCTATTACAAAAAATTATGTATTCGATCACAAAATAACACAAAATTAGCGCAAATACTAACCTCACCATGCACTTCTCTCTCCACCGCCGATCTGTTATTATACTCACAATATTTCATTATCCACAATCTCCATTTTGCGGGTACTTACCGTGTGCAGCTTTAGATGGTCCTGAAATAAAAAAAGCAGTCCACAATTAAATCATTTTGGGCAGAGGAAAACGAGCATATTAAGGACACAAACAAACAATATATATCAAAAATAATGGCACATACATCAAAGTCATAAACACATCAAAGTCATTAACTGAAAATTTGGCAGGTTGTAGAAACAGTATTTACCTAATGCAACACATGCAGTTCCGGCTGTATCCTTCTTGTAGTTCTCATTACACTTGCATATGTTGCTTTGACAGCTAGAATTCGGAGCGTCGCACACTGATCCAGTCGCAGAACAGTCTCCATCCAGAGCTATAAAAAGATAAATGATAAGTAAACTGGGCAAATAATACAGAGATATTGACATGATTAATGAAGGTAATTTATTCAGCTTTTGTAGGAGTATACATATAAGATGTGTCAAAACTACTTTCCCATCATGATTTCTTCAATAAACATAGAATCAAATTAAATTTCATGAGAATTAAAAAAGTGAAATTTAAGTGATTCAGGAATGCCCATGCCTAATAAACGCCCCCTTTTTTCGGTAAAAAATGTCAAGTTAGGCCAGAGAAAAAAATTTTAGATTCTCTTCCCCGCCCGCCCCTGTCCAAAACCATCCACCCCAAAAAAATTTATTGGTAAAAAAATCGAAACATATTCTGTTCCGTACAGAACCGGTTTTAGACCATACCGAAATACCTTCTTTAGGTATTTCGTTTATAAAAAATAAAAATTAAAAAGTGCCCACCCGCCCCGTTTTTTCCCAAAATCCGGATGAGAATCTAATAATTTATTTTCTCTGGCCTTAATCCATATTTATTATCCAGTATCCAATATCCTTCAGAATCTAATATAAGAATAAATATAATGAACAAAAACCTTACCAACTGCATGGATCAACGAGATACAGAGACTTGCTGCTATCAGAAAAATAATGACCTGAAACAACAAAACACAGCATACTGTGTCACAATGTCAGGATTTTACAGGTGATCTAATATCACCTTTTTCATCATCAGAAATAGTATTTAATTAGATATTAACCTATCGAGGGGTCAGTGCAAGACTATTGTAACTCCTTCTTTATTTCAATGTAGTTACAATAGTCTTGCACTGACCCCTCGCTATGAAATCAATTGAATTGTGCTTCATCATTAAATATTAAATTTTGATTTTCTGAAATCTACAATAAAATCAAAATAGACTCTGTTCAACTACCCTGTGACAACTTTCTGTCGAGACTTGTCTCAATAGGAGATCAGTGGGGTTGGGGATTTCCGCTATGACATTTTGCTTTTTTCAGATTTCGGTGCCGCTTACCAAGTTACATAAAAAAAAAACTTTTCCAAATATCTTTTAGTGCCCCAATGTTTGAGAATTTGTCGCCCAACTATTATAGTGCTCTATCTCCATTTTTTTCAAAATCGAGATTTTTAAATGTATGAAATCGTGAGCACTTGTTCTACTTCGTGGTATCATCTAAATTCAGATATCTAGGTCACAAAAGGAGGTACCGCGTAACATTTTGCTCTATCTCCATTATTTTTACATCCTTGTAACAGTTATATTGCTAATCCTGGAGTTAGAGTGATGCACTGCTTAATGTTTTTCCAACCAATAAAACACTTACTTTTCTAACATGTGACTACTTTATGTTTTGGCATTGCAGTGCTCTATGTCCTGTTTGATAAATGGAATATTGCTCTATGTGCGACTTGGCCAATAGAAAATGGTTATTTAAACCTGATTAAACCAAACATCGTAGAATTTAGAAGAAAAAAAAACTTGAAGTCAATGCTGATGCTTACAAACAATGTGTGCTTACAAACTGTGCAAACTGTAACTCTTAAGCTGAAATCAATGAATTATGTTATCTATGCTACAGAAAAAACAAAACAAAGCAAACATGATAAAATGTAAAACAACCACTCTGTTGGTACTTTGTAAAATAACTATGTTCATGCCATTTTCTCACTTAATGAATGTTTATTTTCGTTAGACTGTTAAGTTGGCGTTGTTTCATCTTAAATGTTAAAATACTGTTTAAATTTTCATTAAGAAGTTTTTAACTCAAAGTCAAATGTATTTTCTTTTCGCCGAAGTTCTTAAAATGCATTCAAAAGCCACGTTAGCTATATGAAATGATGCTATAGTTAAATATTATATCATTATAGGACCCATATTTAAAGCCATTTGAATTTTTCACTTCACACAACGGTAAGAAGTTTTGTAAAAATGGTTTATTTCAGATACCTGAATCAAATTAACGTCAAACACCTTTGAACTCTTATTGTCATTTTATTACACCATTCTCACATTAAATACCGTTGTACTTGAAAAAGTTAATTGTATCCTGGGCATGTATCGGACGTGCACACAGAAAAACAATCCTTAAAGCCAACTTCATACTGTCCCTGTGCATGCCGGTTATTTGTAGCCAGTGGACCGGAATAAACCGGCAAGATTTATGGGGTTATAAGCCTAGTTCACACTGTCCCTGTATACAACCCCGATGCATCCCGGTTTAGACACTGGGGCCGCCGCAAACACAACCAAGCGACACCCAGAAAACCCGCATTCAATCAGGGTAAATGAAATTTAAATATGAAATCATGGTTTAAATATGGCTTCCTAGATTGAATCGGCACCCACCATGTTGCACGGTAGCCTTGGCTCCACCGTTACTTTATCGGTATTCACCAGCTGCTACCATGCCAAGCCTTTGTTCGACCAGCACAAGTCAGGGCTATGTTGGCTCTCCTCTGTGACACACCATGGTCAAACCAAGTCACTTGATCTCCACCTTGGACACATCAGCGGTTTACTATGGTTTCAACTGGTGGTCTTACGGTGGAGAGACGTTTTATGCCGAAAGCTAAAACAGGGTCCGTACAGATTTGGTAAAATAAAGTTCCAGGACTTTTCCAGGACAAAAAAGTAATTTTCAAGGACAAATTCTTCATGTAATTACGCAGTTACAATTATAATTATCTGATACATACTCTTTACAACTGTTTCAAAGAAGATAATTTATCCGAAATTTCTGTCTCAAGCCCTTCTAACTGTACTTGTTTTTCCGCTTTTGTGTGCTACTTCAGCGCCGCTTCTCCCATGTTTGAAATGTCGATAATTTTATCACACACGCTACAAATTGCTTTTGTTTTGTCGGCCTTAAATGGTCGGATTCACGTCTGATAAACGGCATTGCTCTCCCACTCAGGGTTGTACACACATTTCCTTCTAGAACTCATAATCACTCGTTGGTGAAAATGCAGATGAATTGTTTCTACCGTGCACGCTTTTCAGAGTGACGTCACGCGATCGGACTTAACTAAAACCTGGTGTCAGGTATCCGGTATTAATTTAACCCCGGCATTTCGCAGCTTACTGACGAGTTGTCGTTCGTACGACAATTCTGGCAATCTACGATGTATGCATTCGACATTTTACACGTCTTGATTTTGCTGGCTGGAAATTCAAGGACATTTTTTTCATTTTTCAAGGGGTTTTCACATCTTTTCAGTACAATTCCAGGACAAAATCCGGAAATTTCGTTTTTCAGGACATTTCCAGGACAGATGTTAAATTCAAGGACTTTTCCAGGTCTGTACGGACCCTGTAAAATGATGCCACAGATCTTCCCCAGAATAAACCGACAGTGGTTGCGCTCCAGGTAAGTTCCGGTTGTATTAAACATCACCAGGGTAAGTAACCAGTGATCGCCTATTTGAACGGTTTAACCTTTTTAATGTGGTACTTCCCGGCGACACTAGGGTTGTGATCCCCTATGGACCCGGTGTCAAAACCGGGACTCGAATGGACTGTAAACGCGACATTGTGAAAAAGGCTGGAATAAATAATGCTTTTAAATAAATTTTACTATTATATAGTAAAAACAAATAGCTGTTTGTTCATTTTTGTGAACGATATTTGCTCTATGTCACGATAGAGCAAAGTATCTTTAACAAATTAATTAAATTTTTTATCAAAATGCTCTATCTGATAATCTCCAAACACAAATATTTTTTTATTCAATGCAAAATATAAATAAGTAACTTCATGTTCAAAATCTTCATGGAAAATTGATTATTCTCATATATTTTCTTTTTAATATAAGATGAACAAGAGCCATGTTACACATGGTTAAATCCCCCCGCCGGAAAAAGTAACCTGAAGGTTGTACTTTTGTATAATTTACCTGGAGAGGAGATCCTTTTAAATTTGGAGTTAAAATTTTTAAACAAAATTTATCAAGTAAATCTGATAAAGGGGAATAACTCTAAAAAAATAGGCAAGGTAGAGTTACTGGACTTACACACTGCACTACCTACTGTGCTCTGTCAGTATATGAAATTTGAATAAAATCCCTCAAGTTGTTTTTGAGTTATGCTCCGGACAAAATTTATCAAGTAAATATGATAAAGAGGAATAACTCTAAAAAGGCAAGGTAGAGTTATTGGACTTGCACACTGCACTACATACCAATGTGCTCCGTCAGTTTATGAAGTTTGAATAAAAGCCCTCAAGTAGTTTTGGAGTTGTGCTCTGGACAGAATATATATCAAGTAAATATGATAAAGAGGAATAACTCTTAAAATAGGCAAGGTAGAGTTATTGTTCTTGCACTCTGCACTACCTACCAATGTGCTCTGTCAGTGTATGAAGTTTGAATAAAATCCCTCAAGATGTTTTGGAGTTATGCTCCGGACAACAAAATTTATCAAGTAAATATGATAAAGGGGAACAACTCTAAAAATAGGCAAGGTAGAGTTATCGTTCTTGCACACTGCACTACCTACAAATTTGCTCTGTCAGTGTATGAAGTTTGAATAAAATCCCTCCAGTAGTTTTGGACGTATGCTCCGGACAAAATATATCAAGTAAATATGATAAAGGGGAATAACTCTAAAAATAGAAAAGGTAGAGTTATTGTTCTTGCACTCTGCACTACCTACCAATGTGCTCTGTCAGTGTATGAATTTTGAATAGAATCCCTCCAGTAGTTTTGGACTTATGCTCCGGACAAAATTTATCAAGTAAATATGATAAAGGGGAATAACTCTTAAAAAAAGGCATCGAAGAGTTATTGTTCTTTCACACTGCACTACCTACCAATGAGCTCTGTCAGTGTATGAAGTTTGAATAAAATCCCTCCAGTAGTTTTGGACTTATGCTCCGGACAGAATTTATCAAGTAAATATGATAAAGGGGAATAACTCTAAAAAAGGCAAGAAAGAGTTATTGTTCTTGCACAATGCACTACCTACCAATGTGCTCTGTCAGTGTATGAAGTTTGAATAAAATCACTCCAGTAGTTTTGGACTTATGCTCCAAACAAAATTTATCAAGTAAATATGATAATGGGGAATAACTCTAAAAAAGGCAAGGTAGAGTTATTGTTCTTGCACACTGCACTACCTACCAATGAGCTCTGTCGGTGTATGAAGTTTGAATAAAATCCCTCCAGTAGTTTTGGACTTATGCTCCGGACAAAATTTATCAAGTAAATATGATAAAGGGGAATAACTCTAAAAATAGGCAAAATAGAGTTATTGTTCTTGCACACTGCACTACTTACCAAAGAGCTCTGTCAGTGTATGAAGTTTGAATAAAATCCCTCAAGTAGTTTTGGACGTGCTCCGGACAAAATTTATCAAGTAAATATGATAAAGGGGAATAACTCTAAAAATAGGCAAGGTAGAGTTATAGTTCTTGCACACTGCACTACCTACCAATGAGCTCTGTCAGTGTATGAAGTTTGAATAAAATCCCTCCAGTAGTTTTGGACTTATGCTCCGGACGGACGGACGCACAGACGAAGGGCACTTCTAATATCCTCCTCGCCTTTGGCGGGGGGATAAAAATAAAGGAGATACGAGCGTCTAAATCTTTAGAAGCTGTTTTCTCGAAAACTTGAAAGTGCTAGACTCTAGTTAGAGCATCGTTCCATTCAGGCGACGAATTTTGAAGACGTTTTTAAGAGTTTTCTTACCTTCTTTTCTTTCGTTGCCATCATTTTCTTTTTCTGAAAGAAAATTATTCAGTTTAAATAAAAAATTGTCAGTTTACAGTCAAGTTGACCTACGCCGGTCAATCGACAAATCCAGCAGATGCCAAAAGGCAGATCAAGGGGAGATACAATACGTTTCCCCATATTTGAAAGCAAAAACAGTTGTTGTTTTTTTTATTTTTGATATTACTTTGATTACTTAGTATGTAGGGATTAAACGATGATCGATTATTTACGAAAATTGATCGTTTGTAGGAGATGAGCAGAATGCATTTGGCTTTTAAAGAAAGTAAAATGAAATTTCTTTCCAAATGTTAATAAAAAAAAGCAATATTAAAAAAATACGCGAAAAATATTTTGACGTCTGCTCCTGACTGGATCTGACGGCTGACTACCCTAATTATTTAGTTCTGATTTTTTTAAATAAATAAAAAAAATCTTGTCTAGATATTATTAATTGCAATAATTGAAACAGTGCCTTCTTGTTAAACATGAATAAGATGAAAACTATAAATTATCTTACAGTATCGATGTCCGCCTCTGCCCAGAAGTTGTTTGGTCGAGTCGCGTGTTACCGCTGCTTTGACGTCATAAATCAGTACTATTGGCGGGAATACTTGAGCACTTTTTCCCTCCAAATTAGAATCAATAATCTTCTGCTCAGGCTGTACCTCGATTAAAAGGCAAAAGTAGGTGTTATAAGGTTCGACTGAACTGTATGTCCGTGAAATTTGGCGATTCTGCGTGAAATGTGCAAGGATGTAAAGGAAGCTTTTAAATAAACTGCTATCATGTTGTTTTCGTTGTGGTGTGTAGTGTAAACTGATGTTTGTTTTATTGTTTTGCGTTTTGTTGTTGTTGGAAAAAGACATTGATCATCCTTAACAAAAACTTAAATAAAATATGTCCATGTTCTTAAAATTAAAGGATATATGCATTTTGGAGCAGAGGTTTCCTAGGAAACTCCGACATGTTTATAAATGTACGTTGTCTATAAACAGAAATCTAGTATAAATGCGGACATGTACTCTTAATATTTCTTAAATGCATTAAAATAAATCTCTTTTTTGTTATTATATACTTATCACTTTCGAGTAAGTTATTTTTCAACTGTTGTGGCATGTCGATCTTATGTCTCAAATGTGTTCCTTTGCAACAAGCAACTATCGATTCGTAAATTATAGCCTTTAATTGCACCATTTGCTTGTTAATATTTCAACATATTCTAAGTGCGCAGATATTTCAAAAGTGCCAAAATTTAGAACAAATGTGACCTTTAAAGGTATAAAACAACATGATTTTATTTACTTTTCAATCAAGAATAATGAACGCTTTTTGTTGACGCAGCAGATGTGGGACTTGGACCTGGACGGTACGTGGGTGAGGCTAAGAGTAAGGCTACAAAGTTCACATGTATGCAAACGGTTACGTTTAGATTTCGGGCCATAAATGTTTAAAGACTCTCGGAACGTTTAAACTAACGATCACGAGGTAAGAGGCGGCAAAGATATTTTCTAAATCTTGGCAAGGTTATAACAAGCGTGCATATTTCACGAATCACTAAATTCCACGAATCGCGTAAACGTCATCATAAGCGAAAAGTTTCCCGCCACGTGCTCTGCGTAGTGCGCAATCATTTACGCGCCAAATCACTACAGTTGTTAGGTAGTAGCGGATAGCTAAGCAGATTACCGCTCTACGGCTCTTTATAGATATGGCTCGTTTCTGAGTATTTTTACACTGTCATTCCTTTATGTTACCTCTTGTTACTTGAACAATGTACGTTTGTTACTGGTAACAAAAATAATATGGTGTGTAAAATTACTCAGAAATAAGCCATATATGGCTCTTTAAAAGAAGAAATTCTACAAAAGTTTTTTCTCTTAAAAACATCATTCTTTCAAACTTTTATGATAACTTTTCTGCTCGAGGTTTTGTATATGATATACATGGATTGCGACAGTAGCGGATAGCTTCAGAGAGTATGGGATAGTTAGTGTAAGCTGGGTTAGAGTATTATAATACTCTAACCGAGGTGTAAGGCACTGACGGGGCTTCTCAAACCAACCCAAAAATTGTATTTTTATTATGATATGTACTTAAATATGTGCAGGGTTTTATTAAATAAAAATCAATACCATTTGAACTGAATTAAACCTGGAAATTGATGCAAACTATAACGGAAGAAAATCATAATACAATAAGTCACAAGAAAGTTACACAGATAAATGAAATGCATTTAAATAATACTTAGTAGTATCTGGGTCGGTTTAAAGACAAACAAACATTACGTAACATGACCTAGATAGCGGCCATCTTGTTACGTAACATGACCTAGATAGCGGCCATCTTGTTTCTATAAATACATGACCTAGTTAGCGGCCATCTTGTTACTATAAGCGGATGACGTAGCAACGTTACATCATCTATTGTCAGTCAATATAACAAATCATTATATACTGAAAGGATAAAGAAACGCAGGGTAACATTTGTTCCGATATATTAAGAACGCGTTCTCCAAATAAAGTGAAACTTTGTGTATTGAGTTATTAGGTCATGATACACCTTAACATGTGTCGAAAGTGAATAAAACTTGTCTCCACTGCCTCAGTGTAAACCGTCGTGGAGCATGAGCTTTCGAACCTGCCTATCCAATTGTTACCCTGCGTTTCTTTATCCTTTCAGTATATTTTTGAAAAATAAGATCATAGTAAATATATTACATCATTTTCTGAAAAACAAATTACATCATTAAAAAAAAAGATCACAAATAATGTATTACATCATTTTCTGAAATAAACATCATTTTCTAAAAAAGATTACAGCATTTTCTGAAAACAAAAGACACATAATAAACCGCAGTAAGTATGACGTCATGTTGTTTAAGAAATTATCAAAATAAAAAAATATCGCAAATACCTGTTTCTGATATTCACTCCTCGGTGTCCAGCGACTAAATGAACATCAACGTTCAAAGACATTCATAGTTCGAAAAGCGTTTCTATTGGTTCTTTTTTTTCTATTCATTAACGTACCGTTTCTATTGGCTCTTTACTTTCATTTCATTTATTGTTAGAGTCAATAATATCGGATAATAGACTTTATGACTCTATTGTTACACCGGTTCTTTTTATTCCATTCTTTGATATAAAAGAAATACCTACGATTGTTATAGACAATAATATAAATTGGATAATGATAATAGACTTTATAACTCTATTGATACACGGGTTCTATGGAACCACATTCCGTTCTTTGTTATAAAAGAAAATACCAATACTATAAATTAGGTAATGATAAAAGACATTAACTCTCTATTGATACACCGATTCTTTGAAGCGCATTCCAATCATTGTTATCAGAAATACCTTTGATTATTCGAGTCAATAATATAAATTAATGATAAAAGATATTACGTTTTCCATTGATACGCCGGTTCTTTTGATTTCTTTGTTATAAAAGAAATGCCAATACTGAACAGAACAGAACAGAACAAATCTTTTATTTTCACCCAAGTATACAAGGTATACAATAAGGGCAATATGTCAAAAATCATGAAACATAATATTGAAATAATTTCCGGAACAAGTAAATAGATGGTCTTATTTACAATCAAACAGGCATACTACAAAAGTTCTTTCATTCATACACGCAATTACTGTATAATACATAAAGCAAGTATACTACGCACACTTTTAAATTTTAAATCAGAAATAGTGGGGGAGGAGATGTATGTCAGTTGTTATAATGATTAGAAATTATTGTAGTAAATTTGTTGAGAGAAGTGCGAAAAACATCCATTGAACAAACGAAAGTTGGCTAAGAGAGGTACGAATTTAACAAATTCTCTCGATCTGTGCGTATACGCTAGCTACGCCCCAGTATTTTCAATAAAGTGACCTAGATTGATTTACCTCTGTGTAAACATCACTACGGGAAATTAGCCATGCATACACATAGTACCACGTGGTGGCGGATTTATGAATGGATTAACAGTCAATGAATAATAGTTAGTTATAGTAGAGGTAAGTGTACTTTTAATGTTGCAAAGATAAATTAAATTGCATTTGTCGAAATAAGTATTTTCCTTAAAATTATGGACGGTCTTGTTAATTCAATTTTCAGTAACACACTATTAACACATAATGGTTGACATTAGTAATAGCAAAAATAAATTTAACATAGTATATATGTAATCTGTTTGTTGTGTTATTTATTTGGTAGTAACTATACTATAAATTGGATAGTAATAAAAGATATTACGTATCTATTCATACGCCGATTCTTTAGAACCACATTCCATTAATTGTTATCGTATAAGTAAATAATTATTGACATGTCGGTTCTTGCTTCTTCGTTTAATAAAAGAAATACCTTCGATTGTTTAAGTCAAAAGTACAATGACAAAAGACATTACGTTTTCTATTGATACACCGATTCCATTAATTGTTATCAGAAATACCTTTGATGATTCGAGTCAATAATATACATTAATGACAAAAGATATTACGTTTTCCATGGATAGGCCGATTCTATAGATTTCTTTGGAATAAAAGAAATGCCAATACTATAAATTAGGTAATGACAAAAGACATAGCTTCTCTATTGACATGTCGGTTCTTGTTTATTTGTATAATAAAAGAAATACCTTCGATTGTTTAAGTCAATAATATAATGACACAAGATATTAAGTTTCTATTCAGACACAAATTCTTTAGAACCGCATTGCATTCTTTGTTATAAAAGAAATGCCAATAATATAAATTAATGATAAAAGATATTACGTTTTCTATTGATACGCAGGTTTTTTATTTCTTTGTGATAAAAGAAATGCCAACACTATAAATTGGATAGTAATAAAAGATATTACGTAGCTTTTCATACACCGATTCTTTAGAACCACATTCCATTAATTGTTATCGTATAAGTAAATAATTAGTCTCTATTGACATGTCGGTTCTTGCTTCTTTGTTATAAAAGAAATACCAATACTATAAATTAGGTAATGACAAAAGACATTAATTCTCTATTGATACACGGGTTCTTTGAAGCGCATTTCATTCTTTGTTATCGATATAAAAGAAATTCCAGTCATGTTAATTCGTATCTTATGCATTTATCCAATGTCATGCACCAAAGAACTTGAATGACAGGTTAATCACGGACCAATCAAAATCGAGAATGATGACGTCATAATTAAATAGCCTCGTTTTGAAACCGAGGCTTGAAGCAAAGTATATAAGAACGCGCACAGTCGTTGATTTTCATTCTAACTTTAGAATAACAACAAACAACATGGAAAACGTAGTAGCAACCTTGGAGAGTATGGTGAATTCTTTCATCGACATAGATGCGTTAATGAACTTCGCAGCCACTTGGGGGATACAAGAGTCCCCGGTGGTCAATTTTCGCTTATTTCAACTTAGAAATCCCGAGTATGGGGACGAATTTGTCAATGAAGAACTGGATAGCTTACAGCAGATGTTGGATGGACCTCTAACAATTACAGAAAGTCATCAACTTAGAGATAGCGACTTGGAACTAGCGTTAAACTACGTCAACGAACAAGAGGAAATAGAAGGGGCGATTAAAGCTCTTCTATTTGACGAAGAAGTAGAAGAACTGAGTCGAGTATGCGTCGATGACGGAGAATGGAACCCCCCAATTATGCAGATAGGGGTTGGGGATGAGCCAAGACCGGGACCATCTCACCAATACAACGAGGGACCTTCAAACCTACAATACGTAATAAGGAAAACCTCAGAGCGCACGTATGCAAAACATGCGGCGGTGGACCGAACGTACCGAGTCAAAATTGACGAAAGGCACAACGGTCAGCGATTGAGAGACGTGCGGGAAGGCTTACACGAATTGTTTGAAGAGGTGCTGGACGTAGCCCGGGGAAATTTAGCTGGAAACGATTTGGGCAGGGTCGTGATACAACATGATGGATTACACGATCCAATCGTAGTACCGTTACAACCCTGGGACGAATTAAACGTCAACACAATTATGGAAACGATCGAAAAAGTATTAAACAGTCAACAAGAGCTTGGAATTGACGACAGTTTCGAGATAGCGGTAGGATCAATCGATTTACCGAAAGGAAGTGGCGGACCGAGAAGACGCATTACAAAACTGAAAGGAGAAAAAATTTCGCTAAAACTCAAAACATCCATAGTAACCATTGGAAATAACGATAAACTATGTATGGCGAGAGCGATCGGAGTGGCATGGGCAAAATTACGTAGATGTACTGATGACGAATGGAGAGAAATTACCAAACAACGTGGCAAAAAAAGCAATTTGGATTTAGTTTTGGAAAATCAGAAAGTTTCGCTGTTATATTATCAAGATCTCTGTAAAAAGAATAGGAAAGAACAAGAAAAACTCGCGATTGCACTAAGTGAGAAGACGAGAGTACCCTTGGACCGACCCGCGAGTTTAAACGACGTGGAGGCGTTTGAAGATGTCCTGGGAGTGCGCTGATGGTGGTCAGTGCTAGACTGGGTAACAAATTTATTACCAGCCCCAGTACAGACGATCGTCCATGCATATACATTTACCTCGTGGACGACGACCATTTTCACGCCATTACCAGCATCACAGGATTCTTCAGCGCCATATATTTCTGCTCCACCTGTTTAAAACACTTTAACAACAAGGAAAGTCACCAGTGCGATAGTTATTGTATTATATGTAAAAATGACCAATGTCCGGAAACAGAAAACACAGTAAAATGTCAAGACTGCAACATGGAATGTAGATCACAAAAATGTTTTGATAATCACAAAGAAAAAACGGTAATCAAGAAAGGAAAGTACAAAACCAGCGGGCCCTCACAGTGTGAAAAATATTGGAAGTGCCCCCAGTGTTATAAAGTGCTAAGGACTGACAAAAGGAAGAAAGAAGATCACCAGTGCGGGGAATATCAGTGTACAGCATGTGAACAACACGTAATGGACGATCATTTATGTTATTTAAGAGCAACACCAGCAAAGGAACATTATAATTCTAACTTTATATTTTTTGATTTTGAGTGTAGCCAGGATGAAATGACAGAATGTGAAAATGGATTTAAACCTAGTACAAAAATTGGATGTAAAGATTGTCAGTCACAACAGGTATGTAAATCTTGCTCTAAATGTGAACACTGTAAATCGTCTTGGTGCGGGAAAGCCACGCATCGTCCTAACTTTGTAGTGGCTCATTCAGTATGTCAAAAATGTATCGATAAACCTTTAACCCCAGAATCTGTTTGTACAAAATGCGGGACCCGTTGCGACAAGTGTGACAACTCTGATCTGCATGACAATGAAGACCCTGGGCCGTGTCCCGGAACATGCGGATTCAGAGAAGTCACATTTGAAGGAGCGGATACCGCCGAAAAATTTTGTGAATGGTTATTTTCCCCTCAGCACACATATTTCAAAGTTTTGGCTCATAATATGAAAGGTTACGACGGCTATTTTTTGTTAGAATATTTAATAGACCAATCGATGAGACCCACCAAGATTATTTACAGTGGTTCAAAGATAATGTATATGACAATAGAGTTAGATTTACATATCAAAGTGATTGACAGTCTCAACTTTTTACCTATGAAATTGTCGGCCCTCCCTAATGCTTTTGGATTGACTGAATTGAAGAAAGGATGGTTTCCCCATTATTTCAATACCGCGCAGAATCAAAATTACAGTAAAACTTCGAAAACTCGAATACTCAGGGGGATTTTGAAAATGTTCGAGTTTTCCAAGGTTCTCGAGTTTTCGAGGTTTTTCTTTATGAGGTCCGATTTTTTCAGTCAAGTCGTGCATTGTGTCAACACATGTTTGTGACCTTGTTGTTGACTACGTTATCGGAGTATCATCTAAATTTTAAATGATTAATTTGACATAGTATTTTGTTAAACCGTTATATCTGTTTGAAAAGGGTTTTAATGTTGTTGTGTTTTTCCTCTAGACAACGGCTTTTAAAAAATTTATTGTTGAAATTGTCCAAGAACTATTATACTTTACAAACGGTGCACCGTTATTTTTCATACGTTAAAATTACTAATTCAAAGATACAAATTGCCACGTTTCATATTCTTTTATTTGAAATAAAATTAATCGTAATTAAATTCTTATAATTATCGTCTCAACGCAGCCGCCTACCGAGTGAGCATAAAATTATTTTCTTTTATCAGAACCTATTTTTAATCAGATCAATTAAAACACGGTAGACGCTGGCGATTTACAATTAACCGACAATATAACCAGTCACAACGTGTGAAAACTACCTGTCACCGTTTACCTATTTCTCCCCGAGAGGTGCGAAAATTGATCAGTCGTTTATTACTCGAGATTTCCAATGTAAACAAAGAAGAAATATGTTTCAAGGGACCGACACCTGTCCTCGAGATTTCGAGTTTTCGAAGTTCGAGTATTCCATGGTATTTGTATATATAATATATAAGAAAATTGCCGGGACTAGCAAAACTTCTTCGAGTTTTCCCGAGTGCTCGAGTTTTCGATGTTCGAGTTTTCGAAGTTTTACTGTATGTAGGCCCTTACCCAGATGCTCAATATTATGGTCACGACTTTATGAGTGAGAAAGAGAGAACCGAATTGTTAGTGTGGTTGAATGAGAGAAAGAATGACGTGTTTGATTTTAGAAAAGAAATGTTAGAGTATTGTAGAAGCGATGTAGATATTTTAAGGGCGTCTCTAACATCAGTACCCTTTTTACTTTTGATAGGCTGAACGTGGGCGAAACGCGAGAATATGTCGATTGTCACCAAAACGTACTTGTAACCGTCATTATCTGTGGCCAAATCAACCATGTCCATCAAGTCTATATCCCACTGACTGTCTATACCATCTACAATCACCCTGGAGCGAGTAAATCGCCGTCTCGCCCCCTTAGTAAGAGAGTAAGATTCTTGATCTTATAACCATTTTCCAATACGTAGCCTGCCAATCTTAATTTTGTTTTGGGACTTGACATACTGATACAATTTTTCGGGGCCGAGATAACTTGCCGGGGATTCGGAATCAAAGTAAATAGAAAGGTGAAATATGCATATCAGGAATCGCCACATTCAGAAAAAAACAGCCTCCCCACACAGTCAAGAAGAGAGGGGGAGAGAGCATGGTTAATAAAATGATCAGTTTCAAAAAAGACACCACTAACAATAAACAAAAATGAGAACCCGAGGGGTTACCGCCTTGGAACGGTCAGTGGCAAATCAATCTGATTAAAATCATATCCTGAAAACCGCTACGCTATCAGGATCTGACGACGAATAGCTAAAACGTGCTTTTATCACAAACCTTTTTGAACCAATCAGATTGTCGCCTACAAAATCGCGAAAGTGAAAGTAAACATTCTATATTAAACCATAAAAAGTGTTGAGAGCCTGCGTAAGACATATTTTGCTGATTTTTTTGTGTTTATGTAGTATTGCAATTATTTCTAATGTAATAACATCTTCAGATCATTTTGCGAGCGCTGTATATCATGCTTCCTGTGTTGATAATTTCTAAAAATAGAAATCGGGAAAAACCGCTTAAGCTTATGTACGGTATCTACGGACCGTCATCAGATCTAACGTTTTGTTAGATCTGACTTTAGTGAGATTGGTGGCAAATTAAATTGCCACTGGGGGTTTGAACCAGGTTCTAGGGTGCACCAACCTCACACTTGCCCCAACAGGTTCTCATATCACAAAACAAGTACAAGTTGTCTTGGTGAAAAAACTCCAACCCACTTATCGGCTCAACAATGTTGCATGCAAAAGCACACAATAAATATAAAACATAAGAAGCTAAGAGCATTGGAGTAAAATCAGCAAGAACACGATGACAGGGATAAAAGAAACAAATCGAGCTTCTAGGTTTTTTTAAGAAATGATTTCCCCATTAACCTTCATAAACTCTTCAACCCCTGCCACCGTCGTGCAACCAAAGAGGTAAGCATAATGATCAACTGTAGAAGGGTTATCACCAGGCCTGACAAATACTGTTTCCAGTTTGACTTTTTTTTTATTTACACATACACAATCATACATTCTTACAAACGAATTTACAACAAATTAGCATATAATGAGGTTCTATTTTGTACATTTAAAATGTTTACAAGTCTTTCTGCGCCTTCTCTAGCTTCGACACGCAACTGTCTACATCTCAACCACCACTTCAATTCATCTATTTACATCAACGTAATATAACACAGTCCAAACATGGTTAACGTCTCACAAATAGATTGGTTCCACTGTTTGTTCCAAATGTGTTGCCGCCGTTTTGTCGAAATCCCAGTCCAGATCGCTTCTCAAATGTAAAGCCGCCTACAGGTTGAACCTTATCCTCGGTGGGGTAGCCAGTCATTTTCAAGTAAATGCATGCCGGAGACCATTGTTCCGTCCAAGGTTCATCGTTGGGTTCCCATGACGATAAATTCACCCCGCAGGCAAAACAAGTCACTTTGTCCGCAGTGCCTGTATAGTAAAACCCGGCCTTAGCCAATGCTTCTTTATTAGGTCTTATTTGTTTCGACCAATGTTCAAACGTGCGCAGCCTCTCTTCATAAAATGTCATATCTGGCTTGATAAATCTACTGGTAATGATAGAATCGCTATGTTCCATGCTACTCGTTGCGTGTCTTCGATAGAAGTGAGGTTATCATGCAGTGACTTTCATTATATAGACTGACAGTGTTAGTGATTGGTAGTTATTGTTAGAACAGTTCGCCATCGGTTCACGTGACTTCACCAATTCATGTAATCGTTTGGGTTGCATTCTGAGCATAGCAACGCCCGCGTCTGGTTCATATGATCACTTTGTAAGTAACAGGGTACCACTGAGTCCAATTTCGGTAACGCGTGTCCAATCTCTGGCAATAACTCTTTCAACCGTAAATATTCCGCCGGTCTCAAGCATATCCCCTTTTTGGTAGGTACTATCTCTGTTTCGGGCTTCCAGTTTTGTCGTACGTCAACGCACACGCTGCCTTCACCAACATTACAGTAAACGTTTCCTCCCAGGTGACTTCCGTAAGACTGTTTGTCCTTCAACGATTTGTCCACATACCCTAGCTGATCCACACGATTCTTATAGCGCATCATGGTCAGGCTGATGCCCTTTTTCGTGGGTTTGTCATCCTGCCATTCTGTGATGTCGACTCTAAGTGCGCCTTTCCATTCATTCACACACACACATATCTTGTATTTCCGATACTCAACTTGCATCTATTGCTAGCCATGTTTCTTGTTCTAGTGTGTGAACAATTATGACTGAGAATGTGTCTGGCGCTGTCTTTTATAGCCCAATGTCTGTTCTGATTGGTCGTTCGTTCTGACATCTGATTGGTCGTTCGTTCTGACATCTGATTGGCTACTATATCGAGAAATCAGTCAATGGGATACGCCGTGATTACAAATGTAACCTTTTTCGTTTTTGTGTAAATAACTTTAACCTTGTTTGTCGGTTTGTTAGTATAGCCAGTCATTCCAATATAATGATTGAAGGATTTCACGAGTTCAAAGCGTTTGTCACGTTGTTTCATTTCGTCCGGAATATTCAAACATTGATGGATACAGTTATCCATAATTTCCTTGCAAAAAACACAGAAGCGCTTAAATCGGTACCGCCTAAATGCTTTTCGAGCGCGTGGATCGACAGTTTGACCTTCATGTTGAAGTCTTAAATATTTAGTGCACGACCGACCCATCGTTTAAGTATTTACCTGTGACGTTTCTTTGTCCAATCACAACGTCTTCACGTCAGCCAATCGGGTGCAATCAATCACTCAAGCGTAAAGGAGGTATGACGAGTATCCACATGTTCAGAAATTATAAAACATTTAATTTCCGGTTTATGAAAAAATAAAAACATTTTAACGTTTCATAAATACATCTGCGGGCTGAAAATGAAGAAAATCAAAACAAAATGCGGTTAAAAAAAAAATAAATTCCAAAAGTCCGATAATAATGTTTCTCACTTGCTACGGTAGTCAGAAGAACATGTTTACCAAATTATTACAATACTTATTTGTGGGGTGTTACAATAACTTAGATAGAAAATGTAATAACTTTTATCACTTGGGGGTGAATAACAACTTTTATCAATAATAAAAGAAGTCTATAGAAATCAATCTTCAATAATAGAACTAAATGAATACACTTCAAAGAACCGACGTATGAAAAGGAACGTAATATCTTTTATCACTATCTAATTTTCAAAACGAGGCTAACAAAGAATAGAATGTGCTTCAAAGAAGACGTGTATGAAAAGAATACGTAATGTCTTTTATCATAAATTCATATTATTTACTTATACAATAAGAATTAATGAAATGTGTCGGTGTATGAATAGATACGTAATATCTTTTATTACTATCCAATTTATAGTGTTGGCATTTCTTTCATAACAAAGAATGCAATACGATTCTAAAGAATTTGTTTCTGAATAGAAACTTAATATCTTTTGTCATTATATTATTGACTAAAACAATCAAAGGTATTTCTTTTATTAAACAAAGAAGCAAGAACCGACATGTCAATAATTATTTACTTATACGATAACAATTAATGGAATTGGTTCTAAAGAATCGGCGTATGAATAGATACATAATTTCTTTTATTACTATCCAATTTATAGCATTGGCATTTCTTTTATAACAAAGAAATCAAAAGAACCGGCGTATCAATAGAAAACGTAATATCTTTAATCATTAATTTATATTATTGACTCGAATAATCAAAGGTATTTCTGATAACAATGATTGTAATAGGCTTCAAAGAATCGGTGTATCAATAGAGAGTTAATGTCTTTTATCATTACCTAATTTATAGTATTGGTATTTTCTTTTATAACAAAGAACGGAATGTGGTTCTATAGAACCCGTGTATCAATAGAGGTATAAAGTCTATTATCATTATCCAATTTATATTATTGTCTATATCAATCGTAGGTATTTCTTTTATATCAAAGAATGGTCCTTTCAAATACGTTTTAATAGGGTCAGGTTGTTTAGAGATCGGCATAATGCATAAAACCGTTTGATTATTATCATTGAATGGAAAAAAGATGTTTTATAGTGCAGCGCATAATATTTAAATTTTCTCTTCTAACCATTTTAATACGAGGTTTGTGTTAAACATCGTTGTGTTCGACCCCTTCAGTAACTAATAAAGAGTAAAAAACACATTTCTTATGCTTAAAAATGGCAGATTTGAGGAAAAGAAAAATTAGAAAACCTTTTAAAAAAGGTAGTAAAATTTATAACACATGATATAAAATAAAGTTTGACATCTGCCAATGAAACGCCTGTTCAATTTTATAAGTGTTCTTTCATCCCGGTCTGGGTTATAGTAATCCAGTGCCGATGCAACATTTTTATACCCCCGCATACGAAGTATAGGGGGTATATAGGAGTCATCATCCGGTTGGTTGGTTGGTTGGTTGGTTGGTTGGTTGGTTGGGCGGTCTGTCTGTGGCACTTACAGCGCCAACAGTTTCAAGATATCGACTTGAAACTTTAACCATATGTTTGTGAGGACATTTGCGCGAACTATTTTTTTTCTCATGTGGATCAGTCCATTATTTTTCGGAGCTGAGCACGATTTAACAAAATCTTGTTACGCGAACTACTTCTACAGTTTTTAAGATATTGACTTGAAACTTGATACACATGTTCGGCATGAAGTGTAGATGTGCGTGACATATTTTTCGTGTGGATTAGTCCATTATTTTTTGTAGGGGACATGATTTAACAAAATCGTGTTATGCAAACTTCTAAATCTTGTGATGCGAACTACTTCTACAGTTTTAAGATATTTACTTGAAACTTGATACATTTGTTCGGCATGAAGTGTAGATGTGCGTGACATATTTTTCGTGTGGATCAGTCCATTACTTTTTGCAGGGGACATGATTTCACAAAATCGTGTTATTCAAACTTCTACACTTACTACGTCAACAGTTTTCAAGATATCGACTTGAAACTTTAAACATATGTTCGTGTGTACATTTGCGCAAATTTCTGTTTTTCTCATGTGGATCAGTCCATTATTTTTTGGAGGGGAGCATGATTCAATAAAATCTTGTGACGCGAACTTCTTCTACAGTTTTTAAGATATTGACTTGAAACTTGATACATATGTTCGGCATGAAGTGTAGATGTGCGTGACATATTTTTCGTGTGGATCAGTCCATTATTTTTTGCAAGGGACATGATTTAACAAAATCGTGTTATGCAAACTTCTACAGTTTTGAAGATATCGACTTGAAACCGAAAGTGTGTGTTCTGCATGAAGTGTGTATGTCAGCGACATATTTTTTGTGGACATATTTTTCGTGTGGATCAGTCCATTATTTTTTGCAAGGGACATGATTTAACAAAATCGTGTTATGCAAACTTCTACAGTTTTGAAGATATCGACTTGAAACCGAAAGTGTATGTTCTGCATGAAGTGTGTATGTCAGCGACATATTTTTTTGTGGATCAGTCCATTATTTTTTGCAGGTGAGCATTATTTAACAAAATCTTTTGTTTAAAATCTTATGATGCAAACTACTTCTCCAGTTTTCAAACTTTAAATATACGTTTGTGAGTAGATTTCCATGACATACTTTGTTTCATGTGGATCAGTCCATTATTTTTTAGCAGGGAAGCATGATTCAACAAAATCTTGTGACACGAACTTCTTCTACAGTTTTTAAGATATTAACTTGAAACTTTAAACATATGTTCAGCATGAAGAGTAGAAGTGCGTGACATATTTTTTGTGTGGATCAGTCCATTCTTTTTGCAGGGAACATGATTTAAGGTGGAATGCGCCGATTTTTCAACTTTCGAGTATTTTAATGAAAATTTGCATGCAGTTAATTGATCATATTTCCGATATGGAACAGAATATCTTGTAAAAATATTTTATTTTGTCTCAAAGATACAGGTCTTCAAAGATGGTCACTAACGGCAGTTTTTGGACACGACGTCAAAAGAACCGTAACTGAATGTTTTCTGCTGTAACTTTGATGTATTTCGAATGTTCCGTTTTCTGTTTCGATAATATTGTACAGAATCAAATTCTCTTTCCACTGATGTAACTTTCATGAGTTTTCACCCAAGATTTACGCGTGACGTCGCCGAAAAGCGCCGTTTCGACCTGAAAAATGACGTGGAGTTTTACTAAATTTTCGTCGCATTTTTCGGAATTGCAAAAAATCTGATCAATAAAATTTTGATTTTTTTGCATATTTCGTTTGTAAATTTTATTTTGAAAATATTTGACAAATAAAAAAGGGGGGTCACCGACTTCGTTTTTGCGTTATTACGTTCACCTTTACCCCTATCCCCTAATTTTAACGACACAATAAAACCTTTCGATTTCGCGTCATACTTCAGCACTATAATAATTCCGTTTTCTGTTTTAATAATATTGTACAGAATCAAATTCTCTTTCCACTGATGTAACGTTCATGAGTTTTCACCCAAGATTTACGCGTGACGTCGCCGAAAAGCTCCGTTTCGACCTGAAAAATGACGTGGAGTTTTACTAAATTTTCGTCGCATTTTTCAGAATTGCAAAAAATCTGATCAATAAAATTTTGATTTTTTTGCATATTTCGTTTGTAAATTTTATTTTGAAAATATTTGACAAATAAAAAAGAGGGGTCACCGACTTCGTTTTTGCGTTATTACGTTTACCTTTACCCCTATCCCCCTAATTTTAACGACACAATAAAACCTGTCCATTTCGCGTCATACTTCAGCACTATAATAATATTGGTTAAAAATTAAACATATTAAAATTTTAGTTTTGTAAAAGTTTTTTTTCACATTTTTTTGCTTAAACTACAGTTTAAGATTCTAGTAATTTTTTACGAAGTACATCAGAATTCATGAATAATCAAATTATAACATTAAGCAATAAAATCTATTCAAGTGTTATAATTTGTTGTTTGAAGTTGCTCTAAATTTTACGTAAGGTTTTCAAACTGAAAGTAGATCAAATGTATGAATTGAAAATCGAATACAAATCATTTTGAGGCCCCTTACGACGCAGACGACACTAATTTTAATTACAGATATCAGGATATCAGGATATCAAATCAAAACAATGGAGCATAAAACATAGAGATTTTGGTAAGTTGACGCACATTTTTAAAAAACACCCATAATGTAGTTAGACGACGGCACCACACATTTACACATTCGAAAAATTTTATCTATTTTTTCGCCGGTCTGGACTTACATGCTCCTGTAGGTACATGTAATCAATGAGAACAGTATTTATGCTTTTCTTAAGTTAGCTTTTATAAATAAATATTCCGCAAAAATATAACACAGTGAATCAAGAGGAAAGACTTTCTAATCAGTCTATGACTGAACATAGTTAAAGTTTAAAAGCTGGACCGGTTTCCGTTGAAAAGAAGTTGCGTGAGCTCCCATTCCCTTTAAAAGGTGAGCTACGCCATGTGTGACATTTTTATAAAGAAATGAATTCATTATCAATTTCTCCGTTACTTCAATAAAGTAATCAAATATACTCATCAAAAAATGAAAACCGGCAGTTTTTAACTTTCCAGAACTATTTGATACATAAACAAAATCTTTTTATTTGAACCCACATTAAATTAACAGCAAGACATTGGTTTCACGTTCCAGAAAAATAAAAAAGCTCGCACATGTTTTAAACAAGTTCAATTTTTCTTTCAATCAAAAATTCATAAGTCTTCAAGCTGATTTGTGAAAAATCTGCTTTCTTACTTTTGTTTAACATACGTTTAACTAAATACAAAATACAAAAAGTATTTTCCATTATTAAAGAATTTTACTTTTGATTTCTTGATTTCTAATTGTTCGCCAATAGAAATCAACTCGCTAAATTTCAGTCCTCTCGCTAGCAACAATTTTTGTTTCGCTGATCTCAAAGTGTGGTCTAAATATTTATGGCGGTCACTGTCCGAAAATGTTAGCATTACACGAGATTTTTTCTGTATAAAACCACCAAATGTTCCAACATTTGCGAGAAAAAGAAGCGTTAGAAAAAGGCAAGAACCAGCATATACGAAATAGCTGAAAACTAGTCATTTCATTAAGACTGATCAAACGCGTCAACAAAGTATTTTTAATTCCGTAAGCTGCTCTTTTTTTCTTTGTGTCGCTTATATACTAAACATTCAACGCAACGCTTAATTTTCCTGATTTTTTTTTATTTCGCACCATAACAAAGTTCATATAATATTCTGCGCTGTTGTGTAAGATGTTTGGTTCATTATATTATGTCCTCTTTCCTAAGATACAAGAGAAATAGCACTTCATTTATTTGTGTTTCTGTCTATTTGTTAAAACAAGTTTTTCAACAACGGCGCAATATAAGGTTTTGAATTATGTTCGCCTAGTTTACTTCGCCATACTGCCGACATGAGAATAACATTCCATGTAAAACAAATGTATATCACTGTAAGACAGTACTTATTTTAAAACTGTAAGTAAAAGGAAGTGCACAACTATGCGCGCTTATAGAGAGGGCGAGACATAAATTAAAGTTGCAGCGCTTAACCCCAACCCCTCCTTCCTGAACATTTTACTCTCTATATACATAAATACACCGGTACGGGTTTTATCGCGTGTGCGATCAGTGTAGCACCAGTAAGCTGGGAAATTCTTGTCGTCTGATATTGATCTACACTGGTCGCATTCAGAAATAACCTACTGACCCTAAAAGCGAACAGTGTAGATGCTGATCAGACGGCAGCGTACGGATGTGCCAGCTGATCTGGATCTACATTGTACGCCCATGGCATTACAGCTATATCTCATTGAGTAAAGGGTTAGCTGCAAGGGGCGTGTTGGTTTAATTGCTGTACTTAAGTCAAAAACTTGCATTCCGTTTTTTAAAAGAAAAACGGTATTTGCACCTTTAAGTATCATAACAATGGACGAAACCATGTTTTTAAGTACAAGTTTTTAAGTCGTGTTTGAACCTTCATAACAAACCTTGATTGAAGCAGAATCGGTAGTTTCAATCATATATTATGTATGTTCTTTTTTTTCCAAATGAAAACAATTATCATATTTTGCTGGAATATATTAATCAAATTAAATACTGTCAGAATAAATATTATTTGTTCGCCGCCAAATTCCTTTTATGATGCGATTTACGCCAACGTTTGCATAAGGGATAGGGGTAAAGGTGAGCGTAATATCGCAAAAACAAAGTCGGTGACCCCCCTTTTATATTTGTCAAATATTTTCAAAATAAAATTTACAAACGAAATATGCAAAAAAATCAAAATTTTATTGATCAGATTTTTTGCAATTCCGAAAAATGCGACGAAAATTTAGTAAAACTCCACGTCATTTTTCAGGTCGAAACGGAGCTTTTCGGCGACGTCACGCGTAAATCTTGGGTGAAAACTCATGAAAGTTACATCAGTGGAAAGAGAATTTGATTCTGTACAATATTATCAAAACAGAAAACGGAACATTCGAAATACATCAAAGTTACAGCAGAAAACATTCAGTTACGGTTCTTTTGACGTCATGTCCAGAAACTGCCGTTAGTGACCATCTTTGAAGACCTGTATCTTTGAGACAAAATAAAATATTTTTACAAAATATTCGGTTCCATATCGGAAATATGGTCAATTAACTGCATGCAAATTTTCATTAGAATACTCGAAAGTTGAAAAATCGGCGCATTCCACCTTAACAAAATCATGTTATGCAAACTTCTACAGTTTTCAAGATATCGACTTGAAACTGAAATCATATGTTCTGCATGAAGTGTGCATGTTAGTGACATGTTTTTTATGGATCAGTCCATTTTTGGTTGGAGGGGAGCATTATTTAACAAAATCTTATGACACAAACTACTTCTCCAGTTTTCAAACTTTTAGCATACGTTCGTGATTAGATTTGCATGACATATTTTTTTTTCATTTGAATCATTCCATTATTTTTTGGAAGGGGAGCACGATTCAACAAAACCTTGTGACGTCAACTACTTTTACAGTTTTGTTTACATCCGGTGAAAACCCAAGTCGCTATTTTTAAACACAACTTTTGCTTTACATGCACGTGGCGATAGCATTAGCTCACCAAATGACATCATTATTCTTATCCCTCTCGGAAGAATAACAACATGTGCCCAGGTGAAGGTCGAGTAGCTGTGTGCTTATCAACAGATTGTAAAAAAAATACTCAGAAGATGCTCGATTGTTTTTTTTTTTCTGACACAGAGACAGCGTAGTAAGTAATATGTATGTAATTATCATGCAACTGAAATGGACTTGTATCGGTAGCCGCGCGGATATAGTCCTACGTTTGGTTTCGTTAGCATTAGCTCTCCAAATGACGTCATTATTTTTATCCCTCTGGGAAAAATAACAACATGTGCCCGGGTGAAGGTTGTGTAGCTGTGTGCGTAAAATTAAATACAGATTGTAAAACAATACTCAGAAGATGCTCGATTGTTTTTTTTTCTTACGCAGAGACTGCGTAGTAAATTATATGTATGTAATTATTATGCAACTAAAATGGCCTTGTATCGGTAGGCCGATATAGTCCTATGTTTTATTTTCTAAAATTGTTATGCCGCGAGAAAATTTAATCTCGGACTACACAAAATGAAAGTAGGTATACATCAGAATATGCCGTCCAATGATGTACTTTGGAAACTAAAATGCGCACAAATTATGTACATACTTTGTATTGGAGATATTTATTATAAAAAAAAAACAACAAAAAACCCAGCAGAAATAAAGAACTACCGTCAATTTCATAATTATTGAAAATATTCATGCAGTTCTATAATTTTTGTTTATGGAGAATTTTCACTGAATTGAGAGGCATTATTGATTAAGATAAATGACAATAAATGATAAACCCATGCCTCCAGATGACTTAATTTTGTGTTTCAAAAAAGCTCAAATGCACTTAAGCAATGGCTTCCCAATGGTATATAAATTGCTATCTTCCAGAAGCTTCCCCCACCAGGGCTTTGCCCTGGACCTACCGGAGCCCTAGCGGCCCCCTGGACCCCCAGCAAATTTTCAGGATTTCAATTGTTTTTCAACTTTCACCCAAGAAAGATGCAAACATCATTTCTGTATACTCTGACAAAGCAGCATTGCGGGGGTATTAATCACCTTCAGTGATAGCTCTAGTTTTTGCCAGAAATTAAATAGCTATTGTAAATAACTGAACCTTATCCTACAAATTGAATGCACACGATTCGGTTAATAGATTTGTCATGTTAGTATTGACGTATTTTTCAATATACTGCTCTTTTTTCTCCGAACAGTTCTTTCTTATTCTTATACAATTAAGAACATATTCAAACATTGTCACATAATGTTTTCACGTTTTTTTCTTTATTTCTGAAAATTTTTGTTCATTTAGTTTTACAATCAATTTTATTTAAATAAATATATGCTTGGGTAAAACTTCCCGAATTTTATTTAATTCAGATCGGTGCGCTTTAAGTTGCCAATATCAAATAATCAATGTCTCAGTCTCAAACATTATCGTGACAATTAATTAGAATATTTAATCTCTAGTCAGTTTCCTAAAACAACATTTTTACCCTCAACAAGAAACGTTTTCAACCACTTGCAAATGTACAAATAAACTTCAAAAGGCCTTTATCGCACCTTCAGCTGGTAAAACCCAGTCTTGCTAATCCGATTACGTAACATGGTCATAAAACACCAGGCCCTTTTCTTAATAAGCATTGTTTGGATGACTTAACGGTGATTGGCTAAATACTTAAGTGAAAGTTTTAAAAAGCTATAATTTCCACGCCAGTCAAAACAAATTTTCATAAAGGATACGTGAAGTTACGTAAATAGGTAAAGTTGCATTTAGTTATTAACTTTAAATCAATTTACAAAGATGAAAGATATTCCTTATATATTTTTTTCCACATTTTTGTTAATTCGACAATGCATTTTTAACTTCAAAAGCACTTTGAGGCTTTTTATTTACACTTTTAACGCTACGCTTTATTACCGCTTTTAAACCGGAACTACCCAATCAGCAAGGGAAACAACTCTCAATGGGAGGTAACTCAGTATATCGGTAGGCCCCCATTATAACATTTGCAATAAAATCATAGATTTCTCAATACATATATTTCCTTACGTATATTGGCAACACATATCGTACAAATTACTTTAACAAATGCATGTTATGACACCGCAAATCATTAACCAGTTCATGAACAACTGAATTCGTTTGCTATTAGCTGAGCAGATTTTATACATATAAAAAATCAGTGTGTACACTTCGGTAACCCAAAGCTGAATGCCAACCCTGCGATATACAGAACGAATATCTCATGCGAAAACTGCCATCTAACGGTTACTTCATTACAAACAAGGGAAATTAATTTTCTTCTTATTCGTATCTCAAACTAAGAAAATTATATTTCCCTGATTACCGTTTTGTAACCTTAATTAACATAAAACACAAGATCCAAATTCAATTTCAACATTTAATTTGGAAAATCGCTAGGATAGCACTTGGGTATACCGAATGAAATATTAAAGAACGGGGACTTCCGTAAAATCAACTTCCTATACCGATGATACATTATTATAAGATAGTTTGTCAAACTTGAATTTGCAAAATAAACCTGTCCTTATTAAATTCCAATCTGTTCAGCTATACAAAATTTAATCTAAGGACACATACATAATAGAAAACTCAATGACAATGATACAGATATTACTTCTTGTAAAAAAATCTTTCATTAACCATTCTGTCGTTTACACCATTACAATCAGCACATGCAAAAGATTTAAGCGAGTGTAAACAATATTTTTAACAAGAGTGCCAAACTGACACAAAATACGCCCTTCAAAATGCTGATCATCAAAGTTGTGTAACGATCCGATGAAAATTATTCGACTTGGAGAGCAGATACCGCTAATTCAGTTTTTGGACAATTCAAGGGCCATAATTCAGGAGTGCCTGGGGGGATTTGGCAGGTTATAGAACTTGGTCGAGATATTATGCCCACCAACATATTCACCAAGTTTGATAAAGATCGGATGAAAACTCTTTGACTTAGAGAGCGTAAACCCTTATTTTGGACAATTCAAGGGCCATAATTCAGGAGTGCCTGGGGGGGATTTGGCTGGTTATAGAACTTGGTCGAGATATTATGCCCACCAACATATTCACCAAGTTTGATAAAGACCGGATGAAAACACTTTGACTTAGAGAGCGGAAACAGTAATTTTGGACAATGCAAGGGCCATAATTCAGGAGTGCCTGGGGGATTTGGCTGGTTATAGAACTTGGTCGAGATATTATGCCCACCAACATATGCACCAAGTTCGATAAAGACCGGATGAAAACTCTTTGACTTAGAGAGCGAAAACAGTAATTTTGGACAATTCAAGGGCCATAATTCAGGAGTGCCTGGGGGGATTTGGCAGTTTATAGAACTTGGTCGAGATATTATGCGTACCAACATATTCACCAAGTTTGATAAAGACCGGATGAAAACTCTTTGACTTAGAGAGCGGAAACAGTAATTTTGGACAATTAAAGGGCCATAATTCAGGAGTGCCTGGGGGGATATGGCTGGTTATCGAACTTGGCCGAGATATGATGCCCACCAACATATTCACCAAGTTTGATAAAGACCGGATGAAAACTCTTTGACTTAGAGAAAGGAAACAGTAATTTTGGACAATTCAAGGGCCATAATTCAGGAGTCCCTGGGGGGATTTGGCTGGTTATAGAACTCGGTCGAGATATTATGCCCACCAACATATTCACCAAGTTTGATAAAGATCGGATGGGATGAAAACTCTTTGACTTAGAGAGCGGAAACCCAAATTTTGGACAATTTAAGGGCCATAATTCAGGAGTGCCTGGGGGGATTTGGCTGGTTATCGAACTTGGCCGAGATATGATGCCCACCAACATATTCACCAAGTTTGATAAAGGTCGGATGAAAACTCTTTGACTTAGAGAGCGGAAACCCAAATTTTGGACAATTAAAGGGCCATAATTCAGAAGTGCCTGGGGGGGATTAGGCTGGTTATCGAACTTGGCCGAGATATTATGCAAACCAACATATTCACCAAGTTGATAAAGATCGGATGAAAACTCTTTGACTTAGAGAGCGGAAACGCTGTGGGCGCTGCCCGCCCGCCCGCCGCAGGTGTTCCCATAATACGTCCCTTTTTTCAAAAGGGCGTATAAAAATTACTGATATGTAGAACACGTGCTCTTAATCACTCTTCATATAAGATTGTGTATGACATCTGTTTGTTACACATCCCCATAGAATGCCCGGTTTTCGGTTTTACACAAATAACACAATTTGCCCAGTTCAAAGTTTTCAGTATTTCCCACAGGAAATAAATAGTTTCTAGTTCTCGCAATAGTAATTCATATATCTATTAGTTTCAGTAATGCTTTCTATGAATATACTCATGTTCCATCAAACTCATACTAAGAACTGTGCTTACGTAGATCCAGCAAAAGCTATAATGACGCACAAATAATACGCCGACTTTTCAAATCGAAATCCACATAAATTTGATTATAACTATTTAATAGAATTTCTGCTGTCTAACAACTTGTTTAGATAAAATTCTTTTCGTGCTTTTAAAACATTACAGACTTATTTTTTTAAAAATCAATTGGGGACTTTAAATCGTAAATTTCGTGAAACATTTAATAGCATAAAATGCTGATATAACTGGTGCTGGACTAGATGACTTTGAATTATAAAAAACGAGTTTATAGCAACATATCCCTTCTCCCTAAACCACTGTTCAAAGCCCACTTATTACATTACATAACACGTTTCCCGTATTTCCGACTTAATGAATGCTCTTGAATTCTGTCTGTAACAGGTCCGGGAGAAGTTCCACCTTGCCCGCCTAGACTTCCGGTGAAACTTCAATCTCAGATTTATGATCCTGAAAAAATAAACAGTTCTGTTTACAAATAATTAGAGAATATGGTATGCTATGTATTTCATTGTTAAACTAACTAAACTCATCAAAATATTACAATATGAAAGATGCATAATTTACACGTGAATAAATTAAGGGTGTAATGTTACAAATCTTAATTACAGTGTATAATACATGTTTTGCTCATAACCCTCTATAAATAACAGACAATATCGCCCATTTGTAGCGATGCCGCTTTCAGTATTTAAAATACTACTTGATTTGTAATTCCAAGCATGCCGCCTTACTTTAGCGATGCCGCTCGAAATATTCAAAATACTACATATATTATCAAATCCAGGCGATGCCGCCTTACTTTAGCGATGCCGCTCTATATAGTTATAATACTACATAAATGATCAAATCCATGCAATGTCGCCTTACTTTAGCGATGCTGCTTGCAATAGTTAAAATACTACATAAATTATCAAATCCAGGCGATGCCGCCTAACTTTAGCGATGCCGCTCTGAATAGTTAAAATACTACATAAATTATCAACTCCAGGCGATGCCGCCTCACTTTAGCGATGCCGCTCTCAGTAGTTAAAATACTACATATATTATCAAATCCAGGCGATGCCGCCTTACCTTAGCGATGCCGCTCTCAATAGTTTAAATACTACATAAATAAATGACCAAATCCAGGCGATGCCGCCTCACTTTAGCGATGCCGCTCTTTATACTTAAAATACTACATATATTATCAAATCCAGGCGATGCCGCCTTACTTAAGCGATGCCGCTCTCAGTTAAAATACTACTTTAATTATCAAATCCAGGCGATGTCGCCTTAGTTGGTACACCACTACCTACAAAATTCTCAAATACAGGCGAGCAGCCTTGTATCACTGATGCTTCTGCAATATAAAATAAACATGTAAAATGTTCACTTTGTAAAATATATATAAATATCACACGCGCAAACATCACACGTATATACAATTCATCTCAAACAAATAAAAAGTTGCTTATCAGTTCAAGGGAGGTAATCCAATGAAAACTTCGAAAAGTTACTATGTCACCCTTGAAATCAATATTACACGGCTAACATTCTAAACAAAGATAATATTTCCGAAACAAAAGAACAAATTCATAACGCCATGATTCCGCAAATGCATCAATTACATTAAAAAACAGGGTCCAGTAAATAGAGCATATTTTGGCAATTTTGCATTGTGTTCCGATGCAAACCAATAATCTGATGTTGACCAAACCTATTTTGAACTACTGAAAAAGTTCAAATACCCCAGTCATCGTATCCGACTATGCGTGATAAATAATCGGCCCTCTCAATTACAGACTTGACACCCCACTCTAATTCCTCAATAATATAATTTCTAGTGCAAACTCTTAACTCTTGTAATAACCTAAAGTTCTCTTTTCATGGAACCTTCTTTGAATCAACACAACACTGTGATTGTATGAAAACTACTTCACCTATATAGCCAAAACTCTACTAAAAGATTTCAACACATGCAAAACCGCTACTAATTCTCGCCGGATGACTTGGCTGCCTCAACAGCATTCCACTGATCGTGTGATACTCCATTGATAGTGTTAGCCTTGTAACCTGCATAATCATTGCTAATGGCGCCAGAAAATACCATTTATCTGTAAATACATATATGTAATGTTCACAAGCCTCAAGTGAGACTGACAGATTTTTAACTGATCTATTTTTCCTGCGAAATGGGCATATATGATCACAATGTAATGCTGTCAAAATATCGAAACTATCGTATTTAGAGACAGGTGACCAATTACCAAAGACATAGATATTATCTGTCCAACTTTGCCAGCGAACTTGCGAAACGGCACTCGTATGTGCGTCTTAATAAAATAATTTTTAGCAGATCTTGTCCAAAACTTATATAGCCTACGTTCAGAAATCAAAATAATTCCTTGTAAGGGCTTAATAAGCCCTTTTCAATATCTGGTACAGACCCACTCAGACTTTGTCGCATCCAAATCTTGAATTCAACAAGTCAGCTTTTATAGATGCGTAGCTAATTGTTCAAGACAAAGAAATTATGTGCGCAGCCTAAACCATCATCAAGAAACATAACACGTTCACCTCGTCCAACCATTTTGCTTTAAGAGGCATAATTACCTTTAAAAAAACTGAACCTTGCTAGACTGACCAAAAGTTAATACCAGATATGTGTAATAAACTGCATTTCCCTTCTTGTCATTCCAAGAAGATACTAAATTTTGGTGTGGGGTTGATAAATTCCAATGATTGATACACGTTCGCCAAATCAACTTGGTCATAAAAATCAATTTTTAAATAAGGTATTACTATCATATTTAACATATTGTTTCCGATTATGCTTTTTAACAACGCGTAAATTTTAAAATGAGTCTTTTCTAACTTTAATATTGCACTGAAAAGTCAAACGATTTACCTCATAATAAGGTCTGAACATTTTTCTGTTCAATTTCTGTCATCAATCTTGAATACTTCCGCTAATAAAATCGGGTTTTAACAAAGCTGATTTATTATTGTTAAAAGATTCTGGTTGGCTGATAAAAAGCTGAAGTTGATATCCATTTTTGAATAATGTCTTTTACACAAAACTTTTAGCTCCTATTGCTTTCCATAAATGAATATTTTGTCTACATCGCATTGTAATTTGTGTTTCTGCCCCCGATTGTATTCATAGTAATCATGTGTTAACATACAAAGATCAAAATTATACTTTAATTAATGATCTCATTATCATTCCCTTGTACGTCACAAGGCTCATATTTTGCACTATCGATTATTCTCTCGAACAAAGGGAAGTTCTTCCGGAAGCGGGTGTTCTGTCCACATGCAAAACATGGTCCAGGGGCGAAGCCACTGAACTGAACAAAAGTTACTCCTGGAGTTAAGACAGTCTTGCTGTATGAGCCTCTCAAAAGCTTGCCTCGACCTGTCTGGGTTGAAAGCCAGAACCCCAAGGTTAACAACCAAACAAACCAGCAATAGAAGTATGTAATGTGTAGGTCGAACCTCTGTCACGAAAACTACTTCGCCTCCGCTTAAGCACCCGGTTTTCGCCTTATTGATCCTCGACTCATCTTCCGAGTCACTCGCAAATGATTGGTTTCGTACTGACGGACGGTTTTTCAGACGCCACCAGAAAAGTCTAACGATTCTAACCAGCTCCTTTTCTTCAGAAGGTCTAGTGCCTCAGTGAAAATTCCTTCCAATAGTCAAGTTTCCTTTTCTCAATAATCCAAACAACCGTGTTAAAATGTCACCGATACTGAAGTTAAAATCATACTGAATATAATTTTCCTCGTTTTTAACCTCAAAAAACACAGTCCAAATCATTCACAAAAAGATTGAACCTCAGCAGATGTCGACTTATTTTAAAACATAAGTCATTCAAAGTCAAATAGATTTCACGTGGTCGTTTAAATTTTCCGCTACGAATATAATAGAGTTAACACTAAAAAATCAGTGTGTACACTTCGGTAACCCAAAGCTGAATGCCAACCCTGCGATATACAGCTCGAATCTCTCATGCGAAAACTGCCATCTAACGGTTACTTCATTACAAACAAGGGAAATTAATTTTCTTCTTATTCGTACCTCAAACTCAGAAAATTATATGTATATTTAGTTTAACAAAAAGTTTACAGAAAGTCATAATCTCAGCTTTAATTGATTAGACACTGAAAATGTATAACAAAATTCACCTTTAAGCATCAAATCATCGGTAAACATGAATTAAATCCGGTAAGAAATTATATTCAAGTACTGTGTATGCAGAACTTTCACTTGGCATATTCCTGATTGACAGTTGCGTAAAATTTTCGTAAACGAAAATAATATTTTCAATAGTCAGGTTATGTCCTTTAAACAGAAAGAAAAACAATCAAACTATTGTAGGCTAATTTTAATTATCAAGAAAATATATACATGTATTTCTGTCCGATTTTATGGGGAAGTATGATTAATATTATAAAAAAACATCTATTTATTTGTTATTCGTCCAATTAGTATTGTATAACATGAGGCGGTTGCATTATTTGCGTGAGCCAATCAGAATCGAGCAATGTCTACACGGCTGAGAGCCGCATATACAAAAATACTGTGGTTGAAATTAAAATGAATTATCGTAGTTTGTAACTGGATAATGTAAGTAATTTTTGTGTCTAAAGCAAGAATAAGAGTAATATTAATGAAATATTGCTATATTTAGGCCTATCATGTTGTAAATTTGCAGATAACTTAGATAATTGTCCCGACTGAAAATCGGTCGGAACATGCGACAGAAAAACTGCGTTCGGCGATTTGACGTCGTAATTGCCATAAAATAAAAAAATAATAAATAAGCATTTACGGCGTCATATTTATAGGACTAAGTTCATCCATTACGTACATGTATGTGAGTTTTCATACCAAAAAAAAAACAGCACAACGAATTGAAAGACTTCTCCAAAATGGAAGGCTGCGGAAAGGTATTCTATTCGAAAAATGGAATGAAGAAGTCAACGACTAACCATCAGCACACCTGACTCAGGTGTTTTAATAAGGTTTCCGCTTAAAGCACTGTCAGAATTTCCTCAGGCTCGCCAATTCATTGATACATAAATATTTACAGATAATACAGTATATTCACTACATTGCGTTATATTAGTTCAATTGCTAATCTTCACAACACATCATCACTGTATATAAACCGACTGTATCAAATACCGGATATAGTAAGGTGATTGCATGGCTGCGATATAAATAATTCGTAAATAACACATTGAAAACGGAATTATTAGGATAATTTTAAGTACCTTCAACAAAAACAAGTACGTAATATTTTGTATAGTCCTTATTGGTTGGAATACCATTTGTTTTGCGCATATATAGGGATAAAAACTTGTAACTTTGCATTTAATCACAAGAAGGTCTGGCAAATGACCCAGATGATTGTATCAAAATACTGTTATTCTCTACAGATAAACGCTCTGATGCACGAATACATACAAGTTATATGACAATATGACATTAATATAAAGATTATTACATTACAATATTGCTTTAAATGTATAGATAGTGTAAATTATTAAAATGTTTAAGGGGTGTGTTTTGTAATGACTGTATCATCTGTAGCATTATCATACTATCATTTATAGCAAACACACCTATTTCTGTTGTATCATGTAGTGCGATCTTCGTTGAATGATTTTCCAATAATCTGTATCACTTATGGCGATGCGCATTTGCTGATTTTATCAAGTGTGTGCTTTAAGGTAAGATGGAGCAGTTCGTCTACATACTGTATAAGTACTTATATTGGCGGGGGTTTAATTTTGGCGATATTGGCGGTCAGGGTTAGTTGCGCCAACATAAAACACCGCCAATAAAAATCCCAGTCAATTTAAAACACCGTCAATTTAATATCTGGAATATATTTCAATTATGATACACTATTAGATATTTTGTCGCAGTTTCCTCCCTTGATGAAAAAATATTGTTGCATGTTTCTAAATTATGTATATTCTTTGAAACACTTAAACAACACGAAACATGAGTACATGAATGTGTTATTTATTTTCTTTAGACATAGCCCGAAGGAGTGTTATTAGGCGCTTGTCGTCCATTCCTTTCAGCGGCACTTGTTTTGAACTAGAAAAATGAATCATTATAGAGTTAAAGCTTTTGTACATGTAGTAAATTAAATCGAGTTTTTTTCAATATAAAACCCCGACTTAAAATAATTAAATAATATTAAACCAAACAAGTAGGCAAACTTATAGTGTGTCAACAAAAGGAATATAAATGGAATATCAAAAAAAGCAATCAAGCACTGTAGTAGGCAGCTGCGATAATATTTTCACACTTAAAATTTAACAATAGAATAACTACGACCTTTACCTTTCTCTTCCATTGTCCAATTTCCGCCATTTTTCATCAAGGGTTTTATTTTGGCGGTCAGCTTGTTAGCGCCAATATATGACCCCGCCAATATAAAACACTTTAAAATACGCCAAAATTTGACACCGCCAATATTAAGCGCTATACAGTATATTGTCTATACAAATCGGGTATATTTGGAGAAATAATATATCATGGCGTACAAAAAACACGAAGAAAAGAACTTTAAAATAATAAAACAGAATGATACAACAATAGTGACTATAGGTTATTGTTAGTTTGGAGGCTTGTATAAAAATTAAACTGTCAGGCACAACGCAGCTGAGCGACCGTTTAATTTTCATACAAACCTCGAAATAAAATATAAACTGTTTTGTAACTGATCAATTGGCATACACATAGTTTACACAAATCAGTTGTCAAACAGTGTTTTAATGGCTTGTATAAATGTATTATGAGAATATGTTAGAAAGCGAATTCGTTAATTTCTTTAACTGAAATCAGCATGGGAACACACCTGACTCTCAATGGAAGACCTTTGTGATAGTCAAACAAGACATCTATTCCTTTGCTAAAGTTCCATGGGATATGTAGTACGTTGTTTTTGCTGTACACTGTTTGCTATTACATTTATTAGAATATTTATGAAAACAAGTGACCATTGTATATTCCGATCAAATGACATGGATGTTCCAGCTGACGATGATCTACATTGGTCGTACATTGAGTAAAGGATTTATCATCAGCTTAAAATATCAGTATTTAAATAACTTGCTTTGCCTCAGAATTTGTATGTCACGCCTACCTGCTTATGTATTTATAATCGTGAACCTTCAGTTTCGAAACTATTACTTTTAAAAAACCTCAGACTATGATTATCAAATCCAAAACATTTTGGGACGACATTAATTATCGCTTGTTGTAAATTGTAGTTCTCAGAGCGACCTGGGTGTTAACTAATGAAGTCGGGTAGATCCAATTGTTTCGTGTCGCTGCAGTATATAAAGGCACCGAGGCCCTTATATTTCATAACGTATCACATATCTCTGTACGAAGCACTTTTAATAAATGTTTTTACATCACGCCGTTCTTCTTAAATCCGAAAAATATACTAAAATCATCTTTAAAAATCGCCATAACTGATACACATAGATCACTACAAACATACAAATGATTGAGTTAACATGTTCAATAAATGATACAGTCTGGGTCGAAGCTACATGCATGTTTGGTCTAATGTTTTTATGTTTAATTGATCAGCTATGGTATTATTATTATTGTAAGAATAAAAATGATATGTTTAATCATCGCTAGCATGAGAATACCTCTCAAAACCTGTTTAAACATAAACATTTACGCTGATTTTATAACAGTACACACTGCAAACGGTACTTTGTGTGAGTGATTTAAGCGATTTTTAAAAAGTATATTGCATGAAAAAGGTAATAAAGTCTTTCAAAACAAGTGTCATGAGAATCGCCTGTTGAACATGTATTTGTCGATTTGATTTCTCATTACAATACATTCAAAATCTCCTCATTTTTGAACTGTTTACTATGTTTTTGTGACAATCAGTGCGCTATATCCGGTAGATGATACAATCGGTATATATACAGTGAATCCGTTACTGACTAAGTGCATGGTAGTTATTTATAGATAGTTTATTTCGTAATTAGCCATAATGGCCCATGAACAAATATACATAGAACAGCAACAGTAAAACATGTGACATGGTAAGCAATAAAAGACAATCGTATTACAAATTTTCAAACTTAAACAATCATGTATCTGAAAAGGTAACAATAAGTACATCCATGCAAAGTTTTGGGAGAGACAGATGAGTTTTATGTATTTTACAGCCATTAAACATTTCTGTGGTATCAAAAACATTTCAAAATTATATCTCTGCTTGGCGACAATTTGCAGGTTTATTGGAACATGTTTTTATGAGTGATAAAAGGTTAATTTATATACCAAACTAAACCATATTCTTTGAAAGTTTACAGACTTTTGATATAAAACTTTATGTTTATTGTTCTTTTCATTAGTAAAATCACGGTGTAGGTATCGACTTCCGATTGCCTCGTTCTGCTTATAAATAAGATAAACTCTCATAGCAAAATTTGAAATCAAAACAAAATACATTAAAGTGAAGGGGAGAATTCACTCTTAATCTTAGTATAAAGGTTAATTATTCTAAATGTATAAATAAAGAAAATGTCCAAGAAAAGAAACGGGCTATCCGCTATACCGCCAAATCCGCTACTGCCTTAACAACTGTACTGTTTCTTGTTGTTCGTTCAAATAGATCTAATCATGGCTGAATCATCGGGGAAAACGGTCCGAAGTTTGAAAATACTTCAAAAAATATTTTTAAAAATGGGCACGTTTGTAATTCATTTAATAGATGTAGTGTACATTGATATTGTAATTTTTATGGTCAAGGTAAAAAAAAAATTGAAGATCTAGATGGGGTTTCGTGATGATGCCATCAAAAATAATGTCTAGAAAATAGACAGATTTAGAATTTCACAGGGTTAATGCAGAACTTGAGCGATCCGTCAAGAAAGCTATCCCTTACATCGCGTTGAAGTAGAGTAGCATTTATTTTGTTATTTACAACCTACAAGGATCTGTGACACTTGACACTTGTATGATATGATATAAACGGGATCGTTTCTGTTTTCACGGTACGTGTTTACAAACGTTTACAAATATGTGTAAACCTTGGAGTCTTAGGTGAAGCTGTTAAAAAAAACTTTCAATATTGTATTGTGTCGAACATTCAGACTTTAGTTGAAAATAAGTCATTTCGTTTTATCTAGTAAACAATGTTATAAAACTTGAGAAGAGAATCTCTCGTGAATATGTATTAGATAATCATCTTGCTAATTAATCTGCAGATAAACAACTGTGTGTTTTAATAAAAAAAAATCATCCAAAGACAAGTCGCTAAATATTTTATAAAGCATACTTTAACAGTACATTAACTTGTTAAGAAAAGGGATGATATGATAAGTAAGCAATTAACTTATTTCTAACTTTCAACACAAAACGTGAAAAGATTTATTTTGATTCAACAGAAGTCATGTAAACATAGACACACGGGACAAACAGATTCATTGGATGGGTGTTATATTTGGTATTGTTTTGTTACATGCATTTATCATCTTTACACATATCACTATAATACATTACACATGTGTATTTAAAAGACAGCTTCAAATGGCTGATATTAAATCCAGTTTCTGTGTTTTACCTCCATGTAAGGTCCGAAAGTAAATTGTGTGCTAAGGTGTGTATCCGTGAACTGTTTATTGGTATACTGTTTGGAAAATGCGTTTCTGTGAAAAGTTTATTGCTATGCTGCTTGCAAGATGCATATTTGTGAACTGTTAATTGACCAGTATGTTGTTTGGAAGGTGCGCATCTGTGAACTGTTTATTAGTATGCTGATTGGAAGATGCGTTTCTGTGAACTGTTTATTAGTATGCTGTATGGAAGATGCGTATCTGTGAACTGTTTATTAGTATGCTGTATGGAAGATGCGTATCTGTGAACTGTTTATAAGTATGCTGTTTGGAAGATGCGTATGTTGCTCGGATAATGCGTATCTATAAAATATTTATTGGTATACTGCTTAGAAGATGCATATGTGTTACTGTTTATTGGTATGCTGCTCGGAAGATGCATATGTATAACTGTTTATTTGTATGCTGCTTAGGAGATACCTATCCGTGAACTGTTTATTGGTATGCTGCTCGGAAGATGCATATGTGTAACTGTTTATTGGTATGCTACTTGAAAGATACCTATCCGCCGATGTTAACTGTTTATTGGTATGCTGCTCGGAAGATGCATCTGTGTAACTGTTTATTGGTATGCTACTTGAAAGATACCAATCCGCCGGTGTGAACTGTTTATTGGTGTGCTGCTCGGAAGATGCATATGTTTAACTGTTTATTGGTATGCTACTTGAAAGATACCTATCCGCCGGCGTAAACTGTTTATTGGCATGCTGCTCGGAAGATGCATACTAGTATGTGTAACTATTTATTGGTATGCTACTTGAAAGATACATTGCCGCCGGCATGAACTGTTTATTGGTATGCTGCTCGGAAGATGCATATGTGTAACTGTTTATTGGTATGCTACTTGAAAGATACCTATCCGTCGGCGTGAACTGTTTATTGGTATGCTGCTCGGAAGATGCATCTGTGTAACTGTTTATTGGTATGCTACTTGAAAGATACATTGCCGCCGGTGTGAACTGTTTATTGGTATGCTGCTCGGAAGATGCATATGTGTAACTGTTTATTGGTATGCTACTTGAAAGATGCCTATCCGTCGGCGTGAACTGTTTATTGGTATGCTGCTCGGAAAATGCATCTGTGTAACTGTTTATTGGTATGCTACTTGAAAGATACATTGCCGCCGGTGTGAACTGTTTATTGGTATGCTGCTCGGAAGATGCATATGTGTAACTGTTTATTGGTATGCTACTTGAAAGATGCCTATCCGTCGGCGTGAACTGTTTATTGGTATGCCGCTCGGAAGATGCATAATTATGTTTAACTGTTTATTGGTATGCTGCTTAGAAGATACCTATCCGTGAACTGTTGATTGAAATAGATGGTAAAGGGAACTGTTGTACACGATAAATATGAAAATACTAAGGGCCCGGATTGAAACAAATATTTAAAGATCTGAATCAAGGCAACGTTTTAGTAGGGCATTTTAATCTAAAGGCATCCGTGAACTGTTTATTGGTATGCTGCTTGGAAGATGCGTATCTATAAACTGTTTATTGGTATACTACTTGGAAGATACCTATCCGTGAACAGTTTCTTAGTATGCTGCTAGAATGATGCATATCTGCGTTCTGTTTATTGGTTTAAAAGTGATCCTAGGTGCAACATAAGCAAAGTATCATGCCCAAAGACCATCGTGCTCAACGACCTTGAAAGGTCGTAACTGTTAACAGCACTGATTGAATGTACATATACTTGGAGGCTTTGAACGGCCGTCACAGCGCACAAATACTATGCTACTGATTTTTTGAAAAAGATGGTAAAGGGAACTTTTGTACACAATAAATATGAAAATACTAAGGGCCCGGATGGAAACAAATAAGATCTGAATAAAGGCAACGTTTTAGTAGGGTATTTTACTCTAAAGCATGTCCGAAGAAACACTGATAATGATTTGCGATGTGACACTGTGATTGAGGCTTGATAGCCAGTGTTCTACAAAATATTCGCATGACCTCTCACTAGCTTTATCAGTAATCTTGGCACCCCAAATACCATTGGTAGTGTGCATCTATTGTATAAACAGATATGGAATCGCTGAAAGAGTATATACTTTAAAACTATAATTGTAGCAGATAAATAGAAAATAAGCACCTATTCGACCAACAATTAAGCTATAGGCAACACACTTTGTGAGGTTCTAACAATATACACGTAACTGAAAAAAAATACTCGCAAAACAGATAGGCAGGAAGGTGGTGGGGGTCGGGCGTGCTGGCAAGCAGGCAAATCGTATAGTTTGTATTAAATATAACATTGAAACTTTGGATTAGGTTATTTGTTTCATTGAATATTTAGATGAATAAGCAAATGGGTTGGACTACAAGTTTTACCAACATTAGTAAATAGCCCGTCCCTTTGTATCACTATTTTTATGAGAAAAAAATATGGTACGAAAATTAAGAAATTGTAACAAGTTAGAAAACATATAAGTAATATTAGTGGACCATTCCTTCCGAGATATTTCTCTGCAATAAACAAAAGGAATTCAGTGACACTTTTATGGAGCTGATCCTGCGATCATGCGGAGCGCTTGCTACGCACCTGACAACATGATGGTTGCATGGATTGACATAGCTCAGTCTTATGCTATACAAGGCTTTTGGTGGCGGGGAATTGAGAAGTACTATAGAATTTCTACATCAGGACAGCATCTGCTAAAATGCCAAATAAGGAACATGCTGGCTATAATATCCGAATGCAGGTAGTTTGACTTATTTTAGGTTTGTTTTCAATGATTTATTGCAACCCCTTATACCAGGATGTTTTTACATCGAGGTTTTGCTATTTGTAGAATGTTCAGATTTTGGTTTTGCAAATTAAGGTCCTTCGTGAAGCCTGGCAGTTGAATGCGCCTGAATAGAACTTTTGTGTTTCAGCAGCGTAAAGAAGAAGAGGTTTGTGCCCTGGACCTCACACGCTGGCATCCAGAAGTTGATAAACGACCAGAAACGCAGGAATACTTTACGCAATACAAAATTGGCGTTCAATGTTCTAGTCATGTCCAGAGGAGAAGTGATTCTGTGAGCCCTCAACAAACCATGGCCCAAGATCATGAAACTGAGATTGTAGTCCAGTTTCAAATCTCAGGCATCAGACCAGTCGTCTTTTCAGCCAATCAGAAACTTGAGATTTGAGACTGGTCTCCTGATTTAGTTTTATGATCTTTGGCAAAGCACTTGGGAATGACGAAAACGGCCTTTATGTTAACTTCAAAAGTAAATCAAATAAAGCGTATGTTCGGTAAATAAAGGGGCCGTCACACTATGACGTTCTGGTCAACGTTCTCTGAACGTTTCAATCGTTCAGTTTTTGAGCGTTCTAGAATGAGAGTGACACATCTGGCGTGTTATTAACGTTTTGTCTAACGTACCACTAGCGTGTGTCTAACGCACTAAAAGCGTGTAACAGCGACCAAGTAAGAAAACCCTTAAATCATTAGCATGTTCTCACGGGCCACTTGCGCGCGAAGAACGATTTGTCAACGTTAGACGAGCGTGCTGAGGCATGGACGCTCGAATGACGCTCAAGGGGCGTCAAAAGGACGTTCGTTTCACTTTAGTCACACGCTGCGTTCGCTAGGGGACCGTTTAGCGGTCGTTGACAGGTCGTCAGTGAGTATTTCACAGCAAAGCAAACGATTTGTAACAATCAAGAAACGCTTGAGTAACGACTGTCTGACGATAGCCGAACGCGTGCAACGCTCGGCAAACGTTAGTAAAACGTTCCCCGAATGTTCTTAAACGTTCTTCAGCGTTTACAATTAAACGTTGAAGAACGCTCGTCTCAGAAAAAATTTTTGTGCATGTTCAAATTTTTTTCCGGACCAGCGTTCTCCGCCGATTCCCGGCGATCATTGACGTTCACCGACTTTCACTAGCGTTCAAAAAACGCACTTCTGGCGAAATCCCAGCGACCATCGAAGACTATCTATGTTTCATTAAACATCGTAGAGGGCCAGAACGTCATAGTGTGACGGCCCCATAAAGCAGAGAATATCGCCGAAGAGTATGACATTACGATATTGGGTCTAGAATCCTAAACCAATAATTGGTTAAAAAAAGTAGAAAACTGTAAAAACTAATTTCTGATCATTGTAAACGTTACAATCGTTTCATTTCATCGATATGCCACCTTGCTATTTTTGCATCAATTGAGCATCATCTCTTTCGCGGCCCCAATGTTCAAATCCCTCCTACGCGCCTGAGAAAGGAAGATTCTTTTTAAAACTATTATTGTGCAGCACTTTGGGCATTTGTTGTAAATTTTTTTCTGAGTTACAAATCAGAACGATAGCATCAGCATAGAGCAATATGGAGTGTTCCAGGTCCTCGATATCATCTCTCAGGTTGACACATACGATCAATCTTTGCAAGTTTGAAAGATCTCTGCCTGAAGGTTAATGAGGAGTTGATGCCACAAGATTGGGGACAAGTGCAACTCTTTATGACACCCACCTAGGGAGCATTACGAGTGCAACTCTACCTCACAATTCATGGGGGCATAAAAAGGTTTTTTTATAAGGGCTCCAGTCTATGAAAAAAACGCCTTTTACTGTAAAATATTTCAAATTAACAAATAAACAAAGAATACATTTGTTGGAATTCTCATTGAAAAAGCATAACATATCGGTATGCATGTTTTATATCTCAACTTTGCTCAAAATGCTTATCTTCACCACACCTTGCCTACTGTTGCCATAGTGTAAACATCGTATCACCAGACCCGATTTTTTAAATTATTTAACAGCCCAGCATTTGTTACAACCACCACAAAAATTCAGACATTCATAAAGCAAGCAGTACTCAATTGCAATAAATGATTGGGCATTTTGACAAATGCTGAGTTACATTATCAATACTGAATACATGGAACACCCTTGTCTGGAAAACACTACTGCCAACATCCACATGTATATGGTCTGTAAAATCTCAAAAAGAAAGGAGGGGGAGAAATACAGTAGTACAACCATTACAGTGGCAAGGCAAGGAGTCTATAGATTTTGAGTGAAAACTAAAGGCTTTTTGGCCTTTTTATAGTTTTTTCAAAAGCAGGTGTTTTTTTTCAATGTCAAGAGATGGGACCCATGCCCTTTATTTTGGGTGTAAACACCATTATTTCTCCTTAAAGCGGGATAAAATACCTTATGTAAAGTTACTTTTGTGGAAAACTGCAGATTTTAAAGAAATTTTCTGAAGGGAAGGTACCTTGCCTGTAGACAGTGACTGTCTCTACTAAAGAAGAAAAAAAAGCTCTGAGAAGATTTAAAAGGTTTTAGGTTTGCTCTGAAATTACAGGTCTTAAAAGATTTTAAAGGTTACGTTACCTTAGGAGGTTTGCTAGATGGATCAAACATTCCTCTTAATACTCTAAAAATTTTGGTCATTTTCGATTACATAAGAATGACGGTCAGACCTTTTCTACGGTTTATAAAGATATGACTGTTTCTGAGGTGTATAAAGGTGATTTCCTGTTTGAAAACTAGAACTTCGCGAGTTGGATGTGTCGCCTGACAAAATTTTGTTAGTCGACATAAAAATGTTAATTAGTTTTTTGTTGTACAGTTATTAGCAATGTATTTTTACTGAATTCACATATAAAATAACCTTTTAATAGTCTCATTGCAAGAAACATGCACAACAAGTTATGCCCTTGGCAAAAAATGCACTAAAATCAATCAAAGGGGAATAATTCAAAAACGGAACAAGGTAGAGTTACAGTTCTTGTGTACTGCATTTTGAGTCATTGTCAGAAACATGCATACCAAGTTTGGAGTCATTTAAACTTATGGTGACAAATTTATGCTCAGGACAAGAAATACTCTATAAAAATCAAAGGGGAATAACTAGAAAACGGAAGAAGGTAGAGTTACAGTTCTTGTGCACTGCACTCCGAGTCATTGCCAGAAACATGCATACCAAGTTTGGAGTCTTTGAACCTATGGTGACAAAGATACGCTCTAAACAAGAAATGCTTTATAAAAATCAAAGGGAAATAATTAAAAAACGGAACAAGGTCGAGTTATGGTTCTTGTGCATTGTACTTCGAGTCATTGCCTGAAACATGCATACCAAGTTTGAAGTCATTTGGACCTATGGTGACAAAATTAGGATCCGGACAAGGAAATCTGGATGCCGCGGACACCGCTGCCGCCGACAAAGTAATCCCTATATGTCACCTAGTCAGGCGACACAAAAAATTTAACTGTTAAATTATCAGTTTTAAAAACTTGCATTTAAGGTGTTTTCAACACTCACTTGGCATTACTGAAATTTACTGTTATCTATTTTTACACACTGTAATCTATTTTTACCCACAATTGTTATAATGAACACCTTTATTTCTACAAATGACATTGTCATGCCTGTTAGACCAAAAGTTATGTTTACACCAGGAATTCATAGAACTTTTTACACTTATCAATATGAATACAAGAATGACATTTGAATTATTTTCCAAACACTAAAAACTATTTTTAAAAACTCCTTTTAAAAGATATAGATTTTTTTCTTTTTCCCAACTGACAAAAAGTAGGAATCGTAGGATTTTGTAAAATAGTAGCAAAAAGTAGGAACAAGGCTAAAAAGTAGGAAAAACTAGGAAAAGTAGGAAAAAGTATGACTGCTTGACAGCCTGTATACGGTACGGGTTCGATTCCCATTATGTGCAACATTATTTGAAATTCACGGTAGCGCCATTAGTTTATCTTAACAGTGTGAAAGTTTCCCCGTACATATAGTCAGTATTGATATCAGTAAGTAATCGGATGCCATGTCATGATGATATCGGGTTAGCCGCACAAACTTATTGGGGTTGTCTTCGCTGGCTCAGTCAGTAGTAAGCTCAGAGTTACATGGCTCTAGAGGCGCTTTCGCTTTTTTATGATGGTTCGAGATCCACTTTAGGTAATATTATTCTAAAACTTGATTAACCAGGGAAATTATGAAAATAAAAACAACACATAGGTAACGTTTAACCTTCTTAAATTCAAACTTTATATTGTTTTAACAATATAACAATCCACATAAACCAAGAAAATCGTATTCTGATAACATCAGACAGTCTTGAAATACGTTCCACTGTAGTTGCGCTCTGAAATAGAAAATATTATTTATTAAACTACAAGTACACTCAGAATATCAACGAGAATGAAATCCGTGTCATATGCAAGATGTGCCTACTGAAATATTCGAAACTGAACCCGCATATAAGGAGCCGCAACATCCAGAAAACATAGCCTCCATATGCAGCCAAAGTGTAGAAATGACAAGAGAGCATGGGTTTATAAGAAGAATCAAGGATCTCATTGAGGACATTTGTTTTTATCAGTGAAAGCTAGATATAATTTTCACCAAGTGAAGTGCTCCGAAATTGTAATTTCACTTAAAACAGAAATATGTGACCGGTTGGTTTATTGTGCGTTTCCGACAGGGTCTAACTCAACAGAGAGTTAAAGAGCTGACTGGGGAATGTTAGCTCAACACACTTTATGTCCACTCGATCATGAGATCCAATACGCGAGTTACTTTTTGAAGATTGTAGCAGTATAACTTTAATTTTCCTCGTTATCAAACACGACACAGCAAATAGTTCTTATTCTTTATATATCCGGAATCCAAACATTATGCTTTAGTAATAAAACTATTCTGAAGACTTTAAAAAGGTGAAGATTTTTTTCGGCTTTACTGTGCATTATAGAATTTATTTAGTGAAATAAAAGTGGTATTCCGCTGTTATCAAATTGTGTTATATAAAATCGTGATTTCACGGCTTTTTCACGTTGGTGCTCATATGCACAGAACATCCTAAATGAGAACTTCTAGAAAACTGGTTCAAGTTTGGGTATAATTATGATATCATGACGCTATATCATAAACAAATTTTTGGGGCTCCATTTCATGCAAGATTTCTGTCCGAATAAAGTATAATTAACAGTTTTTAATTGCGAACGATAGAAACATATTTGCCTTTTGTAAAATTCGAATTCCAGCACTCACTGTGTAAAAAAAATATTTGCATCTTGGTAAAACCAATACACTCGACATAATACTATGTTCTTTTAACTACTTAAGTTTTATCAAGACTGTCAAATTATTGTATATGAAAAATAATGTTCTCACCAACAACTAATGAAATTTGAAAAGTTATTTATCTATAACCAATAATGTTTCATGTACAAATATGCAAATTAAAAAAAAATCACTAAAACCATATAAATAAGTCTTTGGCTTAACACTGATCAACATTTAATACATCTTTTATTCTTGTTTCCCGGTCATTATAGGCAATATAATAAAAGTGTTTTCAAGAACATTTAAATCACTTCGTTAATTTAAAACCAATAAGTAGCAACCTAGAGTCAACAAATACTTTTGATTTACTTCAATTTTTACAAAATTTAGTTTATGTAGAAAAAACTTGTTATTCTAAAACTCTTTACATTTAAATCAACTTTTGAAAATGTGTATTTTGTAAACTAAGACAGTGTTAACAGAGTGCTCATCTATGAATATAGGACCCAGTGTTTGTTTGACACTGTTATTTGTAGAAATATAGGTACTAATTTGGTTTTTCAACAGTTGAAAAAACTAGATGGGTGTTCAGTTGAACACTTGTGTCGCCCTCTGGTGCTATGTCGGTATAAAATGCAAGTATAAAAAGGGGCATAACTCCATCAAAGAATTTGGCATCATTATGAGCGTGTTGTCATAAGCAATATAATTTGAAAGTTTAATGTAAAAATATTAAGAAATGACAAAGTTATAGCCAACGTTAAGTTTTCGTGTAAAAATCCAAGTGCAAAAAGGGGCATAACTCCATCAAATGTGACCTTGACCTTGAGAATTTGGCATCATCTCGAGCGTTTTGTCATAAGCAATATAATTTGAAAGTTTGATGAAAAAATATTAAGAAATGACAAAATTATAGCCAACGTTAAGTTTTCGTGTAAAAATCCAAGTATAAAAAGGGGCATAACTCTATCAAATGTGACATTGACCTTGAGAATTTGGCATCATCTCGAGCGTGTTGGCATAAGCAATATAATTTGAAAGTTTGATAAAGAAATATTAAGAAATGGCAGTTATAGCCAATGTTAAGTTTTCGTGACGGACCGACGGACTGACGGACAAAGCGGTCCCTATGTATCGCCATTTCTTGAAAGGGCGACACAAAAACAACAACTCGTTTTCTATTTTTTCTATTTCTTTGCCTCAAATGATGCATTGAGAGGCACTGGGATCTTTTTCCCACGTGGAAAGACGAAAATTTATCATCCAAATAATTAACAATATAGTCATCATTATCAATATATATGCGTAATTTGATCATCACAAGGAAGGTGCTCCATAGATGTCGGTAAAACCTGCATAGCCTTGCAAGCCAATGACTAACCATTATGACATCAGAGCTGACACTGACCTCATCACCAACATCATAACAAAGTAGACAATCAAACTTCCTGACAGTGCAGAACATCCCGATTCCATAGGAGCCATAACTATCAAATGAAAACAGTTTAACATATTAATTTTTCAGTTAAGAGTTTAAAATTTTCAAGATAAACAAAGAAATAAAACTCAACATTTAGAAAATTTAAATATAGGGAAAATATCAATGGGACATAAAGAGTAAGACAACCAGAATATTTGGCAAGGAATGTGGGAAGGAAAAATGCGCAGAGTCGAAAGTTTTTTTCAATTCAAGACGGAGAAGTGAATGTTAAAAAACCATATGTGAACCATGTTAATGTAAGTCAAATTGTTTCTGTAAATTATCTGAGGACCCAGAAAAAGTGTTTCAAGTTATTTTGAAGTAAGAATTAACAAGACACTTTTCTTTGAAGAATGACACAGAAAGACTCCATAGGGGGAGGGGGTGGGGGCGGAGAGAGATCACTTAACAAAAATCATAATAAACCAGATGCTTTTCTTTTAAGAAAAAAACATTTGAATGTAAGAATAATGCGACTAGAATTGTTCTTATAAAAATATTAATAGGTCTAAACTTAAAAATGAAATGCATTTAAGAAAGGCTGAAGGTGCCTATGAAAAACCTAAAAACAACTTTACAGAAATAGCCTAAGTTGATGAATACGTGGATACACATTTTACTTTTAGCAAAATCTTCCTGTTCCATGTGTCACAACAAGATTTGTTTTACATGAGACAGTTAAAGACAAAATAACTTCAGTTTAAATGATTTAAAAACTGGCGATGGAATTTTGCCTACACAAAAAGATTCATCGAACGTATATTCATGTCTTGAACACGCGATACTTATTTTGAACAGACACAAGAAAGCGAAACAACATGTGTTATTTGGTTGTAGTGGTAAATATAAGAACAAGGCCATGTTAACCTTTTAAGTGACAAAGTCAATCGTTAAAGGATAGTATGTCTGCCAGAATGTCTAAAATAAATTTCGTGTTTAAAGAAGTTGTGTATCTTTCATTTTCTCGTCAACAACTAATCCTTCCACACACGAACAGAAGTCATTTTTACATGTCGCTCCTTCCACATTAATACAGTCCTCGTGACGAGTGCATCTGACATGCAGACCTGCAGAAAGATTTAACCATTTCTCCATATATATGCATTTTTACACATGTGCAACCAGTGTAGATCCAGATCAGCTGTCTGATCAGGATCTACACTGGTAACATTTTGGTCAGAAATAACCTAGTGAATAAAAAAGTGAACAGTGCATATCCTGATCAGGCGGCACAGATGTGCCATCTGATCTGGATCTACACTGTTCGCACATGCAATAAAGGTATGTCTATGGAGATGTCTGGCTTCTGTTTCAAAAATGTCTCATAGTAAACCCGACAGCCTGCTTCTATATGCGTTAAATAAATTATCAAAGACATATCCTCTCCAAAGAACAAGGAAAAATGAAACTTAGACCCACACATGTAATACATGCATTAAAAAACACTGAAACACATTCAAATCAGTATTAATGACAAACAATAACTAAGTTCAACCAATTTATAAGATTTTTTTTACAACTCTTTTTGGCAACGGGTTAAACCTTTAACCCATGGATACATCTTATGCTTATGTGTGACCTGTGAAGATCCAGATCAGACTGCATATCAGTACAGTCTTATAAGGATTTACTAATGATTTTGTAAAATGTAAAATTTTGACTTCTGATAAAAATGTGACTAAGTTTAATCTTTTATTTAAGTCTCATCATTGTACATACAATTTATGACAGTTTTTGATACAGTCCTCGATATACTCCCTCAAACTCCATTTGCAAGCGTATAAAAAAGTGATTGCTAAAACCTGAAATAATGACAATTTAGATACTCTATAAATTAGAATAAACACTTAGTATACCAATTTCAACGCATTTAGTTATATCCTGCCAAAATCCAATCGAGCATGAGCAAACATGTGCAGCGGAACAGATGGCATTTCCAATGGCTCGGCAATCATTGTTGGTACTGCAGCTATCGCCCAACGCTGAAAAAATACATTAAATATAGGTTAGCGGTGCCACTTGTCAAAAATGGCCCCGACATGAAAAATAGCCTGAGGGTCATCATTAAATGGCGGTGCCATTTGGCAAAAGTGGACCTGCTAACCAATTCATGTATCCGTTGTTTCTTTCGTTTTAAATCAAGACTTAATTAACCATTTGGAAACAAGTTCATTTTCGGGAGGATTTGAAAGGATAGGAAGTTGCTTTGCGTTGAATGCTGGAAGTGTTTATTGTGGTATAAGTCTCTGAATGCTATGATTCATTCTTTTATCGCTGTGTGAGCATCAGGATTTACACTGGTCGCCCATGCGTAAAAATCTGTATATATTGAGGAAAGGGTTAAATCGGGTTATCACACTGGTATGATAATTCTATAGTAACCGCTCTTGATAACGGGCATTTGTTACAGCGTAGTTCTTGTCTGAGATGGAGATTAATACAGGTTTCAGTAAACAAAATAACGCAGTATACACCCATAGTCTATTTGAATTCGTTTTAATACAATCTGGTCGGTCAGAGATCAGTGCCCAAGGTTATAAAACTGAGCATGGAAACCAGTCTCAAATCTCAAGAATCTGATTGCCTGAAATGGCGACCAGTTGCCATTCCAGCCAATCAGATGCTTGAGATTTGAGACTGATCTCCAGATTTAGTTTTATGATCTTGGGCATTGTACTCCGGCTTAACATATTTGATTATTTTCACTTAATCTGAAAACAGGTAGTTTGATATAGTAGAGCGCATACCATTTCAGTCTCTGTATGTTGGCTCGGGTTGTTCCTAAAAATGGTACCCTTTCAGTTTCATAGTCAAAAATATACAGAATTAATAAATATCTCCAGTTCTTGTGCTCACAAACGGTAGATTTAAGAAAAGAAATTGTTTACATACCTTGAAAAAGGTAAGTAAAAAAATAACAGTAGAAGTGAAAGTGTAACATCCTTGTTCCTTTTTATCCATGTTTTGTGCTGTTAAATCAATTTTTCGTAGGCATTTAATGAGTGTATTTGTAATGACTAAGTCTTTTTTTTTACAAATTATATGCACATCATTTGGTTCACAGATGTATTGACGCAAATCTCAAGTAAGTAGATCTAAAACAAATAAATCAGGCATTTTTTGAAATTTTGAAAGAGCAGAAAGCTTCTAGATTCCTGGAAAGAAAAACTCTTTTTTTTTCAATAAACTTCTCTTTTTCTAGACATAAGATTCTTTCTTTAGTCATTTAGACCATACTGTAATGTGAACATATAAAAATAATACATTGATGTGTAAACTTACGATGAGAATTTCAATTTTAAAAGGTGAGGGAAGTTACAAACAATTTTTAATGTTCTGAAGAGTAATGATTTCATAACGTTTTTCCATTCATTTCTGGATTATTCAGTTTATTTATTTTTTAATCAATTTCAAACAATTAGAAATATATTTCAGTTTGTTTAACACTTTCTTAAGACTTTCCTGTGACAAGAAATTAGCATATTTAATCCATAAGATATAGTTCCTTAAAACAGTAAAATGACACTTCTACACTCGAACAGGAAATATTTAACCTCTTAGATAGTGAACTTTTTATTTTCATAAGGATCTATCACACACCTATCTAGCTGACCTGTGCCTTGCTAATGAAATTATGTACCATGGTCATAAAACAAGAGGCCCTTTACTTAATTAGCATAATTAATTTGAAAACTTCACAGTAACTGGCTGAACACAGTTACACTTCGATGGTTGTATCTCAAATAGTTATTTTCATGCCAGATAATTAAATAATCAAACTTCATTAATAGATCTATTAATAAAATTATTTAAACTAGAGCTATCACTGAAGATGATTAATACCCCCACAATATTGCTTTGTCAGAGTAAACAGAAATGGGTGAAAGCTGAAAAAAATTGAAATCCTGAAAATTTGCTGGGGGTCCAGGGGGCCGCCAGGGCAACCGGTAGGTCCAGGGCAAAGCCCTGGTGGGGGGACAAGGGGGTCGAAGCCCCCCGAAGCTTCTGGAAGATAGCAATTTAGATCTATATACCATTGGGGAGCCATTTCTTAAGTGCATTTGAGCTTTTTTGAAAGACAAAATTAAGAAATCTGGAGGCATGGGTTTATCATTTATTGTCATTTATCTTAATCAACTATCCCTCTCAATTCAGTGAAAATTCTTCATAAACAAAAATTATAGAACTTCATGAATATTTTCAATAATTATGAAATTGACGGTAGTTGTTTATTTCTGCTGTTGTTGTTTTTGTTGTTGTTGTTTTTTTATAATAAATATCTCCAATACAAAGTATGTACATAATTTTTGTGCGTTTTAGTTTCCAAAGTACATCATTTGAAGGCATATTCTGATGTAGACCTACTTTCATTCACAGTGTATAAGCGTACAGTTGCTCAAAACGGAAGTTGCTGATCTGTACGCCGATGATCACATAGTTGCTTACAGAAAAACCTGCGACATCGGATTATTTATTAGTAAATAAAACCAAATTTAATGTGCATTTGGAAAAAAATATTTCTGTGGTAAGTACAACGTTAATTGTTAGTCCTGCTGTGATCATATTGACTTAAAGGAAGGGTTAGTATTGTTATAATCCATCATCGTTCCCAACTCGATCAGTGAAAATTGGAGCAAACCATTGAACAAAACTGGACGTTTTGGGTTCAGATTTCTTTGTGTAATTAGATTTTGGACCATATTTGTGTTGGTATGGGAGAAAATTCATTTATTCAACTTGTGTACTTCGTTGACCTGAGTTTGAACGACTTAGCAACGAGAAAATGATACTTTCTTTATGTCACTGTATATGATGAAACTGTACGCATAGTTGCAACTGTACGCGATCGTTAGTTGTTAACAGATGCCTAACATCTGTACGCATAACTGTCAAACAGATCATTAACAATTTATGGTTCCAGTTAATGCTTACATCGACATGTTATCATTTTAGCTTCAGTTAACCTTAATAATTCTTGTACGAGAACCTGAAAAATGCATATTTTTTCAACAAATTTGCTCATTCTTTGAATAATACAATTGTATAAACAAATAACTGATCTTAGCTTCTGTTTCAAAGTCAGATAAGTTTTAAATCTCTTGTTGTCTCTTCATGAAAGGAGGCGTGAAAAAAAACAACTATAGTTCAACCGAGCTATATCAGTGGTAAGACGGTGTAAGATATGTAGAGGCCCGCAGTAATGTTTTCATTTCTTCTCTGAAGAGCGAACAGTAGAAGCCATAATATAGCTGGACAAATACGCGTTAGTACTTCAACCATAGTTTCTAAAGATTTCATAGAATGCTCCAATCAGATTAACGTAATCCATGAAATCTATCAATAAAAGTCTGCCAAAATGAAATCCAACTCGACATTTTAACGACCTTAAACATGAAATTCTTAGCAGTTGCAGACGTAATTGTAGACTAACTCAACTCAGTCGCGAAGTAGTGGATTTCAAAATCTGAAACCACTTAATGGAATTTCCTATCAATTCATAGCTCAAAACTTGCTTGTCAGTTCTAAAATGTGATTATATAAGGGTTTTTTTATATAAATAATACATTAGATTTGATTGATTCCTTAGATTTATTCCTTTAACAAGTTCTTGATTCATTGATGCTTTTCAGTTGATCAGTATATGATGCACGTATGATCGCAACTGTTCGTACAGTCTGACATTGAAATACTGCAACTTTGCGTACAGTCTTGTCACTTTCGGTTGCTACGCATAAAGACCATTTTCTCGGTGCTAATTCTTTCAAGCACCGTTCAACGCATTTTGTGAGAGTTGGAAATGATTTTTCTTTCACAGGAAGTCAAATATATACCTTTCCAATATATATATTATAAAATATGAGGTCACAAATGCAGATTTTCTACACTCTTTTTCCCCATTTTGTACTGAAGTGTGAAAAGATAACAGATTGGAACTAAACTAGCCGTTAGTTCAAGACTTCAAGATCACAGTAAGACTTTTAATCAACGGTGTACTTATTATAAATATAATTTCTGCAAAAACACGTTTAATTTGAATATGTTTTACAAATAAAAAGCCGATGTCGCGTGTTTTTCTGTAAGCAACTATGTGATCATCGGCGTACTGATCAGCAACTTCCGTTTCGAGCAACTGTACGCTTATACACTGTGTCATTTTGTGTATTCCAAGATTAAATTTTCTCGCAGCATAACAATTTAAGAAAACCAAACGTAGGACTATATCCGCCTACCGATACAAGGCCATTTCAGTTGCATAATTACATACGTATTACTTACTAAGCTGTCGCTGCGTAAGAAAAAAAAAAAACAACAAACGAGCATCTTCTGAGTATTTTTTACAATCTGTTGATACGCAAACAGATACACGATCTTCACCCGCGCACATGTTGTTATTCTTCCGAGAGGGATAAGAATAATGACGTCATTTGGTGAGCCAATGCTTACGCCACGTGCGTGTAAAGCAAAAGTTGTGTTTAAAAATAGCTACTTGGGTTTCACCAGATGTAAACAAAACTGTAAAAGAAGTTGGCGTCACAAGGTTTTGTTGAATCGTGCTCCTAAAAAATAATGGAATGTTCCAATTGAAAAAAAATATGTCATGCAAATCTACTCACAAACGTATGTTAAAAGTTTAAAAACTGGAGAAGTAGTTTGCGTCATTAGATTTTGTTAAATAATGCTCCCCCCCCCCCAACAAATAATGGACTGATCAATACAAAATATGTCACTTACATGCACACTTCATGCAGAACATATGATTTTAGTTTCAAGTCGATATCTTAAAAACTGTAGAAGTTTGCATAACATGATTTTGTTAAATCATGTCCCCTGCAAAAAATAATTGTCTGATCCACACGAAAAATATGTCACCACATCTACACTTCATGCCGAACACATGTATAAAGTTTCAAGTCAATATCTTAAAAACTGTAGAAGAAGTTTGCGTCACATATTCTGTTGAATCGTGCTCCCCTCCGAAAAATAATGGACTGATCCACATGAGAAAAAAAATGCGCAAATGTACTCACAAAAATATGTCTAAAGTTTCAAGTCGATATCTTGAAAACTGTTGACGTAGTAGTGTAGAAGTTTGCATAACACGATTTCGTTAAATCATGTCCCCTGCAAAAAATAATGGACTGATCTACACGAAAAATATGTCACGCACATCTACACTTTACGCCAAACATATGTATCAAGTTTCAAGTCAATATCTTACAAACTGTAGAAGTAGTTCGCGTCATAAGATTTTGTTAAATCGTGCTCATATCCGAAAAAACAATGGACTGGTCCACATGAGAAAAAATAATAGTTTGCGCAAATGTACTCACGAACATATGTTTAAAGCTTCAAGTTGATATCTTGAAAACTGTTGACGTAGTAAGTGCCACAGACAGACCGCGTCATAAGAATTTGTTAAGTCGTGCTCCCCTCCGAAAAATAATGGACTGATCCACATGAGAAAAAAAATGGTTCGTGCAAATGTACTCACGAACATATGATTAAAGTTTTAAGTCGATATCTTGAAAACTGTTGACGCAGTAAGTGCCACAGACCGACCAGGCAACCAACCGGATGATGACTCTTATATATATACCCCCAAACTAAAGATTGCGGGGGTATAAAAAGTTTGCTGGGGTATAATAAAGTTTGCGGGGGTATAATTAGTAAACTTTTATGAACTTAATAACAGACAACACAAATAATGCCTATTACCGATATGCATGTTTCACATTAAAGGATTAAAATTCCCTTACTCTAGATCCTGAAATGTACTGATTAGTCCTAAACTTTGGGGAAATTCGCTCTTTTTTAATCATTTATAGGCATTAAATAAAAGTAAGTGTTAAAAATAAGTAAACATGTACCATATGCAACACAGTTATTTGAACTCATCTTATAGCCCCATGAGCACGAGCAAACTTGTTGATTGGAACAGATGGCATTGCCAATGGATCTGCAATCACTGTCGGTACTGCAACTGCCGCCCAACACTGAAACGAAGTATTTGAAGTATAGGTTAATAAACGGACAAGCAGTGCCACATGTCGATGGTGGCCCGACATATGACAAATGGCTTAAGGGCCTTATTATAAGGCAGTGCTAAAACTAGACTGTGTCCTCAGGACACTGATGTCCCCACTGCTGCAACAACATTTGTTACAAAATTTTGTACCAGGTATTAACAACATGTAGTTTCATAATTAGTAAATGAGGAGTAAGTGCCGCAAATTTAATAACTAACATAAACAAAGGGCCATAACTCTGGTGAAAATTGTTGCAAGACAACGTCCTTTACAACAATCATCACATCATGTCTGATCATCTGTGCAAGTTTGAAAGAAATCAGCTATATAGAAAATGTGGTGTTGATGCCACAAAATTTTGTAAGTGAAATAAACAAAGGGCCATAACTGTAGTAAAAATGGCAGCAGGAAAAATCTATTCTTTATGATCATCTACCCATCCAGCTTGATAATGTGTGCAAGTTAGAAAGAAATCTGTTCAAAAGTAAATGAGGAGTTGATGCCACAAGATATTATAACTGAAAAATACAAAGGGCCATAACTCTGGTAAAAATGGTCGCAGGAAAAAATCCTTTCTTCACGATCATCTACACATCCTGCTTCATCATCTGTGCAAGTTTGCAAAAAATCTGCTGTGTAGTTTAGGCGAAGTTGACGCCACAATATTTAATTACTGAAATTAACAAAGGGCCATAACTCTGGTAAAAATGGTTGCAGGAAAAAATCCTTTCTTCACGATCATCTACACATCCTGCTTGATCATCTATGTAAGTTTGGAAGAAATCAGCCTTATAGTTTAGGAGGAGTTGACGCCACAAGATTTAACTACTAAAATTAACAAAGGGCCATAACTCTGGTAAAAAAAGTCGCAGAAAAAAATCCTTTCTTTACGATCATCTACACATCCTGCGTGATCATCTGTGCAAGTTTGAAAGAAATCTGCCTTATAGTTTAGGAGTTGATGCCACAAGATTTGGGGACGAACGGACGGACGTACGGACGGACGGACGAGTGCAACTCTATATGCCTCCCACTTTGTGTGTGTGTGTGGGGGGGGGGGATGGCATAATTATATAGCAGGGTCATTATAAGCAAAATGCACCACTGGTATCCCATTCATTAATCAGACAGACATCTAGGTTCAAGGCCCACAGGCCTGTCCAGTAAAATTGTGGTGGTCTAACGTGATTTCGTATGTTATCAGACAGAGTGTCAGACAAAAATTTGAACTGCTATTTTCTTTTAAACATGTTTCGGTGAGACAGAATTTGTTTTCGGTCAGACAGATTATCACATCTTGTCTGACCAAATGTCAGACACTTTTTTCAACTTGTGGGAAGTCTGCCAGTTGGTCTTTTGTTTTAAATCAATACCTAATTTCAAAATCATTTGAAAATGGTAAGAGTTGCTAACTTTTAAATGCTTTAAGACTTAAGTGTCTATCATGATTTTAATCTGTAAATGCTTTAAAGCACATTCTACAATTCATTCCCAAAACAAATATGCAAAGTTTCAAACCAATATCTTCAAAACTTCGAAGTACTTCGCGTCACAGGATTTTGTAAAATCCTGCTTCCTTCCAAAATATTTACAGTTCCTTTTTGTTTTGTTTTTAAATATGCATTGATCATCTACACTTCATGCTAGGCAAAATTTATGTGAGTTATCCATAAAATATTACATTCCTCGATATACTCACCAAAAGTGGGTGTATTATAAAATGATAAATAAACAATGAGTTAATCAAACTTTTGATACTATAATTATGGAATAAGGATTAAAAATAAGTATACCAGATGTAACGCAGCTATAAATTGATGCCTTTATAAAGCCCCCCAAACATGAGCAAAGATTTGCATCAGAACAGATGGCATTATCGACGTGACTGCATTGACTGTGGGTAGTGCAACTGTCGTTCAAAACTGAAACAAAATACATGAATATATGTATATTATAGGTTAATAAACAGGCAAGCAGTGCCACTTGTTGATAGTAGCATTGACATATAAATAATGACACAAGAGCAATTAATTTATGGCAGGGCTATTATTATATGGCAGGGCCATAAGCAAAAGAAGCACTGCTACCGATTCATGTACGGTACCTGTTGTATATTTTTGTTTTATATCAAGACTTTAAGACCTCAAGGATATGTCGTTGCTTACTTTTGAATGATAGAAGTATTTATCTTTAAAATCGAGTGGTGGAGTGGAAAAAGTAAAGTGGTTAGCGAAAAAAAAGACATCAGCACAGACAGATAGGATACTTTTTAGAATGGTTAGAAACAGAAGACAGACATTGAATAAGTTAACAAGTAGGTATAATGAACAAACAGAAACTGAATTATCATCTAGACCTGTTAGAAGGAGATCATTTGATGAAGGATTCAAACGTAAGATCAAACATTAATAGGAAAAATTGTAAACGGTACTTAATGGAAAAAAGAGCGTGGACAGTTAATGTAAACTGAAAATCAGTAATCTTCAGTGATAAAACACAAATTATTAAAGATAAAACAGATAGGTATATGTATGGCAAAAGGACAAAGAGAAAAGCTTACCCCCGTATGTGGGCCAATACTCTGTTTTGAGAGGAAAAATGTGACTAGTGTGATGTTTGGGTGTGTATGTGTGTTATGATGGAGTGGGAATTCTGGCTGAAATTGATGGCATATATTAACACTGAAAATTACATTGAAGCTCCTAATAATTATTTATGGCCTGTTGTTGCTAGACATTTTACCGACCTTGGATATTTCAAGAGGATAATGTACCATGCCATGCAACAAAAGCAGCAAATAAATTGAAAACTCAAAACAATATCATTACATGATGTTGGCAATCACAGAGCCCAAACCACAATATTGTGGAAAATAAATGGCGAAAACTAAAATTTCTTTTTGAAAAAGCGGTTAGCCAAAATCCTTCGTGACTTCGTGTGAGTGATGCAGGAAGCCTTGAGTAGTATTTCCCCCGAGTATGTGCAAAGTCTGTATGAAAGTTTACCAGACAGAGTGTCTGCAGACAGAAAGGCAAAAGATTATATTACAAGATACTAAGCAATTCCAGTAAGAATGTGCAAAATGTTTGCAGCGCTAATATTTTGATGCATTCAAAATGATGTTATGTTTGGGAAGTCAATTATGGCCATTGAGTGTATGTGGTGATTCAAGTTTTGTTTTGTTAATACTTTGAGATCTTGAAACACGCTTCCAGTTGTTACATTTATTTGTTACTAAATATGGATATAATGTAATAATGTAATGTTGGTAAACAGTTAAATTCTGTTATCAACATTAACTTTATTGCAGTACATACAGTACTAAATTATCATTTATATCGTACGTCCAACTTGCATCTATCATGTGTCCGTATATGGTATTTCATGTGTGCATCAATCGTCTGTGATGTATCATGAGTCACCCAATCGCCTATTGTGTTACATTCATGCGCATGTGCAAATATATTTATAATTAAATATTTTGACAGCAATTTTCAGAAATCTGGTACATCAATGATATAAAATTGGTAGTATATGTATATAGTAGGGATGGGAACGAGTAGCAAAATCGGTACTCGGGTACTTGGATCTTGTTCTGATCGAGTACTCGAGTACTTGAAACCTTTCTCTAACGTAAGAGGAAATATCAGCTTCTATAAATTTTAACGATCGTGTTGGGTATGATCATGCCAGCCTGCCTGTAATAATCGATCACTCAAAAAGATACACAACACATTCGCAGGAAAGAAAAATACCTTAATGGTTAATCATATTTTTATGCATTTCCATTATCAACTTTTAAATATTTAACTAAACAAACAATCATTAATTAGCCCGCGTCACAAACTAGAACCAAATAATCATTAATTAGCCCGTGTCACAAACTAGAACATCACCTTAAAATTTACACATCGTGAAAATAGTATATGTTCTCCAATCAGATTTTATTTCAGTTTTGCAAACTTAAAATCAACAATCGCATTTGAATATAATTACTCAATAAACAAAATCAAATAAAACGCCGACGACGAAGCTTCATGATTAAAATATTTAGGTGCTAATTGTCATGATTGCAAATTGTCTGTGTTACGGCATCAAACAATAACGTCAATTTGGCGCCGATTCTCGGATATGTGTGCCCCTAACTGTCATCTTGTGTATTGGAAACCAGGTGCCAGGTGTTGACAATCAACTGTCAGTGGGCGATTTGTAAGATTTTATAAAGAAAATTGTTATAAAAATTGGTTGAATTTTAATTACGTTTTATATCGAGTACTCGAATACTTTATAAACTACTCTGGTACTCAGACGTTAATCGAATAACAGAGTACTCGATTACCCTTTCCCACCCCTAGTATATAGTGTCCAAGAGTATGCTACAGAAATGTCGGAACACCTGAATTTTGACCACTCCTGTCAACAAGTAGAGCTATCAGAGAGTACACAAAAGATGTGTTAAAATACTGAAAATACTGACCTAACTATTTTGAAAATATTTTAAAAACAAGTGGAGGTAATTTCTCTTGATTTTAATATATTTTCAAATTATTTAGGTCAGTTAAAATAACATTGACGGACGGAATTCAAGACTGACTGACGGAAGGCCGGATGGACAGAGCACCTATAAATCCCTCGGTAAACCGGTAGGGGACTAATAGGAGCGTAAACTCCTGACAACATGACAAACATGCTAACTGACAAACATTTCTGTTTCAATGAAATCCCACAAGCGTTTTTGGAGAAGCATCCCCCTAACTGCAACAGATCCTAGCCAAGCAATGCAAATTTCACTGCCGACTGAGCTGACCGGGACAACCCCAAACAAGAGATGTTTGAAAAACATGTATGACCCCCCCCCCCCCCCCCAATGCCAATCTGCTGTTATTTTATTGATGGTCACTGTGACCTTGACCTTTCACATACTGACCTCAAAATCAAAATGGGTCATCTGACTTACCTCCCATACCGAATCTCAGTATGTGAGGACTGTATGTTAAATCGTTGTCTAGTATTGATCGGACAAGGTTGGTGACGGACGGACGGACGGACAGACATGTACACAGGGGGAGGGGGGGCATAAAAAGGTTGATCGGATAACCCTCGGAAGTTATAATTAAAATGATTAAGGGCCCATAACTCTGCAAAAATAAAGCAAGCAGAAACTCCTGATAATGTGCATATCTAGGCCTGGTGGCAAACATTCATGTAAAGTTTCAATGAAATCCTTCGAAAGGATTTAGAGTTTAAGTGTGGACAAGATTTAAAATAATATAAATATATTAAATAATAAAATAATCAACGTGAAAACTCCTGACAAATATGCCAAAATAGTCTTGACAATCATTGCTGTGAAGTTTATTGAAATTCACCTAAATAATTTAGAGATGGAGCAGGGCACTTGTTTTGCAATTTTTGGGGCCCATTATGGGCCCCATTCCTCTCTCAAAATAGTATGTTTTTTCCACTTTCTCAGAAAAAAATTACCCTCCAAAATCTAAAATAAAACTGAAATGGACTCCAAAAAATGAGAATTGACCAAATGTGTTCTTGTATGAACAAACAAGCACAAGTTTTCTTGGTGAAATAAATCCAACCCACCCTTCAGCTCTGCAATGTTGCATGCAAAAGCACACAAAAATATAAAACATAAGAAGCTAATAGCATTGCAATTCAAAAAGTTGGGTATTCAATCATCTTACCGAGAACAGAGCAGCAAGAACACGATGACAGAGATAAAAGAAACAAATCAAGTGTTTAGAAGTTGTAGAAACAATAGTTACCTCTAGGCAAGCATTTATTTCCAGTCACATCCTTCTTGAATTTGGCATCACACACCCATGTGTGATAAGTATTACAGCGAGAATTGGCAGCTACACAGTCCACATCAGTTTCACAGGATTCATCCAGAGCTACAAAATAATAAAATCAATGATAAATAAACTGGGAAAACAATATCGAGATAACTACATAATTACTAGTGATTAATACTCTTGCAATATATATATATGATGTGTCACAATTACCTACCAATGATGTTCTCACAATATTCAGGTCAATATCTTCAAATGCATGGAATCTGATATACCATGAGAGATGTTTTTTCTTAAAAGTGAATTACGCAAATGGGCTATTAACAATGGCAAGTTAAATAGAAAATGGTTAGAATTAGCCATACACGATTACAGACCTCTTCGTGTAAACCAGCAGAGGGACAAAATAAAAATATCAGGGTGAAAACTAAATATTCAACTAGAAATGTGTCCATAGGACACGGATGCCCCCGCTATGCATCGTTTTCAGACACTCAAGTGCAATGATGGGAATAATAGCATTTCAAAGACAGTGATGTGCGAGTAATTATAAGAATATGCAGAATATGAAGATCAAGTAAATTATTTGTATTTGTGGCACTGTTGTCTGCTCATTACGAAATGTCTGTGAAGAAGTTGGTATTAATGCAATAAAAATATATAAAACAAGATATATTCCTATTAAAACTAATGTAAATGGTATTATCAAAGGGCCATAACTTCTGAACGGTACATGTAAGAGCGAAACCCCACCTTTATGCACAACAACATATCAGTTGTGGTAAAGTTTCATTAAATTCCCACCAGAAGTGTAGGACGAGTTGCGTTCACAAGATATATTCCTATTAAAAGTAATGTAAATGGAAGTATCAAAGGGCCATAACTTCTGAACGGAACATGTAAGAGCAAAACCCCACCTTTATGCACAACAACATATCAGGCCAAGCATTGTGGTAAAGTTTCATCAAATTCCCAGCAGAGGTGTGGGAGGTGTTGCGTTCACGAGATATACTCCTATTAAAACTAATGTAAATGGAAGTATCAAAGGGACATAACTTCTGAACGGAACATGTAACAGCAAAACCCCACCTTTATGCACAACAACATATCAGGCCAAGCATTGTGGTAAAGTTTCGTTAAAATCCCACCAGTAGTGTAGAAGGAGTTGCGTTCACGAGAATATTGGTCGGACGGACGAAAGGACGGACAGGAGCAACTCTTAATGCCCGTCGCCATTTCATGGCGGGGGCATAAAAATGACTTAATTTTAGGAAGTCTGTTTCAAAATCTAAAAGATCACTAAAGAAAATTAGGTTTTATGATTTGTAAATTTTAGAAGAGGTCAACGAAATACACATTCTTACGGAGAATATAATGACAATTGTGTTATTGAATTTGTAAAAATGTTTTAAATTATTGATTTTACCTAGTAATCTTATTATTGACCTAATAAGACCCAGTGACTGATTTGTCTGTAAAACCAATCAAACGCATGCATGCTTCACAATGTTAAATAATAATTGGATAAAAAAGGTGACCGCTGATGCATGTAAATGAGGTGAGATTAAGAATTAAATAACTTGTTTAAGTTAAGTGAAAAACAGAGAGAAAAACTCAAAGTTCATAAAAGGTCCTGACCGACTGCTCCGTACTTTTCATAATTGTCATACTGAGATATTGTCATTAATTTTGGGCTTTAAAAAAAAGAGCGAGTGTGTGAAAATAGTAATGATGAAAAATTTGAAAATGGATCTTTGAAAGCCAGCGAACATGAAAATTATGAAAATATTGCAGGTTCGGTTTGTTGAGCCCGTCCATGTGTAGTAATGGAAAAGCCTTTTACTGTCCACGACGCCCATCCTCGTGCTGCGAGCAAAGAATTTAATTTCATAAATAGTACAGTACTTACAGTGATCAACATCAATCAGATGCTACTCATATTTTTATGAAGCTTTATTGACCAAAATTAAACAAAAAATAATTTTGAGTGCTTAAAAACAATATTTACTGTTTCTTATCATTTTAATGTGCAGTTCTGTTAAAATACATGTTTAAGAATCAAAGTAAGTGCTTTCATGCCGGGCTAACTCTCATATGAAATTCATCTGGCGTTACTGAAAAAAAATCATATTGGCCATTTCCAGGGTTCTATATCCTTTCTGCGCCCGACCCTGTTTTCCGGACGGACATCCGTAATGTATTTGAACGTGACAAAATTTTGACTTCTCAAAACCCGACCCTGTTTTTACTGGAAGACGCTCGAAACGTATTTAAACATATGCTTTTTTCACGATTTTAAAACCCATAATGTAAATCTGCGTAAATTTTTTTAATGCCCGTTGATAAGCGTATGTTTGAATAAAGCATATATGCTTTTGTCCGTTACAGGTATTCTACCTTTTAATGATATTCGGAATTTTCAACATGGTAAGAAACCAGATTTAATAACTGTAAAACACGTTATCCAACATTACGGTCTTTCTTCTGTAAAAAAAGGTGGAATTAGCATATCAAGAATAAAGCGTTAAAATCCCGAATCTCAACGCTCTTTTTGGAATGGGTGAAAAATTCGGTTTACCGCTCGGAGACTGTAACGGAAAATTCTGTAAATCAATTAATCTAATTAACAGTCATTAATTTTTATGCCATTGCAAAAAAGTTATTTTTAAGTAATTACTTGGTAGATATAGGACTGGTATTTTCTAACATAATGGGTAACAGTTTTGGAGCCACTTTCTTTATTTTGACAATAAAAGATGAAGAAACAGCAACACTGTAATTAGATTTGTTTTTCTAAAAATTTGACTTTTTAAAATCACAAATTTTCTTATCAGATTATCTAAGCCACATGTAAACAATTTCGTACTAAAAAATATTTGAGAGAAAATATGCGATGCGTTCAAAGGACTAATAGTGTAAAAATATTGATCGATGATTCCGTGTTCTTCTAAACAGCCACCAAAGTAAGGACTTTTAAATAAAAAGAAATAAAAATCGACGGGTTTCCGACGGAAAAACAGGGTCGGGTTTTGAGAAGCGATTTTTTATACGTTTAAATACGTTTCGGGTTTCCTCTCGTAAAACAGGGTCAGGTTTTGGGAAGTCAAAATTTTGTCAAGTTTAAATACATTATGGTCGTGGAAAGGATATCAGATGGAATATTGTCCCCGAAAAATGTAGTTGATCCTCAATTTTCATCGATTACATAAATGAGAGCCAATTTCCCTGAAAAACTCGAAAAGCTATTCGACCATCCTTTGAATCCAACAATACTGATGAAAATATCAAATCTTGGCCATGACTGTAGGGAATTCTTTGAACATTTATAAAAATAATACATTCTTTATTCCCTTGTTAGGAAGTATTATCGTGTATCGAAATGTACGGGTATTGAGTTATTCGTTAAAATATTTTTAAGTTCCATATCAGACTGCTGAGTTCCATATCAGACAACGTAGTTCCGCGTGAAAGTGTTGATAATAATTACTGCATCCAGACTAAATGATTTGTAATATTCCTTTGGTATAAATAATCTTTAAAAAAGAAGTATTGATTTTCTTCATGTCTATCTTATCTACAATGCTTTACTTAAAGCGTTAAATATTTGACTTCTTGAAGTATTATATGCTTGATTTTAAAATAGTCTATATCCAACAAATGCACCTTTCACTTTAACAACACTTAAATTTGTCTATTTACAGCTTTTTGTAAATTGATGGTCTAAACAAATACAATATTAACAAGGCAGTCGGAACGACCAAATATCCCCCGCCGCATGCAGGAATGTTGGAAAGAATATGGATGCTTAATTGCAAATTAACAAATATATCTCCAGCAATTTGGAAGTTATGGAGCAAATATGTCAGACATGGTTATATATGAACCTTCAAAGACAACTAGTGACCTTGACCTTCAGTTGGCCAGGTTGGAACATGGGTTCTGCACATCATCTTGGTTGAATGAACATTTGACTAAAGTCTGATAAAATTCATTGCAGGGGTTCAGAAGATATGAACGGGACACAAAATACATAGTTCAAATCTTCAATGACCTTGAACTTGAGCGAGCCAGGTTGGAACATGGGTTCTGCACATCATCTTGATGGGCTGAATATTTGATAAAAGTTTCGTGATATTCATTCTAGGGGTTCAAAATATATGAACCAGACACAAAAAACATAGTTCAAATATTCAAACATCACTGGTGACCTTGACCTTGAGCTGGCCAGGTGGGAACATAGGTTCTGCACATCATCTTCATGGGCTGAGTATTTGACTAAAGGTTCATGAAATTCCTTCCAGGGGTTCAGGAGATGAACGGGACATAAATTACATTGTTCAAATCTTCAAACATCACTGGTGACCTTGACATTGAGCCGGCCATGTTGGAACATGGGTTCTGCTAATAGGTTGAGCATTTGACTAAATTTTCATGAAATACCTTCTAGGGGTTCAGAAGTTATGAACCGGACACGAAATACATGGTTCATATCTTCGAATACCGCTGGTGACCTTAACCTTGTGTCGGCCAGGTTGGAACATGGGTTCTGCAAGTCGTCTTGATGGGGAGAACATTTGACTAAAGTTTCATGAAATTCCTTCTAGGGGTTCAGAAGATTTGAACCGGACACGCAATACATGGATAAATCTTCAATCATCACCGGTGACCTTGACCTTGAGACAGCCAGGTTGGAACATGGGTTCTGCATGTCGTCTTGATGGGGAGAAACATTTAAGTAAAGTTTCATGGAATTCCTTCTAGGGGTTGAAAAGTGATGGGCCAGACACAAATTGTGTGCACAGGGAAGGACGGACCGACTGATGGACGGACGGACAGACAAAGACCATTCCTGTTTGGAGCACTTGGCTTCAAATAATTTTATGAACCACATGAAATTTGGTCAGAATAAACTTCATTTCAATATTTCATCGAATCTTGAAAAAAGTTTTATTATCCCCCACCGCGTAGCGGCTGGGGGATATAGGAATGGTCTTCGTCCATCCATCCGTCCGTCCTTCCTTCCGTGCGTGCACATTTTGTGTCCGGTCCATAACTTTTCAACCCCTTGAAACAATTTCATGAAACTTTAGGCAAATGTTCTCCCCATTAAGACGACGTGCAGAACCCTTGTTCCAACATGGCCGGCTCAATGTCAAGGTCAGATTAAAGCAAAAATTTTGTTAACGCAATAGAGGTCACATTTTTTGTCCGATTAATTGTCATCGAATTAGGTATGAATATAAATATTGATGATCTCTACTCAAATTATTGTTAAAATCATGTTCTTGAATTGCCCCGGGGGCCCCGCCCTGGGGATTTTAAAAATTGTTTCTTTTAAATTCTGTTTTTAACCTTTGATTTTCTTAAGTTATCAACCAGATATTGACACAAACTTGATACCATCTTAAAATTCAATCTTTCCTGAACAATTCATTCACTGTTGTTCAGTGATAAAATTTGAAACAAAAATTTTAGTAGCAGAGTGAAAATTTCAATTATCGAAATTCCCATATTTCTACCTGTCTTCAGCTCTATTTAGATTCAATCTTAAGATATTGTTAGGATGCATTATCAGTATTCCTCTAGTTGCTGGTCAATGACCTAGTGAACTTTGCTGTTTAGATCTGTGCTTATTTTAAGAACTTTTCTCTGGAGGATTTTATAGTGTACATTTTGTCATTTTCTATGGATACTGTCCAAATAAACTTTCTTACTTTATAGCACTTTGAAAATCAGGCTTTTCTGAATATTTTATTCACTGTTTGTATGTAAAACAACAACAACAAATTTGTAGCACATTCTCAAAATGTTAAGACTAAATTTAAGAGAGGTCTCAGCTGTAAACAGTGTATGTAAACAAACTGGCAAGTTAATTGGAGGTCTCTGAACCCCTGGAATCAATATCATGAAACTTAAGTGAAATGTTCAGTTCATGAACATGATGTGCTGAACCTATGTTCCAACCTGGCTAGCTCAAGGTCAAGGCCACCTGTGATGTTTGAGCATATTTCGTGTCAGGTTTATAACTTTTCAACCCTTAGAAGGAATTTCATGAAACTTTAGTCAAACGTTCTCCCCATGAAGACGACGTGCAAAACTCATGTTCCAACATGGCCGGCTCAATGTCAAGGTCATCAGTGGTGTTCGAAAATTTGAACCATACATTTCGTGTCCAGTTCATATCTTCTGAACCCCCTGGAATGAATATCATGAAACTTTAGTGAAATGTTCAGTTCATGAACCTGATGTGCAGAACACATGTTCCAACCCGGCTGGCTCAATGTCAAGGTCACCAGTGGTGTTTTTGAAAAGGCTTGAAGGAATTTCATGAAAGTTGCATGCTTTGTTTCCGGTATATAACTTTTTAACCCCTAGAACGAATTTCATGAAACTTTAGTCAAATGTTCTCCCCATCAAAACGACATGCAGAACCCATGTGCCAACATGGTCGGCTCAATGTCAAGGTCATCAGTGGTGTTTGAAAATTTGAACCATACATTTCGTGTCCAGTTCATATCTTCTGAACCCCCTGGAATGAATATCATGAAACTTAAGTGAAATGTTCAGTTCATAAACCTGATGTGCAGAACACATGTTTCAACCTGGCTGGCCAATACTCTGAAACTTATCTGAACACGACATACCCTTGCACTTGAATTGGCTTCCACCTGCCTGCCCGTTGCCCAGAGCTATTGTTTAATTTGCTCTTAACCATCCATAACCTTTCCCACATTCACATCTGCGTTCAGACTGCCTTGTTAATGTTGCAACACTAAACATCAATTTATATGTCTTGATGAGCAATGAGTTACTGACAAAGATACTAAAGGTCCTTTGGTCTAAAAAATGTTTACAATGCGTGCACGGAAGGACCAACAGATGGTCGGACGGACGGATGGACAAAGACCATTCCTATATCCCCCAGCCGCTATGCGGCGGGGGATAAAAATGTTTGGAGCACATGGCTTCAAATAATTTTATGAAACACGTGAAATTTTGGTCAGAATAAACTTCATTTCAATATTTCATCGAATCTTGAAAAGACTTTTATTAATGTTGCAACACTTAACATCAATTTATATGTCTTGATGAGTAATGAGTTACTGACAAGATACCTAAGGTCCTTTGATCTAAAAAATGTTTACAATGTGCGCGAACGGACGGACGGACGGACGACAGATGGACGGACGGACGGACGGACAAAGACCATTCCTATATCCTCCAGCAGCTATGCAGCGGGGGATAAAAATGTTTGGAGCACATGGCTTCAAATAACTTTATGAACCACATGAAATTTTGGTCATAAACTTCATTTCAATATTTCATCGAATCTTGAAAAGAGTTTTATTAATGTTGCAACACTAAACATCAATTTTAATGTCTTGATGGGTAATGAGTTACTGACAATGATACCTAAGGTCCTTTGGTTTTAAAAAATGTTTACAATGTGAGTTATTTATAAAAGTGTGTTTGACCTTCAATTTTCTGGTTGCGAAAATGGATGACATAAAAATGAAAATGTTGATTTCTCTCTTCAAAATTGAATGTTCTTTTCAAGGACCTTAGATATTGCTGTCAGTATCATTTCACGCATGTCTACATTTGAATTGATGGTTTGTGTTGCTTCCTTCTTGTGATAAATTGCAAACAGAATTTTAGGGATTTGTTGGGTCTAACTATTTTTTCTCTACTGTTCTAACTTTTCTTAATGTATGCAAAATAATCATACACTTATAGCATTTATTTGTGCAAAGTTTGATGGAAGTGCATTGTGCCTTTTGAGAGATTTTTATATTTTTCTTCTTTGTCAATGGCAAAGCAATCGTGAGGTGTGCAATACCTTAATTATGAAATTTTTGACCATGTAACCATTTGAAAACTAAATTCATTTTTGCTAGGTGAATAACTGGCAGTCAGGAAAAGAGCAGAGCAAAAGAACAGTTAATATTTTTACTATTTACAGACTTATTGTCCTTTGTTTTTTTAAATATATTTTTGTCTAGCGCATCTCTCTGTAACCATTACTAAGATACTGATTTCATTTTGGGCACAGCAACCCCTAAGCCGGCAGTTGGATTTGCGGTAATGGGTTATTGTAGCCCCCTCCATTAACAGCAAAATTGATAAATTTATTTCACTTCACAAATTGATGCCAATGTTCTTGAATATATATAAAATCACAAAATTTGAACAGTTCATTAATTGAAAATGCTGAAGTCCTAACGTTCATGAAATTGACTATAACTGCTTTCGAAGATGGCCGACCTGTTGGAAAAGAAGGCGACTATACAAGATCCCTCGAGACACTGTCTAGGTTACTAGTTCCCGTTGTGTGCAATGCTCACTTAGTGAGCTCTTGGTGTGGGGTGTGGCAATAGGAACTACTGATTATTGGGATAACGAAAGGAAGAAAAAAACAAAAAGTTTGTTGATAGTAGAGTGAAGAGGAGGTGATGATGAGGAGAAATATGACATTTTGTAGCAATAATGTGTGATCACTCACAGATAAGGAATTTAACTATATGATTTACTTTTAACTTTATTTAATTTCTTTGCCCACCAAATACATAGAAATATCTGTTAAGCCAACGTTGGTCCAACTGTTTGCGGAGGAAACCATATGATGGGCCAACGTTGGGACAAAATACAAAAATGAAAAATCAGGCGTTGGGCTAATGTGGAGCCAACCGTTGTTCGAACCAACGTTGCCCCGATAAGCAAAAAGAGATTTGGCCAACATTAGAAATCTTTATTTTAATTCATCACTTTCTCAAGCCTTACCTGCTGCATAGGATGTGGCACAGAGACTTGCTGCAATCAGAAAAATAATAACTGAAAACAAGAAAACACAGCACACTGTGAGCATTTAAAAGGTGACGAAAGCCTTCTTCATCATCAGAAATATGACTCAATTAGTTAAGAATAAGAAATGTCGCAATGTGACAAAACCAGGGCCCAAGATCATAAAACTGAAATTGAAATAAAACTGAAATTGAAGACCAGTCTCAAATCACAAGCATCTGATTGGCTGAAATGGCGATCAGCACTAATCAGATGCTAGAAATTGGTACACTGGTCGCCATATCAGCCAATCAGATGCTTGAGATTTGAGACCGTGGTCAAACATATGCAAATATCTCATGTTGTTTACATTTTGTTAGACAACAGGACCTCACATATCGTTTTCGGGAACTAAAGTTTGCGTGAATATTCATAGAAATTTCTAAAAACAAAGAATTTAGTTGCTAAAAAACACTGGATATCAGCTGATAATCCTAGTTCTCGAAAAAAAAAACCCGGGGTTTTCGTACCCAGAACTTGATATTCTCAACTGAACCGTTCTCAGATGATTAACTGTTCAAGCGGCGTGTCATAATCTGTTTAGACAATTAAAATCAGAATAATGATAGACAGATTTAAACATCTGCGAAAAAGTTTAGGCAGGCCTGCAAAACACAGCCCAATTGCTTACCTTTTTTCATATATTTTTTTATTGTTGACGCCGCCTACCACTTACTTGACATAGCTTTTGCGCTAACGGCGAATTTCTATCGCGTAAAAAACGCATTTTGATGGCGGAATTCGTCTGAACGCATCTACGACGCTACTCTTTTTGTTCCATGTAAATTGTTAGGTTTGGCAGAGGAGCATGTTGCTTTCAACAATTTTAAGTATAAGCTCATGTGGATTTTGTTTAAACTAACATATAAAGTGTCTGAGAATATCTCTTCTCTTTATTAGCTTGACAGCTACGCGTCTTGTCAAGCTATGGCAGATTCGTCTTGATGCAGACTTTTCTTAAATGTTCTCAAATGGTTTCAATGACAAAAGAACTAAATTAATATCATATAACATAATAAAACTGCATGTAAAACCAACCGAGTCTTGGATATTCGGTGTGTAGTAGCTCTTAGTGATTCTATCTTAACCCTTTCACTGCCATAAGGTTGGCATATGCCGTCCCTATTATTATCAGCGCATTTGCCATATGGACGGCTTTTGCCGTTTCTATATATAGACCAGCATGCAAAGCAGGGGTTTCTATGCTGACGTAGGGGGATCATTAAAATATTGACCAAATATTGACCAATAATGTTACTGCTTTCGTTTTCATATATGTATGTATATATATATATATATATATATATATATATATATATATGTATGTCGATATATCTATAAATAACCAGCCTCATTCTGACCTTTGTATTGGTATTTGTTTATGTAATAAAGCTCTTGACACTCTCGACGTCAATCTGGGTTTTTGACGGTTGCAGCAAAAGGGTTAATCACATTATAAATGGCTCATATTTCAAAATTTGCCCCGAAGGATCTATGAAAAAGATTTTTTCAAACAGTATTTCTTCGAACACCACTGGTCTAAACACTGCTTTTTATCAACTTCACACTGGACATAGCTTTCGCGCTAACGACGCGTCTATCGCGCCGACGACGAATTTCTATCGCGTTGACAACGCATTTTTATGGCGGATTTCGTGGTGAATGAGCGTAACCACAGTAAGTTTACACTTTTTACTTCTTATGCTGGTGATACAGTGGCAAGGGACTGATCGCAAAGTACCCCCTCACCATTCTAGTTTTTGTTTGTATCACTTGAAAATGCACAAACCTTGCTGATTTTTTGGAGAATCGCCCACAGTTTTGCGAGGTAGGTGCAAAATGCTGCGATTTCAAAGAAAAAATTATTTTGTACAGTACAACCAGGCATATGCCCATGCCTACCAGAATTAAAATATCGAGGGAAGTTATCATTTGACAAATAATACATTTCTTGTAAAATATTTGCATCTTCTGCTAACTTATCGGAGAAGAAGTGAACTGAACGCGTCTAGAACGCTTTCGTCTGAACGCATATACGACGCTATCTTTTTATATTTCATCTGTCTAGTAATTTTGGTGCGTGTGAGATGTGCCTTATCTAAGAAAAGAACATCCGTTTGTCAAAACATATCATGTGTATTATTAACAAGCCAATTTTCCTGTTATTTCTCGCGTGGAAGCGCTATCGATTACATGTTTAACGGAATAAAACTTTTTAGAAACGATAAAAGAGCTAAGAACCAGATTTACGCACAGGGATTTTACAGTCAATCTCCTTGGAACTTGTTAAAAATAAAGACTATAGACCACCATAAAACCACTATTCAAACAAAAGCGTTTTAGACTTATTAAAAAGCTTATTGTACATACATTTAAAGCACTTTTTTCGGAAATCAGATTCTTCCGTAAATCGTTATACCTATAGGAAGTAAATGAAGCAGCAGTATATGAATGAAACATTCCCGAACATAGCATATCTAGACTTTTCAAACTATCGTTAAATAGCATTAACATTAACATTGTGCTGTCCTGTTAAATGATTTTAGGGACAAATAGTACATACCGGTATCTCAAGCCATGTCCGCCTTCTGCGACTAGATCGAGCGTAGAAGCTCTTTAGCAAATATCGTCAGCATGTTATTCGCGTCTGTTTTAACAATAATTTTTTGTAGGAGCACTGTCATAAACATCTCCTAACAAGTAAATGTTAAAAGTTTTAAGTTGATATATGTGCTTACGTGAATGAACATGCATATGTGAAGAGATATACAACTTACATGTATGCGAGCATAAGACATTAACTATTCCCAATATACATTTTTCTCTGGTGGCATGTTGTTAACCGTACTCTTCACAGAACAGTGGATATTTGAATATAATTCGTATTATAAAAGAAGTCAATATCAAATCTTCTGAAAGGTAAACTTAAACATAATTTTATAATGGAAAGAATGCGATATTGAAAATCCGAACATAATTTTAAATTTGGACGCCAAAACGAAGAATTTCCAACTTGAGTAGATTTTTTTTTTCACTTTAAGTTTTACAAAGAAAACGTGTTTTTTTTTTTCAAAGAACATCGTTTCAACTTTTATTGGTGTTTTTTTTTTACTTTACTTGCCTTTGACTAATTGATAAAAGCAGTAGCATTATTGTGTGTTGTTAGAAATATAGTCATACAAGTTTTGTGTTCATTTGCCTGATGCGCATGCGCGCAGAGCAGTTTTTAGACCAGTGGTGTCAGAAGAAATACTGTTTGAAAAAAAATCTTTTTCATATATCCTCCGTAGAAAAAATTGCAATCTGAGCCAATAAGTAAGCGTTTAACATAGAATCACTCTGCCTCTACACACCGAATATCCAAGACTTCGTTGGTTTTACATGCAGTATTATTATGTTATTTAATATTAATTTAGCTCTTTTGTCATTGAAACCATTTGAGAACATTTGCGAAAACTTTGCATCAGGACGAATTTGCCATAGCTTGACGAAACGCGTAGCTGTCAAGCTAATAAAGAGAAGAGATATTCTGAGACACTTAATTTTATGTCGATTGAAACAAAATCAACACAAAATTATTCTTTAAATTGTTGGAAGCAGCATGCTCCCCTGCCAAACCTAACAATTTACATGGAACGAAAAGGGTCGCGTCGTATGTGCGTTCAGACAAAAGCGTTCTAGACGCGTTCAGTTCACTTCTTCTCCGATAAATTAGCAGAAGATGAAAATATTTTACAAGAAATGTATTATTTGTCAAATGATAACTTCCCCCGATATTTTAATTCTGGTAGGAATGGGCATATGCCTGGTTGTACTGTACAAAATAATGTTTTCTTTGAAATCGCAGCATTTTGCACCTACCTCGCAAAACTGTGGGCGATTCTCCAAAAAATCAGCAAGGTTTGTGCATTTTCAAGTGATACAAACAAAAACTAGAATGGTGAGGGGGTACTTTGCGATCAGTCCCTTGCCACTGTATCACCAGCATAAGAAGTAAAAAGTGTAAAATTACTGCGGTTACGCTCATTCACCACGAAATCCGCCATAAAAATGCGTTGTTAACGCGATAGAAATTCGTCGTAGGCGCGATAGACGCGTCGTTAGCGCGAAAGCTATGTCCAGTGTGAACTTGTCAAAGTCAACCAAATTGAAATAATAACACCAATCTAACTTGAACCGATGTTCATTGAAAAAAGTAAAAAAAAAATTTTTTGTAAAAATTTAAGTAAATTAAAAAAAATCTACTCAAGATGGAAATTCTTCGTTTGTGGCGTCCGAATTTAGAATTATGTTCGGAATTTCAATATCGTGTTCTTTCCTTTATATAATTAGATTGTAGTTTGCCTTTCAGAAGATTTCATATTTACTTCTTTTATAAATTGAATTACGTTCATATATCAACTGTCCTGCAAAGATTACGGTTGACAACATGCCACCAGAGAAAAACTGTCTATTGGGAATAGTTAAAGTTCACATACAAGTTGTATGTCTCTTCTAAGTTCACATAAGCATGTTCATTCACGTAAGCACATATATATATATATATATATATATATATATATATATATATATATATATATATATATATATATCTACTTGCAGACATTGGTAGACATTTTTGCTTTTTTTTCCAGAGATTGGCAGACCGAAAATTGTCTGCCCGGTACTTTGAATAAGTTTTTTTCAGAAACTTGTGTGAATAATGACATTAATTTTTAATAGACTGTGTAGATGGTCACCATTATCAATTTTATTGTACAAACTTTTTAATTTTTTTAATTTTAAGATTTTTATTCATTTTTGATTTTTTTAAATATATATTTTCACTCACCAGACATTGGCAGACCTGATAAAATTATTAATAACATCACTTTCCTTATATATGTCCACCTTTTTCTTACTGTTTTGTCTTAATGGTGTTTAAATATTGCTTTTTGCTTGATTTCATCCAAAAATACTGTTAAATAAAAATATTTATATTTTTCAATATCCGTTAAAACAGAGACCTATATGTATAATATAGGTCTTTGGTTAAAATATATCTTTGAATGGCTGTACAAAGATTCCGTTATTTTCCGGTAATTTCCGGACTTTCGGCGGAAGAGTCAACTACGGTATTTTATTTAGTACATGACGTCACAACATGGCGGCAGCACATGAATAAACATTTTAAGAACACAATTTCTGACTTTAAAAGTCGTAAGCTGTCGCACTCAAAGCAAGTCAGTAACAGGTTAGTAAAGACCCTACCCTCAGCTATTAAACTTATCATAGATAGCTCTTTTCTCGTGTGTTTGTGGCCTGACGTGGGGTCTTTTTGTGAGGGCTTGGTGAGTTGTTAGTTCCGAATCAAAATTGCAAAAAACAACTCTAAGCATATAGAATTGTTTGTTATTAGGGTCAATCCGGGTAAGTACGGACAAAGGGGTAAGTACGGACGATGAATATTAAAGCCTCCAAATATCCTAAAGCTGTCAAATTTTGTTAAACATTGTCTTCTTTTTATCACAAGGCTTTCGCCATTTCAAATTTCAAAATTTTTGCATATGTTTCTGTGCGTAGAAATTGTTTTAACTAGGATCGGAAGTGACCTCATCAACCTCTTACGTCATTGACTGTCAACCTTGATTGACAGGCTAGATAAAACGCTACACTTCTACCGTTCTTTACAGGAATGTATTAAGTAATTGTTTAGAGTTTTTGTGGGTTTCAAAGAAAAGGTTAATTTTTAAAAATGTTTTTTAATATTTTGCAGAGAAAATCAAGAAATTAGTTCAAAAATTAAAGAAAATCTAATTGTCCGCACTTTTCCTGCTTTTTCTGCGAACTGTTTTACTACGGACACCTATGTCTATTGTGTGTTTTAATATGATATTATATGATATTTTTGAACTGGTGCCATAAAAAAAAACATTGTTGTTGTCACAAATTTCTTAAACTATATTTCGGTCCCTCAATTTTCTTAAAGAATATTCACTAATATTCAGAGACGAAGGTAGTTCCTTAGTTTGTGATGCGTCCGTTGTCGATCTATCAATTCTTTTCAATGAAAAATTAAAATACTAGCTTGTTAAACAGACTGAACTTGAGTTTAGACAACAAATTTTCGTTGCTTTGGAACTGGCCCTTCACCGACAGCAAGATAAACCCCGCCGACAAATTACACTAGTAAATTACATCGAATACTGTATAGTTATATGTATCTTAAAACAACATTTTAACCATTTCGTCCTGGGTCAGTTATCAAACCATTTCTTAAAGGATCTGAAATAAAACTACATTCACCTCGTATTATAATCTTCAAACTTTATGTAACATTCAATTCATAACTTCTCTTTACAAGAATTCAAGAAATTGAGCGGAACTAGAAATAGCGTTAATCCTCAAGACCGCCTTGTTTTTTATCCGAGTTCTGAACATGACATGTACAAGATCGGGCAGTTATTCATTTCTTATCCACTAAATGAACTTAAACGCTAGATTTTTCAGGCAAGTTTTTTTCTTAAAAGTAAACAGACAACGTAAAAATTACAACGTAAAATAATAGAGTTGTTGATCTACTTTATACTTTATAAAAAGTATAAAAAATAATGTTGTTAACAGGTTGATTATTTATAAACTTAGTATTTTAAAATGACTCGTTTCTAGCAATTTTTATTATTTAACTTATTGTGATTTTAGTGCAATATTTTCCTGTCAATAGCGTCGTTGATTCGCACAAAACAGTTCGCAACCCAGTGTCAGTAAAATTCATTTTAAGCATAGTAGATTTTATCCTATTTCATGTTAAATTTTATGTGTCCGTACTTTACCATTACGTTTATCATTATTTTAACGGTTGTCTGAAGTTTCCCTGTTGGTGTCCGTAGTTTACCTACTGCGTCCGTACTATCCCGGTTTTACCTCAACACCTTTCAATACTATTTTACACTTCTCAGACGCATATATCACTACAACTGCACCATAAAATCCGTTGCAAATGAGTTCCAAATATACTGTAGTTAGCAGGGTTGATTGGGAACCAGTCTGATATCATTGACAGTAGATTCAAGCGCCGTTGTGTAAAATCCGTCCGTACTTACCCGGATCGACCCTATAGGGAAATGAAGTTAAACCATTTTAATGCATCCTTAAATAGTGATGAGTATCATGAAGAACATGTTGTTCTCTGAAATTTCCAAATATCCAGTTGAAATAGAGATTCGGATCGGAACCACCCTGTGACAGAATGACCAGGAATACGGTGTAAGAAATTATACCATATCTGGAAATTGATTAAAAAATTTGTCATTAAATTAAATTTAGATTAAAATTGTCCACTGATGTACCAGTTTTGATAAGTGTCTCCCATTTTCACGACTTCTATTTTTGCTATTTTTAACAACATACCTGTAGCCTAGTCTTCTAAATTGTCTTAAGATCTGTTAAAACTTTATGGTAGAATCTCGTTAAATGGATCCCGGATATTCAAAACACAATAGCCTGGTGGCGTTTGAGCGAGAAAAGTGGGGGTGTGGCGGCGGCAGCCACCATTTAAACTCACTAAAATTGAACTTGTTTGACACACAATACCAATGAATTTTCTCAATAGCAAAGCTCTTTAGTGTTAGGGTCCACTAAACTAGATGTGTTACAAGCTATTTTATTGCAGTCAAAAAATAATAATTAACAGTTTAACTTCATATTTTGTGAGTTAACCTTAGATACACAATAGATAATCCTGTGAACAAAATAAAAACGCTTAGGAATGCTATTTCCCACGTAAGTAGAAACATTAGCAAGGCTTTTCAATCCCTAGACATTTCAACCCTTCTCTTTCATTTAAAAAACAATTGCATTTCAACCCCTCTGTCAGTTCTACCTGTAATTTTCTGTTGCAAAACTGGAAGTTTTTGCTACATGTTAAATATAAATTAATGTTATACAAAGCAATCATTTTTGCCATACAACAGTCACATGACATGGGCGGTTACTGAAGAATTTATGAAAATTTTATTAGGCGTCAAGTTTGTGATCAACTGCAGCGCAGATTACTTATGATTTTAGATTTATCAGGTTTCTTCAGATCTTTTTATGCCCCCGGCATCTAGTGATTGAACCGTCCGTCCGTCTTTCCGTCCGTCCGTACGTCCGTCCGTCCGTCCGTCCGGTTAACATTTTTCGGCAAGTTGGATATTTCTCAATTTCTACAAAGAGCATTGGCATAAAAGTTTATACACTTACTTAACAGTTCACAGGTCATGACCCTGACAAGTTACATAACTCTGGGTACCTTATTTCTGGTGTTATCTCCCCTTTTTGTACTTAAAAAAATGGTTAACCTGTTTCGGCAAGTTGGATATTTTTCCATTTCTACAAAGATCATTAGCATGAAAGTTTACAAACTTACTATACAGTGCACAGGGTATGACTCTTAACAAGTTACATAACTCTGGCTATCTTAATTCGGGGTTTTCTCCCCTATTTGTACTTAGAGATAAATGGTTAACATTTTTCGGCAAGTTGGATATTTCTGAATTTCTACAAAGAGCATTGGCATGAAAGTTTACACACTGACTTAACAGTTCACAGGTCATGACCCTGACAAGTTACATAACTCTGGGTACCTTATTTCTGGTGTTATCTCCCCTTTTTGTACTTAGAAAGATGGTTAACCTGTTTCGGCAAGTTGGATATGTTTCCATTTCTACAAAGATCATTAGCATGAAAGTTTACAAACTTACTATACAGTGCACAGGGTATGACTCTTAACAAGTTTCATAATTCTGGCTATCTTAATTCGGGGTTTTCTCCCCTATTTGTACTTAGAAATAAATGGTTAACATTTTTCGGCAAGTTGGATATTTCTGAATTTCTACAAAGAGCATTGGCATGAAAGTTTACACACTTACTTAACAGTTCACAGGTCTTGACACTGACAAGTTACATAACTCTGGGTACCTTTTTTCTGGTGTTATCTCCCCTTTTTGTACTTAGAAAATGGTTAACTTACTTCGGCATGTTGGCTATTTCGCAATATCCACAAAGAGATCTGGCATTAAAGTTTACACACATACTTAACAGTGCACAGATGATGACCCTTACAAGTTACATAAGTCTGGCTACCTTTTTTCTGGGATTATCTCCCCATTTTTTACTTGGATAAACGGTTAACTTGTTTTATTTGATTTTTGCCCTTTTTTTTCTTAGAAATTAGAATTAAGACTTAGAAATTATGGTTAAAGTTTCAATGTTAGTGTTTTTCTAAGGTAATGCTATAGAAAAGGTTTAAAACAGATGTACTTAACATACTTTGATGAAAGTGTTGAGTGGTTACTATACTATACTATACTATACTATACTATACTATACTATACCATACCATACCATACCATACCATACCATACCATACCATACCACACCACACCACACCACACCACACCACCACCACACCACCACCACACCACCACCACACCACACCACCACCACACCACCACCACCACACCACCACCACCACCACCACCACACCACCACCACCACCCCCCACCACCACCCCCCACCACCACCACACCACCCCATTTCACACCACCACCCCCCCACACCACACCACCAACAATAATACTGTCAACAACACCACCAACAACACTGTCAACAACACCACCAACAACTTCGTCAACAACACCACCAACAACACCATCAACAACACCACCACCAACAACACCACCACCAACAACAATAGCATCAACAACACCAACAACCAACAACAATAACATCAACAACTGACAACACCAACAACAACACTGACAACTACACCAACAACAACATCAACACCACCAACATTACCAACACCAACAACAATATTAACAACAGCAACAACACCCACACCACCAACAACAGCAACCAGCATACCATACCTTACTATACTACACCAAACCCCACTACATCACTATAGGTGGGCAGGGATAGTGGGTTGATGGGTGTGGGATTGGGGGTGTATGGACTGGGTTGTGTAAACCCTCTAAAAATAACTACAATAATAAAGTAACTGTAATTTATTGATTTCCTAACTTTTGTTCGTGTGTGTGTGTTGGGTGTCATAAACTCCTGAATCACTCCCCAGTTTAAATGAAGCCCAGTTTTAAATGTGCTTAAATATGTCTGACTTTGAATAGTCGAGCGTGCAGTCGTATCCGACTGGCTCTTGTTATGATAAATTCTTTTCATGTACAGGTTCTGGCACCAGATGGTTATTTTCATTATTTAGAACTAACTTGTGATTTTAGTTGCAGTTTTAACACTGTGCTATCATTTAAAATTTGTATTGTTACAAACTTCGCTACCGGGGGCATATGTGTTTTCCGAACACAGCTTCTTGTTTAGTGTACATTCTTTATTGTTTGTTATGCACCTTCTTATGGATCTTGAGGTTTGGTTATAAAAATAATGTTGCTGTTTCATCTTCAGACACAAACCAGACTGTACTCACAGTTTTTAACTGAGATTAAGTATTCCAGGATTACTCCCCTTTCTTATATAACACCATTTGTAATGTCAAAACTTTTGCTGTAGTTTCACTTTTGAAAAATAATAATATGTTGAGATATACCTCCACTCAGGAAACAATTTTTGTGGTTTTGTGTTGAATATTAAAATCTTTCTTGAAATAATCAGCAGGACTGTCCCTTTTCAAGCCTGGTAAGTAACCATTGATGAGAGCCTTTTTCCATGCAAAAGAACCTGAATTTCTTTCAAATGTAACACCAATGATGCAATCCCACATATATGATGTTTGACCCTGTATACATACAAAATGTATATAATAAACACAAGGAATGCAACGGATTCATACCCCACCCAATAACCCGTTATGAGAATTTTCCAGAGATTTCACTGGTCAAAAAAATTGAACAAAATAAAAATCTATCAAAATGTATGAGCAATCATAGCGCCTTAATAAAAGTCATTCTGGATTCGAATATCAAATGTTTGTTTCGTTCTTTTATTAAACAATAGTTCTGAAAATATGAAAATAACATATTACAGTTTTTATTGTATAATATATATATATTAACGTTTTGTAATATAGATTAATGAATTCAATGTGTTATTCATTTGTTTCAATAAAATGAAATTGCCAATCTCAAATCTGAAATAAATTTGCGTTCTTATATCTTGTTTGCAAGCGAACCACATTAACCTATGAAGGTGTACGTTTTGTCTTTGAGAAATCACCAACAAATATGCATGTTGAAAATTACTGTGTTTTAACCTCTGTTGTCATATTTGAAACGCATGAACGTTGCAATAATGTTATTAGTAGATTGCTTCAATAAATAAAATAAAGGCATGAAACAAATCCCGTTTATAATTACTCCTTTTTTAAAGCCATACAATTCACCAATTTAGTATATATAACAGCTTTTTTGGTTTCAAGACAATCAGAAACATCAAAGCATGGAAGATCACTTTTTTTTCCTTTTTTAACTTTGTTTAATTTTTTAAAAGCATAAAACTCGTTCAATAAGATCATTTAAAGATGTTATCACAAACTGTGTACATTGACAGATCGGTTATTTTTACCACGTTTGCTAAAAAGGAAATACAGTTTTTCGGAATTCCCATTTGCCCAGGTGTAGAACTAAGTGACATCACGCAGTGGAGCGAGTGACAAAATAAAGAGCAGTTGATAACCAGTTCCATAATGACTATTACATGTATTAAGGCGCTTTGATTGCTTAGGCAATAAACATTAATTCCTATATTCTCATCCCTGCCCACCCGTCAAAAATCACTCTACCCGAACGGTTTTTATTTTGAAAAAAAAGTTTACATCAAAATTTACATTTAGAGTACAAATGGTTAGAGATGAAAACGCAGAATGAAACATTAAAGTGTGAATAGGCTGGGTGCAAAGTTGGCTGGGAGCTTTTTTATCTTTGCACTATACAAGCATCGTTAGAAACAGTGAGAATGATAAATAACAAATATTACCCGTCCACCTTCCCCATTTTTTTCCAAAATTAGGATGAGAATCTAGGAATTAATTTTCTATTGCTTTATAATAGATTTTTATTTTGTTCAAATGTTTGACCAGTGAAACTTCCATTTCAGGTTTGTAGCTGGAAAATTCTTGTAACGGGTTAGTGGGTGGGGTATGAATCTGTTGCATTCCTTGTGTTTATTATATATGAATAAATGGTCAAACATAATATATGTGGGATCCGGGTGATTTTTGAAAGAAATTCAAGTTCCTGTGTTCCATGTAAGGTTAAACAGGATTTTGTGGTTGATTTTTTTTCAGTCTCTCTTTTAAAGAAAAGGGATTACTTTGTATGTACATCCATCATGAACACTTTACATTGGCTATAACTTTGCAATCTCTTAATTTTTCTTCATCAAACTTTCAAATTGTTTTGCTGACAACAGCATTACCTTGTAATGATGCCAAATTCTTTAGGTCAATGTCACATTGTATAGGGTTATTCCTCCATTGTTCTTAGATTTGGCATGAAACTAAAGTTGGCTATAACTTTGCTTTTGAATATTTCTTTAGCAAAATTAAAAAAATTATTGCTTATGACAACACGGTCATGATGAGGTCAACTTCTTTGGGTCAAGGTAACAGAGTTTATACCCTTTTGTACCCAAATTGTGTCACTCAAACTTCAACACTGAGTATAACTTTGCCATTTCTTAATTATTTCTCCCCATACATTCAATCAGTGCTGTTATCAGTAACTTCCTTTGAAGGTTGTTGAGCACGATACTTATGTACTATGTTTATAGTACTTCTAAAATTACTTTTGTTTTAATATTTCGGCCAGTTAATAGATAGGTGGTTTCAATATCCCAGCCAATAAAGATTTGGATATTGTCCAATCACCCCCAAGGATATTCTTCCTGCCTTTTAAATTTTGCCTTTGGCGTCATCTGTGATATGCAGGATTTATATTGAATTTCTAAGATCTTCTGTCAAAATTCTATTCTGTTTAGTTCCGCCAATTGTTTTCTCGTTTAGGGCAAACCCATTCTTTTATCTGGGGACCATACGCTGCTGAACATGGAATGGTATTAATCTGAAAATACCTCATTGAAGGTTCCATGTTCACCGCCATATGCATACCATTTTTCGGGATGGATCAAAATTGTACTATTTAATGTTGTAATTACTGAGTTGTGCTCAACTCATGGCTAGGAGGCGTGGGTAGTAATATGCATTCCCATTACTGCCCATGAACAGGCTCAATCAAATCGAGCCTGCAGTATTTTCATATTTATCGAGTTCGGTGACTTTCAAAGTTCCCTCTTCATCATTCTATTTCATCATATTTTCAAATAATATTGCTTGTGACAACACATACAGTCATGACAATGCAAAATTCCAAGGTCAAGATCACATTTAATGGACTTTTGGCTATAACTTTGCAATTTTTTAAAATTTCTTTATCTGATGTCAGGTTTTTAAATACCCAAGGGTGACACTTGTAAGTATTCAATTGAACACACATCTAGTTCTAAAGACCTGATGGAATAGGCTGGAATGAGAACACAGTTTATAGCCCTTTGGTAACCCACAATAAGGAAGTATTTGCACATTAAGAGTCCTCTTTTTGAGGATGAATCGTATTACTGTATACTGATTGAAATTTGAATGAAGATTAATGATTAAATACCATTTTTGTACAAAGTAGGTCTGAATCTGAAAGTAAATGTCAATTTTAAGTGAATTTTAATGATAGGTTATTATTAATCAACGTTTGAACAGGGGTAATTTTGGCCTGTTTACTGCTGAAATTGTTAACCTGTCAAACCAGCTGAGACACTTTAGAAATTATTGCCCAAGGAAGCCGGTCAAGGTACCATTTTTTCGCAAATAGAAATTTAGTCTAGTCTAGAATATGTCGCATTGTATAGTTATAAAAAGTTCAAGTGAGATTTTTCAATTCGGAATGTGAATAAAAATTGTTCTGTTCTCAAATGCTTATATGAAACATATAGGGAAAAAACTGTGTTCTTAGGCCTGATTAAATATGAATGTGGGAGGGGTAGGCCCAAACTCAAATGTCAAATGTTCAACACTTTTTAAGATATTTTGATGAAACTGGGACATGTGACAAATATAAGGCCATAAAATCAGACAGTGAGGTCATTTGATTTTTCATTATATTATTATACATGTATAATAATATATATTATTTTGTAATAATATATATTATTTTAGTTCAGACCTGGAAAATGGCTATTTTTACTTTCAAAAAGTTTAAATGTAAATAAGGGTTCAAGATATTAAGTTTTTTAGCCTCAATTTAAATTGATTAGTTAAAATGAAGGGATTTAAGAAAGATAAGACAGTTCAATTTGGATGAAAACTCCACCACCAATGAATGAAAATTGTTTTACTTTTTTGTAGGGCTGCCAAAGGGAAGGATCCATGGTGTAAATTGATGTAATCAATGCCAGATTTCCTGATGGCTGGTACACAATACTTGTGCATAGATTAAGGTAGGTCTATCTTGTATGTTTCCAGTGTTGAACCTAAGACCAGGGTCATACCATGTTTGCCGTAAGCTACTATGTAAAGCAATAGACCACTTGTGTCTGGAGCCACATGTCAACACAGAAAGAGAAAAAAGTTTAAACCAGGGCAAATGTGGGGATCTTTAGTCGTTTATTTTCTACGCCATGGTAATTTGATAAGTAAGGATGCATGCCAGGGTTTTTTTTAAGGAAGAGGGGAAGACGCTGGACGCTGGTCAAAAGGGGAAAATAGCGTGAAAAATACAAAATTGGGGAAAATCTAGTTTATTATACACTCTTGCTTGTATAAGCTAAAGTGAATGTTTATACTCAAGTTTATGCTTCTGTTATTCTTTTTTTAATTTTGCTTTCATTACCAAACAGTCTATTTAGCTTACAGAGGCATGTCTCTTTGTAATCTGTTTTTAAACAGGTACAAGAATAAGTTGATTTATACTTGCTCACTTTCTGAGCCTGCTTACAATTTATCCATAATTTGTGTGCTTACTCGGTTCCGTTAGTACCTAATTTCTAACAAATATTCGTGAAAATTGTGCAGATTTTAGCTGAAATAGATTAAACATAACTATAAATTAAGCTTCTGTTTACATTTTGATAAAAAATATCACTTTACAAGGGGGAAATTGATTTTTGTTGGGGAAAAAAATTTCTGTGGGGAATTTTTTTTCTAGGGGAAGACGCTGACTACCAGCGTCAGTTTGTTAAGGAAAAAAAACCCTGCATGCTTTTATAGAAAGTCAGCCTGCTTTGTCTATGTTTATATCATAAATAGTATACTGTAAGCTTGTCGTGAAAACCCGACTAATCCCATTATAGTCATCTTGAAAGATTTGCACAGTCATGGTCCTCTTTATTGTTGGCATGGTAATGGCCACTCAAAATAACTCAAAATGCACACTAAGCTAACTGTTTCGTAAGGTTATTGTCCCGAGGCCATATAATTTCATAATTTTCATTGTTTCTGATCACATTTATCTTAACAGTTAATGGTGTAAATCAATTTCATGCAGTAAAAGTAGCAGCTGTTTTATATTTTGTGGTATTTGATGATTTTAGAAACTCCATGGGACTGATATCTCTACTGTTCATTGGGAGCTGGAGTGGTTTATGCTATTCTGTGACAGTAACATTGGTCTGGATGCAGTCTTTAGAAACATGATGGCGACTTTGGTGGACCTTATTAAAAACAATACAGTTCTTTTGAATGTTTACAAATTTCATGTCAGTAACTAATGTTTTTTTCTTCTTTTTATGTCAGGTCAGATGCCTGAGATGACTTTGCTTGCAGCATACAAACAGTCCCAGAACTGTCCGAACAGTCTAAAGAGGTGAAGCTTCTTCTATCTACAACTGCTTTGGATAGGAATTAGGATACCAATGAGAACTCATCTGCAGTCTTTACAGTATCAGGAGGTTGCCACACAGTATCTTCAAAGCTAGAACTGGCAATCTTCACACCATTATTTCATGGATTATTATGTGCGTGGAATCTTGAAGCCTTAAGAGATGTGTTGTCTCTCATTGCTGATGAATAATATGGCAGTAAGTGTTGGTATAAAGAAAACTGCTGTGAACTTCATTTTTATGCCTAAATTTGCATTTTAAGCTTTTAAGGAATGTATTTGAATAAGACATTAGAGAACACCACTGATAATGCAGTCACTGGTGTGGTGCCATGGAATGCTAGGTTACATGTATTGGACCATAGAAACTCTACAGAAGCAGATGTTTTCTAGGCCTTATATCTTGATCAGAATAGTGTTAACTGTAAACTAAGCCATCTCTTTTATCTGTTGCTAAATTAAGAGAACCATTTATTGATCATAAATAAATAAATTATTTCAAGATCAGCTTCAAATTGCACATGAATTAAATTGTGAAGCAATTATTAAAAAAAAAGAAAAATATGAAAATATATTTAGAATGAAGATCAGTCGTCACATCTATGTTGTCTAATCAGGATCTGCAATGTTCACTTTCGTAAAACAACCTTAAACATCTAGTAGGAAACAGTGCAGATCTTGATCAGACAGCACATACTTGCCAGCAGATCTGAATCTACACTGTTTTCCCACACCATAAAGCCATATACTAGTATATGGAGGAAAGGGTTAAATTTCTCAAATCTTTAGAGGCTTGTCTATCTATTGTCGGCTTAAAGGTAATATATCTCTATTCAAGATGAAATTCCTATACATTCTCACAAATGTCATATCAAAAGATATGTCTTTTGCTTGTATATGCTCAGTTTGTATTTACAATTTCTTTTATTGCTACATTCAGGTCAGAATTAAGTTTTCTACAAATTTTTCAGGCAAAAACCAGTATGCCTTTTAAGGAGTATTTTCCAGTGTAGTAAATGCCACCGGTAAATATGGGGGTGGTATTTACCACCCAACCTTGGAATTACATGATCCACAGTTCCTTCTTTCTTAAATAATAATAACTGCTGTTAATTCATGATAAGTTCATGCTCAAATTTCTGTTTCAGATTTGTTCTGCTATTGCGAGATCAATTTATGTGGAAATAATGGTGCCATGAGGACTGTGATTTAGGTATGTACCAAAATTCCTACCTTTGATTGAATTTATCATGGAATCTGTCGGTATTATGTTTGGAATGAATTATGTCAGTGTTATGATTACCTTATATCGAAATTTATTTCTTTTGAATATCTTAAAAGTAAAGCACCAAGTTCATGTACCACAATTTTAAATACCGTATGAACATGGTCTACACCATTCAGTATATTTTATAGATGCAGTTAATAAATTTCTGTTAAAACATATGTGAACAATTGAACAGTATGCTTTGCTTAGTGCTTCAGAAGCGCTTTTTTAGGGAGTACATTAAAATTTAAATAATGCAAAGTTTTGAACCAGGTTTACAAAAAAATCTGGCTATTACAGGTAGAATGCCAATGCAGGCCATCAAATACCGTATAATGGGATTTTTCGAGAGCATAATATTTTCGCTATTTTCGCAACCATTGTGAATTTCCTTAAATAATAAACGCCCAAAATTTCCAACTTAACTTTCGTGTAGTGCGCTATATTGTTAGACTGTCTGATATGCTTGATTAAAAAAGCTGTTACTATTTCTTTATGATCTAGTTTAATCGAGTATATCCCATAGGGCACCAATTTAGTACATGTAATCTCTTCAGGTAGATTAGATAATTACCAATACAATTAATGGTTCGGGAGCCAAAATCATTGGTATTGATGACAAGCTTCAATAATTTGATACTTTCAAAACTTGTTGCATAATCTATGCTTTACAAACAATGATGATGCACGTTATAAGCTGTTAAAAAAAGTTGTTATAATCGCCCTAGCTGGCTACAGGTTAATTATGGCTTCATGATGTCAATAGGCCTATCTGCGATGGTCACAGTCATTATTCGGCCAATAAAAAAATAATCACCATTGCTATTAAATCGGATGTCAATTATGCTAGGAGCAATTTGGTTTGTAACAGTTTTATAAAATACCACTGTTAAATGCACAGATTTCACATCATAGCAAACACTCCTTCTAATAATACTTAATTTAACACAGGGTTCTCCCCAGGAATTTTTTAAGGGATAGCTCATAATATGCGTAAGGGGTGGGTGCGGGAGGGGTGGCCCCTCGCGCGCGCCTGCAGTGAAGTTTTTGGTAGTTTTACCCTCTTTTATTATAATTTCATGCTATTCTAAGCCATTCTGCTGGTTAAATAATAAAGAAAGCATTTATAAAAGAACATTTATTTTATTACATCAAATATATTGATTTATGTAAGTTTAATCATTGGTCAAGTTTACAGAAAACCTAATATTCTTATGTTTATGGACCAAGTTTAGGAGAGGTTAGTGTTTTTTTAAGCATTTTTTATCAGACAGACAGACAAATAAACTAGCTTTATATTGTTATTTGCCTTTCAAGAAGGGGATCTAAAGAATAAGGCTCACTGGTTTAGCAATCAGTTCTTATAGATTGTTTTACTTATCACCTTTAAATTGCTAAGAAAACTGTGAACAAAAATGTACAGTATTGTCATCAATACTTACCCAAAACACATCAAATGCTACCGACATTCTCGCTAACTGCCAATTACCAGCCCATCAATTTTTCAGTTTATTTACAGCAATCATTTTATCATCGCGAGTAGTATCTTTCATCCACTTAATACTTTAATTGACACATGCATCGCACATGTAATTGCAAAATTCTAATCTTCCCAATATATGGCGTCTGCTTCACTATGATTACGACCTTGACCGTCTTAATAATGTATCAGTGTTAACTGCATGATATAGCGAGCGTCTACTGATACAGATCACGTGACGTTTGACTGGATTTATCTCAGACGCTTCGGGCAATTAACATAATTGACACACTTTACTGTGTTTGTTGGAATACACTAAAACTTTATCAGCAGGAAATTAGGCGTAGCGCTGATCTTATAAAGCATAGCGGTTCATTTTAGGGATAGCGGATTTATGGATTTAAAATTTAAGCGTAGCGGGTCCGCTACGCTAAAATGGCCTGTGGAGAACCCTGTTAAACAGGTACATTTTCTAGTACAGGATTACAAGAACTTTAGAAATATGAATGCCCTGCAACAGTAAAAAAGGGAAAATTAATTTCTGCAGATGCAAATTCGCTAAAATTAAAATGATGACAAAATCACGAAAATAACCCATTATACGGTAATTGTGTCCAGACTTAATAACTTGGTCATGCATCAAGATATTTTACTGTAACATGACAAATTATTTACCTTGTCAAGAGAGCATTTGTCACTGTAACTCATCAGTGGTTCCATTTGGACAGGTGATGAACCTTTTAATTTGACTATTAAACTTTGTTGTTGTTGTTGTTGTTGTTGTTGTTTTCAGATGGAGCTTGAGAGTGGATGATCAGCAACAAGATCAACATAACAAAAATGTTCATGAACTTGAAAACATTACGTGACCCAGAAGTCTTTCTATTCAAGAATTACCCCAACTGTATTCATCAGTGTTGAAAGCTATAAAACACCAATTATAGAAAAAGACAGTTGAAAATGGTACAATTGTAGCTTGTGAACAAAACAATAAATTAGTTAATGAACGTTTTAATTTGGAAAAACAATCGACAACTTGAAGAACATTTTAAGTGCTGCAAATAACAATGAAACAGTTAACATCTGTTGAAAAGCTGCTATATAATAGCGCTAATCAATACAAAAATAAATGTTCAGTACATTTGAACCAGACATGATTTAAATTTTTGTTTTATTTAATGTATCAAGAAAACAATTAAGGCAGACATTAAGTAAGAATGTTATTTGTTCTGCTATTCATTTTTCTGAGATCATTAAATTTCAAAGGAATGAATATAATTTCTGGATTCTCAAATCTTTGTAGAAAGTATTTCCATACATGAAGTCAATGCTGTTGTCAGCTAAGTTGTCGGTTATCTATTACCAGGGCTTTTTCAGGTAGTCTCACGGGGCTGATAATGGGCCCCATTCTCAATGCAAATTAGGGACCATTTTTCCCAATTTCAAGAAAAAAATCCCAATTTCAAGAAAAAAATTCTCATTTCAAAAGAATATTCTTTTTTCCTATAAAATAGAAAAAAAAAGAGAATCCATATAATCAATGGGCTTTTCAAATTACAAAATAAGTTTGTTTTCATTTGATCAGTGATCTGTGAAATCTACCTTCCTTGAATCTATGTATGCAACCTGTATAAAACCTGTGTTTACTGAGTAAAAAAATTCCCAAAATGTGCAGGGGCCTTTTTCCCAAATACCCATGAAAAGCCCTGATTACTGACAAAAACATGCAAAGCATTGTACTGGGTTGATGATATTGTGTCGCCCTTTCGAAGAAATGGCAACTCATGGGGATCGCTTAATAGTCCATCCGTCTGTCTGTCACAAAAAATTAATGTTGGCTATAGCTTTGCCATTTCTTAATATTTCTTCATGAAACATTCAAATTTTATTGCTTATGAAAGCATGCTCAACATGTTATCAATTTTTTCAGGTCAAGGTCAAATTTGATGGGAGTTATACACCAATTTGTACTTGGATTTTGACATAAAAACTTAACGTTAGCTATAATTTTTCCATTTCTTAATATTTCTTAATGAAACTTTCAAATTATATTGCTTATAACATCATGCTTATGATGATGTCAAATTCTTGAGGTCAAGGTCGCATTTGATGGAGTTATGCCTCTTTATGTACTTGGATTTTGACAAGAAAACTTCCTGTTGGCTATAACTTTGTTATTTCTCATTTTTACTTAATAAAACTTTCAAATAATATTGCTTATGACAACTTGCTTATGATGATGCCGAATTCTTTTGGTCGTCACATTAGATGGAGTTATGCTCCTTTTTGTACTTGGATTTTGACACGAAAACTTAATATTTCTTCATGAAACTTTCAAATTATGTTGCATATGACAACATGTTTATGATGATGCCAAATTCTTTAGGTCAAGGTCACATTTTATGGAGTAATGCCCCTGTTAGTACTTTGATTTTGATACGAAACTCAACATTGGCTATAATTTTGCCATTTCTCAATATTTCTTCATCAAACTTTAAAATTATATTGCTCATGACAACACGCCAAGTTCTTTAGGTCAATTTGGCGTTATGCCCCTTTTTGTACCTGCATTTTTATTCCGACATAGTACCAGAGGGCGAAACAAGTGTTAAACTGAACACACATCTAGTTGAATGTAATTAACATGTGATTTTCAAAAATCGTGTAGAAATATAAATTCTGGTTTCGTCATGCCATAATAACCCACACAGGTTCATTCACTTTTTGTTTGGTCAATTTCAAGACGCTAGACATAGTGTTTTCTAATGCACTCCTTTTTACATCAGATTTTTGAAACCATAAGTAGAATGTATTAGTTTCGACGTTATGGTCCTTACTCCTTCGATCTAACAGTTCATTACGGGGGTGAAAACGTTTATCAGTATCTGTGAAATTGAAAAAAAGCATTTTAGGGATGTGATTGAAAATATTTTTCGCAATTTAGAATTTCACTACATTACATGGTGTGTCATATGTTACCTATAGCTAGTCTGCCCATGTACCAGAAACGGACCGGATCAATAAATTGTAAAAAATGATTGCAAAGATTCTTTATTAAGTATACGCAATAACCTGTGTAGCGTGGTATGTTCTCCAACCAATGCTTGACTGCACAACACTTCTAGGTGTTGACCAGGTAAGCTCAGTTCGTAGCATGATCGAAGTTAGATGTCTAACTGCAGGTTCGATTCCGACTAAGGCAATACCATGTGGTATAAAAAACAGATGAACAAAAAGCAAGGCGTTTCTCAGCTCTTGTTTCTATAAAGAGGCTTAGCTACACCACCTCTGTTGGCTTTGCGGAAAGCAAGATAATGTATACAGCAGTCTGCCTTTGTCTGGCGGAAAAATCAAGACTATAATTATGCAAACGGACTGCCTATGTCTGACGGAAAAAGCAAGACAATATATATATACCGAGCGGTCTGAAGGAAAAAGCAAGACAATATATATACCGAGCGGCCTGTCTAAGTCTGACGGAAAAAGCAAGACAATATATATACCGAGCGGTCTGCCTATTAGTATGTCTGACAGGAAAAGCACGGTTTGTTTATTACCTTAATTGTTCTAGAGAAAAATATTTGCAAACTGATGTAGATATAAACATTTTATTGTTCATTCTTCACCCTGGCTTAACTGTTATGGTTCGCGAACGGCACTACGGTTCGATCACGGCATATGCAACGCTTTAAACCGGTGTCAATGTAGGAGGTTTTGTTTGGAAAGGTAAGAAAATCGCAGAGTTTTTGGCTAGATTTCTAAAAAATACTCAAACCAATAGGCCTGTACGGCCTATGACACTTATGATTGTTTGCTCAATCATTCTTGAAAATGGACCTGTCTTTGCTGCAAATGTTGCAAATTTCCTGTTCAGACGTAATTTGTTTGAGCTAAACTAAGTTTAGTGAAGAATAAAAAAACAGGGGCCACGCACCGTACACCGGCACTTGATTTTGCTACTCTGCGTATTACGGCATTATATTCGATGTAAATATAAAATATACTTTATCAAAATTTTGACTTTTTTTCACATGTATTTGAGCTTTAGTTTCAGGGGGAAGAGCCTACCGTACTTTGAGCGAGGATATTGTGGGTGCTTTCCAATACATGTATTGCGAATAAAATTGTGAAGTTTTGATACGTGTGCGCATATGTTCACACAGTAAGCACATTATATTCATATTTTTCCTTTAATGACAATTCCCATTCGGATCTACGATGTAATGCTTAAATCGGTTTTTTATTTGTACTTGCAAGCTGTCCTAACAAACCCTTGCAAGGATAGTTGTGGTTTTTGTTATCCTTCGCGAAAATCTGTTGTTTTTTCTTCCAAAGCTGCTGGACACAAACAATGTCCACAAAAGATTGTTTCAATTTTCTGGAAAAATATGCTCATGAGAAAACGTTCTATCGTAAAAAAAGGTTTAAGCTCATTTTCTGTGGCTGATGTAATTTAAGCCATATTTGGTGGCTGTTGTTTAGTTATCTCCTACACAGAACCGTACCGTTCTTACTCCTACTAACACAAAATTATGAACGCATTGTTTCGAGAAGAAACTAGGCTGTTTGGTGCATTAAAAAAAACAACAAAATGTTTTTATCTATCATGTCACAAAAAGGTTGTTTTTTTCGATTTCGGCATTGAATTGTTAATCTTAAATCAACCGTGTCTGTTCCAAAACTGCAATAACAATATACACTAAATCCAGAGGTTCCGGTAAAGATTCAAGATCTGTCAGGAGTGGTAAATGCATAGATATGACACATAAAGCAATGCCTGACAGGGCGCTCATTTTCTTCCGCATTGTTTGTCGGAAAATCAGATTTTTATTCTTCAACCACGGGGAAGTTGCAAAACACCAACAACATAAAAATGCATACGCGGTCTCACTGCATTCAGATATTTTCGTAATAAAAAGATAACCGAGAAAACTAAAACATCGCTCATCTCGATCATCTATATAAAATTATGTCAATACCTAGCATAATGAAAGGTCTAATAGTTAAGGCGGATTCAGATGTGTAGCTTTAATGTTTGTCCCCTTAATGAGTATACCGCTTTTGTCGGCTATGCCTTTTCAGGAAAGGCGAGAATAGGTCAACTGACCGTCGTTAATGACTAAATTGTTTTTTTAATATTAAGAACGAAGTAAATAAATCCATTAACAACGAAGCAAACCACTTTTGAGGCAACATTTTGAACGTTTTTTTTTTGTCGAGAGAAAATAATGTTTGTTTTATCACAAATTGTATTGCTGTTTTATTTTTTGTGCAAAATGCACCAAAGTGCCTAGTTTTGTCTCGACACAGTACGTTTGATATCGTTTTATGTTAGTGGGAGTACGGAACGGTACGGCTCTGTGTAGGAGATTACGAAACAACAGCCACCAAATATTGCTTAAAAGTACATCAGCCACAGGAATTTAGCTTAAGCCTTATTTTTAGAACTTTTTTGTTAGGACAGCTTGCAAGCTCAAATAAAAAACTGAGTCAAGCATTAACATCATAGATCCGACTGGGATATGTCATCAAAGGAAATATTTGAATATAATGTGCGTACCGTGTGAAAATATCCGCAAAAGTATTAAATTTCACAATTTTATCCGCCATTTCGGAAAGCAGCCACAAGATTCCTTGCTTAGGCTCTACCCCACCCCCCGTCCCCGATTTTGTTGTGTTGGTGTAAATTGCAAAACAGAGTTTGATAAACTTAAACATTCTGCCATCAACAAGCAGGAGCAGATCCAGAGGGTGTTCCTTGGGGTTGCTCAACCCCCTTTTGGCACAGCAATATTTAATTTTCATGGAGATTATGGCCAGAATGTTGGAAATTATCATATACCACCTTTAGACTGACCCAAACGAACGTTTCTGGAAATCTTTTATCCGACCCTGAACAAAGCCGGCAGACTATTTCACGCCGTATGCAATACAGGAGTCCCCTACCGATAAAATCCCCAATCAATAGTTAGTGAAAGATAGATGTTAATTCAATGTAAGGTCAGAGAAAATAGTTTATTAGATTCTCATCCGGATTTTGGGGATTTTTCACCAAAGGTCTCTAAACCTTGTTGAACCGGCGATGGCCCATGGTGGTGTTTAAAATTTTAATACAGCCTTGACTCACCGGATCAAAACCAATTTCGGGGAGATCCGGGGCATCACCGAATCTCTTCCGGCATGAGCCGTATCGCCACCGTAAGACGACCGAGTTCCCGGTTCTGACACGGTGTGTCACGATTGAGATCGATGAAGCCCCGGCAAATGCTGATCGAACTACGGTTTTGCACGTTAGCAGCCGGTAAATTACGATGAAGCCACGATATAGCTACTGTGCAGGCCGTTTGACGCCGATTTAACTTCGGAAGCCTAACCATGATCTTATATGTCTCTCAACCGGGATCCGCCGGGTAGTATGCAATGCGAACTAGACTTCACGAATCTTTCACGTTCAACCCGGTCCACCGGCTACAAATTGCCATACGCTGAAAGCACATCAATTTTATTTTTAAACCACAATTTAAATAATCGTTAATCCAATACTGGTCAAAAATAGTCAAATATGCATGCCAGGTAATGTTGAGAATACAACTACGAACACAATTACTTTATTTTAACAAGATCTTGATTATCTAGTCCTGAATATTGCGATGGAAGATGAACTTACCATGAATAATATATATAACCATGTCAACGGACTAATACTTTTATGACTTCTGTCAAAATGCAATACAAAGAAGTGTTAACAGATTTAAACGAGTTGTAAAGTATTTATTCTACCGTATACAATCTCATCAACATAATTTCCTTTTTATTTCGGTGGTGCGGGTAAGATTGAATATTTACTGTAAAACGCTTTAATTTCGCGAGGTCAAAATTTTGCGTATTTTTTTATTCGCGGCGTCGTCAGACTCAAAACCGGAAATAAAATATTATAAAAAGTATAATTTATTACAGTTGTGACGATTTAATTACCAAACGGTACAATTATCTTTCATGTCCTTACTAAGAGGGCAATTAATATAAATAAATAAAATACTGTTATGCAAGCTGGCATTTGTTTAGGTGTGATATTTAATCAACAGCGCTTACAAAAGGCTGTTGTGTTTCCTATTTCAGTTTTACCTTGTTTTATTCGTGGCATTTATGAATTCGCGAATATTAGCGAAAATATAACTAACGCGAATGATACCAGTTCTGCAATGTTGGAGTTTTGACGAATTCCATCTCAGTTTCGTATATTTTACAAGAACTATGTGCATCTTTGGGTATTAAAATGTGTAAGAAAGACTGACTTGTGATGTTTTAGATCAATTTTTGTACGCATTTTTTCTGCGTAGGCCTACCGCCGTTATTTTATCATCCTGTACACTATCACCGTATCATTCTAGACAAAACTAACTGAGAAAAAGTCCTTCCCTGATGAAAACGTCAAAACGGCCCACCTTTTGAAGTAAATGTATAAACAATAGTATGTCCACGGAATGTTATGATCGTTGAAGGTTAGGATTTTATCGAGGACTTGTAGGAATTCTTTGTTTAAGTGAAAACAGCTAGTCGGGTTTGGGGCAAATAACCATTTGGAATACATTTAAAGTAAAAAAAAATATTAAAATATTAATTTAATATTGTTCTGAATATCAAAGGCATGTATGCAATAAATATTGTATATAAAAAACAATGCGGGTTTATTCTTTAATTATATCTCAAAAGCATGAAAACTGACCGAATTCTTCGTACCGTATCATTCAAAATCGTGGCACTGTATACATTTGTTTTTGACGTCTATCAGTTTCTAATGATTAACCTAATGCGACATTATTTGCATAGCTGCATTTATTTAGTGTCGCCTATCTGTGCTTAAAATACAGAAGTGTGTGAGTAAGGAAAGATGCATGATAGGAAAGATTTCTCAGTTCCAGAAGCATACCTGGTTCTTTTGGATATCCGGCGTAAAACACCAACAAACGGGATCAACTTTTATTCGAATAAATACAAAGGACGAGTTAAGGATCGATCTCCTGGCCCCTAGATTGAGATTTTATTGGCTATAAAGGGACGGAAGTTCAGATTTGAGATTATCAAAAATCAGCGGTGCCATGGTTCTGCATGATGCGGTACCCAGTAGGCCCTATGTAAAGCTTTCTTGATTTTTCAAGGTTATTTCGTATTATTCGTATAATATTGTTATGTAACACGCTTACGCCAATGCTTCCTTTGAACATTTGACCTGTGGTACATAAAAAATTGGAAAACGTTTTGTTCGAAAAAGATTGTGATTGTTGGCGAAATTTGATAGAATAATTTTGCTCTGCACTGTTATTTGTGTAACATTTTCTCTCTCCTTTACGATAGTTTAGTAAGTGTTAATGGAAAAATATTTTTGACAATGATTTAAATTTTTTATTGACCACAGAGTATAGTAATATACATGTGCGTGGCAAGTAAATACATTTAAGGTATGACCATCCTAATGGGCACTATTAAGAATCCAACATCTGATTATTTTTTCATCAACTGCTTCATACCACTGACTTGTATGCAAAATTTTAATGATTTTCACCGTGTAGTTTTTGAGATTTTTAGCTTTTTTTATTTAAAAAAGTGAGAAAAAACGTGAAAGTATCCAAATTCTTTAATCGGTGACAAAATATTTTGTTATTGATAAATTCAGCCCTAATATTTTACAGTTTATCCAAAATATGTTATATTTTACTAAACCAATTTAAGATATAATATATAAATACAGAATTTATCTTAAAATGACATTTTTTGACCAAATAAATTTAAAAAATGCATTTTTTTATATTTCACGAGATTAAATTAATGAAAATTGTGCAAAATCCTGATTGGTGCAATATACAAAAATTTACCATTTTTTAACTATATACCTTAAACAAAATTTAAACAAAATTTCAGAGAAGTTTACCGTCCAGTTTTAGAAATTTTCAAATTGATGACTTGAATAAACACTATTCTGATAGCGAAAACCCCTTTAATCTTGATTATTTTGCTTATTTTAGTTTAAATCATGAGAATTTTATATTCAATGACAGAATTACACAGGAAAAAAAAGAAATATGCCAATTATTTAAGCTCTAGGCTTACAAAAAAAATAGCTTCCAGTGGGATTTGAACCCTGGTCCTCTTGCATGACAGAACTCTAAGCTAATTTACTACTATAGTTGCCTCCCTTGGATACTCTTCCTGATATAGGTATTCATTAGGATGGTCATACCTTAACTAGAGGTTGTACGATGTAACGTCCAAATTCAGTTAAACTGCACCAATTTTGACATAAAATAGGCCGAAATGTTTTTGTTTCAAATGTTTAAGAATTGTTATTAAAATAAAAATATGATATCTGAGCAACCCAAAAATAGTACATTTACATCTCGAATGATGTGTTTATTTGCTTAGCATTGGAATAAAAACTACTATTAATTTATATATTTGAATTACGTTACATTTGTACAATTTCTGAGAACATTTTATGTGTTTCAATATAAATTCAAGTTTCTGTCCTGTTTATTTATATGTCCATGATGGTTTCCGTGTTCAGGCATACAACTTTGATAAAATTTAATATGAATCTGCAGAAAAATGTCCGCAATTAATAAAAAATACGTGTTTTCTGAAGAAAATTTCAAAGGCCTTTTAAATATTTTGTTTAATCCATACTGCTGTTTTTACTTCGACGAAAAGTACATATCTGTGTTCTGCATTTAACATTCGCATCGTTGTCTTCAAGAAAATTCGATAAAGGGTTGATAGTGAATTACGTTACAACATGTGAATTACGTTACACAGATATCAATAGTTACATTTCTTAAACTATGCAAATTATTAGTCAACATTTGTAAACAGATGATGCGTCAAGCATGTTCAAATACACAAAAATATCATAATATTCAAATTTCACTAGAACACATGTTAAGAACTAGAAATACAAAACATGATGAAGTTTTCTTTTGTATGCAGCCATTATATACATCTTAAGAAAATTGCACGCACTGTTAGTACTTATAAATGACATGGTTAAGAAAAACTGACATCGTAGTCCATACTCATGTCATGAAAAAGGTCAAATGATGCATAGTTATGGTGAAATAGTGACTTCTGGTATTTCGCAAGTAACGTAATTCACTGCAACGTAATTCACGATTTTATATAAAGCGGATGGCCAGGAAGTTAGCAGTGCAGCAGTAACAGCAGTAACACTGCAGTAACACTGCTGGCAGTAACAGCAGTAACACTGCTGTAACACTGCTGGCAGTAACAGCAGTAACACTGCTGTAACACTGCTGGCAGTAACAGCAGTAACACTGCTGTAACACTGCTGGCAGTAACAGCAGTAACAGCAGTAACACTGCTGTAACACTGCTGGCAGTGTTACAGCAGTAACACTGCTGTAACACTGCTGGCAGTAACAGCAGTAACAGCAGTAATACTGCTGGGACTAACACCAGTAACACTGCCGGCAGTTACATCAGTAACACTGCTTGAGGAACAGCAGTAATACAAGTGTTACTGTTGGTAGTAACAGCAGTGCTGCTGTTACTGATGGCACCAACAACTGTTAGCAAAAGCACATGTATCAGAACATATACATTTGAAATTTGAACCAGGAAAATCTTCAACCATGCTAGCATTATCACTGCTGACAGTCATATGCATTTCAAAAGTATCCACATTCAGAAAACACAGCCTCATACAGCTGTAAAGAATACAGGAAATGAGAACTTGAGTTTATATTATGATTAAATTCACTTCAGTCGGCGAAGGCGAAGAAGCTTCCGTTGCCGACGGCAAGCCTTTCAGGCAATGCCACCATTCAATAGAGTCTTTCTTTTACACGGACACTAACGCTGCCAGCTACGCCCCTGAGTCGTTGTGCAAAAAAAAACAGTCACACCAATTTTAGTATATGACTATCCCCTCTCAATCACAAGTTACCGCTTCTCGACCCAAGCTGTCGTCGAATGGCAGTAACCAGCAGTAAAAACATATGAAATTGCTTTGATGCCATGCTTTTTTCTATGAAAATTTCACGGTATATATACACATTCAGCACTATAACTTTGTGATTTAACAAGCGCAGATATTCTTTCTTTTGCTTGCTAACATTGTTAATAGGTCCAATGCAATCTGGGTTTAACAGTTGGCGAAGGTGAAGAAGTTTTCGTTGCCGACGGCAAACCTTTCAGGCAATGCCACCCTTCAAAAGAGTATTTTTTTACACCGACACTAACGCTGCCAGCTACGCCCCTGAGTCGTTGTGCAAAAAAACAGTCACACCAATTTTAGAATGTGACTATCCCCTCACAATCACAAGTTACCGCTTCTCGATCCAAGCTGTCGTCGAATGGCAGTAACCAGCAGTAAAAACATATGAAATTGCTTTGATGCAATGCTTTTTGTTTTCTATGAAAATTTCACGTTATATACACATAGAGCATTAGAACTTTGCGATTTTACAAGCCCAGATATTCATTCTTGTCCTTGCTAACATTGTCAATAGGTCCAATGTCATCTAGGTTTAACAGTCGGCAAAGGTGAAAATCCCCCGTTGCCGACGGCAAGCCTTTCAGACAATGCCACCCTTCAAAAGAGTAGTATTTTGACACGGGAACTAACGTTGCCAGCTCCGCACCTGACTCGCTGTGCAAAAAAATATTACGACCAATTTTAGGATATGACTATCCCCTCTCAACCACAAGTTACCGCTTCTCGATCTTAGCTGAACTTTGTGATTAAACACGCGCAGATATTCATTCTTTTCCTTGCTAACATTGTTAATAGGTTCATCTACTAAACTTAGTCGGAATGTTTTTTTGCACAACGAGTCAGGTGCGTAGCTGGCAGCGTTAGTGTCGGTGTAAAAATACGACTCTGTTGAAGGGTGGTATTGCCTGAAAGGCTTGCCGTCGGCAACGGAAACTGTTTCAACTTCACCGACTGTTAAATCCAGATGGCGTTGGACTGATTAACAATGTTAGCAAGGTAAATAATGAATATCTGCACTTGTTAAATCACAAATTTCTAATGCCTAGTGTGTATATAACGCGACATTTTCATAGAAAAAAGCATGGCACCAAAGCAATTCTATATGTTTATACTGCTGGTTACTGCCATTCGACCACAGCTTGGATCGAGAAGCGGTAACTAGTGGTTGAGAGGGGATAGTCATATCCTAAAATTAGTCGGAAGGTTTTTTTGCACAATGAGTCAGGGGCGGAGCTCGCAGCGTTTGTTCCCGTGTAAAAATACGACTCTGGTGAAGGGTGGCATTGCCTGAAAGACTTGCCGTCGGCAACGGAAACTGTTTCAAATTCACCGGCTGTTAAACACAGAAGGCGTTGGACTTATTAACAATGTAAGCTAGGAAAAGAAAGAATATCTGCGCTTGTTAAATCACAAAGTTCTAATGCTGAATGTGTATATAACGCGAAATTTCATATAAAAAAAGCATGGCATCAAAGCAATTTCATATGTTTTTACTTGCTGGTTACTGCCATTCGACGACAGCTGGGATCGAGAAGCGGTAACTTGTGGTTGAGAGGGGATAGTCATATACAAAAATTAGTCGGAATGTTTTTGTGCAGAACGAGAAAGGTGCGGAGCTGGCAGCGTTAGTGTCGGTGTAAAAATACGACTATGTTGAAGGGTGGCATTGCCTGAAAGGCTTGCCGTCGGCAACGGAAGCTTCTTCACCTTCGCCGACTGTTAAACCCAAATGGCGTTGGACTTATTAACAATATTAGCAAGGAAAATAATGAATATCTGCACTTGTTAAATCACAAAATTCTAATGCCTAATGTGTATATAACGTTAAATTTTCATAGAAAAAAAAGCATGGCATCAAAGCAATTTCATATGTTTTTACTGCTGGTTACTGCCATTCGACCACAGCTTGGATCGAGAAGCGGTAACTTGTGGTTCAGAGGGGATAGTCATATCCTAAAATTAGTCGGAATGTTTTTTTGCCCAAGGTGTCAGGTGCGGTGCTAGCAGCGTTAGTGTCGGTGTAAAAATACGACTCTGTTGAAGGGTGGCATTGCCTGAAAGGCTTGCCGTCGGCAACGGAAGCTTCTTCACCTTCGCCGACTGTTAAACCCAGATGGCGTTGGACGTATTAACAATATTAGCAAGGAAAATGATGAATATCTGCACTTGTTAAATCAAAAACTTCTAATGCCTAATGTGTATATAACATGAAATTTTCATGGAAAAAAAGCATGGCATCAAAGGAATTTCATATGTTTTTGCTGCTGGTTACTGCCATTCGACCACAGCTTGGATCGAGAAGCGGTAACTTGTTGTTGAGAATGGACAGGCATATCCTAAAATTGCTTGGACTGTTTTTTTGCACAAAGACACAGGGGCGGAGCTGGCGACATTAGTGTCGGTGTAAAAAAGAAACTTGGTTGAATGGTGGCCTTGCCTGAAAGGCTCGCCGTCGGCAACGGAAGCTGTTTCAACTTCACCGACTGTTAAACCCAGATGGCGTTGGACCTATTAACAACGATACCTAGGAAATTGATGAATATCTGCACTTGTTAAATCACAAAGTTCTAATGCTGAATGTGTATATAACGCGAAATTTTCATAGAAAAGAAAGCATGGCATCAAAGCAATTTCATATGTTTTTACTGCTGGTTACTGCCATTCGACGACAGCTTGGATCGAGAAGCGGTAACTTGTGGTTGAGAGGGGATAGTCATATACTAAAATTAGTCGTAATGTTTTTTTGCACAACGAGTCAGGTGCGGAGCTGGCAGCGTTAGTGTCGGTGTACAAATAGGACTCTGTTGAAGGGTTGCGTATTCTGAACGGCTTGCCGTCGGCAACGGAATCTTCTTCACCTTCGCCGACTGTTAAACCCAAATGGCATTGGAACTTTTAACAATATTAGCAAGGAAAATAATGAATATCTGCACTTGTTAAATCACAAAGTTCTAATGCCTAATGTGTATATAACGTGAAATTTTCATAGAAATAAAGCATGGCATCAAAGCAATTTGATATGTTTTTACTGTTGGTTACTGCCATTCGACGACAGCTTGGATCAAGATGCGGTAACTTGTGGTTGAGAGCGGATAGTCATATCCTAAAATTGCTCGGACTGTTTTTTTGCACAAAGACACAGGGGCGGAGCTGGCGGCGTTCGTGTCGGTTTACAAATACGACTCTGTTGAAGGGTGGCATTGCCTGAAAGGCTTGCCGTCGGCAGCGGAAGCTTTTTCACCTTCGCCGACTGTTAAACCCAAATGGCGTTGGACCTATTAACAATATTAGCAAGGAAAATAATAAATATCTGCACTTGTTAAATCACAAAATTCTAATGCCTAATGTGTATATAACGTGAAATTTTCATAGAAAAAAAGCATGGCATCAAAGCAATTTCATGTGTTTTTACTGCTGGTTACTGCCATTCGACGACAGCTTGGATCGAGAAGTGGTAACTTGTGGTTGAGAGGGGATAGTCATATCCTAAAATAAGTCGGAATGTTTTTTTGCCCAAGGTGTCAGGTGCGGAGCTGGCAGCGTTAGTGTCGGTGTAAAAATACGAATCTGTTGAAGGGTGGCATTGCCTGAAAGGCTTGCCGTCGGCAACGGAAGCTTATTCACCTTCACCGACTGTTAAACCCAGATGGCATTGGACCTATTAACAATATTAGCAAGGAAATTGATGAATATCTGCACTTGTTAAATCACAAAGTTCTAATGCCTAATGTGTATATAACGTGAAATTTTCATAGAAAAAAATAAGCATGGCATCAAAGGAATTTCATATGTTTTTACTGCTGGTTACTGCCATTCGACCACACCTTGGATCGAGAAGCGGTAACTTGTTGTTGAGAAGGGATAGTCATATCCTAAAATTGCTCGGACTGTTTTTTTTTCACAAAGACACAGGGGCGGAGCTGGCGACGTTAGTGTCGGTGTAAAAAAAAACTTTGTTGAAGGGTTGCCTTGCCTAAAAGGCTTGCCGTCAGCAACGGAAACTGTTTCAACTTCACCGACTGTTAAACCCAGATGGCATTGGACCTATTAACAATGTTAGCAAGATAAATAATGAATATCTGCACTTGTAAAATCACAAAGTTCTAATGCTGAATGTGTATATAACGCGAAATTTTCATAGAAAAAAAAGCATGGCATCAAGCAATTTGATATGTTTTTACTGCTGGTTACTGCCATTCGACGACAACTGGGATCGAGAAGCGGTAACTTGTGGTTGAGAGGGGATAGTCATAAACTAAAATTAGTCGGAATGTTTTTGTGCACAACGAGTCAGGTGCAGAGCTGGCAGCGTTAGTGTCGGTGTAAAAATACGACTCTGTTGAAGGGTGGCATTGCCTGAAAGGCTTACCGTCGGCAACGGAAGCTTCTTCACCTTCGCCGACTGTTAAACCCAAATGGTGTTGGAAATATTTACAATATTACCAAGGAAAATCATGAATATCTGCACTTGTTAAATCACAAAGTTCTAATGCCTAATGTGTATATAACGTGAAATTTTCATAGAAAAAAAGCATGGCATCAATGCAATTTCATATGTTTTTACTGCTGGTTACTGCCATTCGACGACAGCTTGGATCGAGAAGCGGTAACTTGTGGTTGAGAGGGGATAGTCATATACTTAAATTAGTCATAATGTTTTTTTTTTGCACAACGAGTCAGGTGCAGAGCTGGCAGCGTTAGTGTCGGTGTAAAAATACGACTCTGTTGAAGGGTGGCATTGCCTGAAAGGCTTGCAGTCGGCAACGGAAGCTTCTTCACCTTCGCCGACTGTTAAACCAAAATGGCATTGGACCTATTAACAATATTACCAAGGAAAATAATGAATATCTTCACTTGTTAAATCACAAAGTTCTAATGCCTATTGTGTATATAACGTGAAAATTTCATAGAAAACAAGCATGGCATCAAAGCAATTTGATATGTCTTTACTGCTGGTTACTGCCATTCGACCACAGCTTGGATCGAGAAGCGGTAACTTGTGGTTGAGAGGGGATAGTCATGTTCTAAAATTGCTCGGACTGTTTTTTTTGCACAAAGACACAGGGGCGGAGCTGCCGGCGTTAGTGTCGGTGTAAAAAAAAACTGTGTTGAAGGGTGGCATTGTCTGAAAGGCTTACCGTCGGCAACGGAAACTGTTTCAACTTCACCGACCATTAAACCCAGATGGCGTTGGACCTATTAACAATGTTAGCAAGGAAAACAGTGAATATCTGCGCTTGTTTAATCACAAAGTTCTAATGCTGAATGTGTATATAACGTGAAATTTTCATGGAAAAAAAGGATGGCACCAAAGCAATTTTATATGTTTTTACTGCTGATTACTGCCATTCGACGACAGCTTGGATCGACAAGCGGTAACTTGTGGTTGAGAGGGGATAGTCATATCCTAAAATTAGTCGGAATGTTTTTTTGCACAACGAGTCAGGAGCGGAGCTGGCAACGTTAGATTAGGTGTAAAAATACGACTCTGTTGAAGGGTGGCATTGCCTGAAAGGCTTGCCGTCGGCAACGGAAACTGTTTCAACTTCACCGACTGTTAAACCCAAATGGCATTGGACCTATTAACAATGTTAGCTAGGAAAAGAATCAATATCTGCGCTTATTTAATTACAAAGTTCTAATGCTGAATATGTATATAACGTGAAATTTTCATAGAAAAAAAAGCATGGCATCAAAGCAACTTGATATGTTTTTACTGCTGGTTACTGCCATTCGACGACAGCTGGGATCGAGAAGCGGTAACTTGTGGTTGAGAGGGGATAGTCATATATTAAAATTAGTCTTAATGTTTTTGTGCAGAACGAGTCAGGTGCGGAGCTGGCAGCGTTAGTGTCGTTGTAAAAATACGACTCTGTTGAAGGGTGGCGTTGCATGAAAGGCTTGCCGTCGGCAACGGGAGCTTCTTCACCTTCGCCGACTGTTAAACCCAAATGGTGTTGGACCTATTACTAATATTAGCAAGGAAAATAATGAATATCTGCACTTGTTAAATCACAAAGTTCTAATGCCTAATGTGTATATAACGTGAAATTTTCATAGAAAAAAAGCATGGCATCAAAGCAATTTGATATGTTTTTACTGCTGGTTACTGCCATTCGACCACTGCTTGGACCGAGAAGCGGTAACTTGTGGTTGAGAGGGGATAGTCATATCCTAAAATTGCTCGGACTGTTTTTTTGCACAAAGACACAGGGGCGGAGCTTTGCGGCGTTAGTGTCGGTGATAAAAAAAAGACTTTGTTGAAGGGTGGCATTGCCTGAAAGGCTTGCCGTTGGCAACGGAAACTGTTTCAACTTCACCGACTATTAAACCCATATGGCGTTGGACCTATTAACAATGTTAGCAAGGAAAACAATGAATATCTGCGCTTGTTTAATCACAAAGTTCTAATGCTGAATATGTATATAACGCGAAATTTTCATGGAAAAAAAGGATGGCACCAAAGCAATTTTATATGTTTTTACTGCTGGTTACTGCCATTCGACGACAGCTTGGATCGACAAGCGGTAACTTGTGGTTGAAAGGGGATAGTCATATCCTAAAATTAGTCGGAATGTTCTTTTGCACAACGAGCCAGGTGCGGAGCTGGCAACGTTAGTGTAGGTGTAAAAATACGACTCTGTTGAAGGGTGGCATTGCCTGAAAGGCTTGCCGTCGGCAACTGAAACTGTTTCAACTTCACCGACTATTAAACCCAAATGGCATTGGACCTATTTACAATGTTAGCTAGGAAAAGAATGAATATCTGCGCTTATTTAATTACAAAGTTCTAATGCTGAATGTGTATATAACGTGAAATTTTCATAGAAAAAAAGCATGGCATCAAAGCAATTTGATATGTTTTTACTGCTGGTTACTGCCATTCGACGACAGCTGGGATCGAGAAGCGGTAACTTGTGGTTGAGAGGGGATAGTCATATACTAAAATAAGTCCTAACGTTTTTGTGCACAACGAGTCAGGTGCGGAGCTGGCAGCGTTAGTGTCGGTGTAAAAATACGACTCTGTTGAAGGGTGGCATTGCCTGAAAGGCTTGCCGTCGGCAACGGAAGCTTCTTCACCTTCGCCGACTGTTAAACCCAAATGGTGTTGGACCTATTAACAATATTAGCAAGGAAAATAATGATTATCTGCACTTGTTAAATCACAAAGTTCTAATGCCTAATGTGTATATAACGTGAAATTTTCATAGAAAAAAGCATGGCATCAATGCAATTTCATATGTTTTTACTGCTAGTTACTGCCATTCGACGACAGCTTGGATCGAGAAGCGGTAACTTGTGGTTGAGAGGGGATAGTCATATCCTTAAATTAGTCGGAATGTTTTTTTGCCCATGGTGTCAGGTGCGGAGCTGGCAGCGTTAGTGTCGGTGTAAAAATACGACTCTGTTGAAGGGTGGCATTGCCTGAAAGGCTTGCCGTCGGCAACGGAAGCTTCTTCACCTTTGCCGACTGTTAAATCCAGATGGCGTTGGACCTATTAACAATATTAGCAAGGAAAATAATGAATATCTGCACTTGTTAAATCACAAAGTTCTAATGCCTAATGTGTATATAACGTGAAATTTTCATAGAAAAAAAGCATGGCATCAAAGCAATTTCATATGTTTTTACTGCTGCTTACTGCCATTCGACGACAGCTTGGATCGAGAAGCGGTAACTTGTGGTTGAAAGGGGATAGTCATATACTAAAATTAGTCGGAACGTTTTTTTGCACAACGAGTCAGGTGCAGAGCTGGCAGCGTTAGTGTCGGTGTAAAAATACGGCTCTGTTGAAGGGTGGCATTGCCTGAAAGGCTTGCCGTCGGCAACGGAAACTGTTTCAACGTCACCGACTGTTAAATCAAGATGGCGTTGGACCTATTAACAATGTTAGCAAGGACAAGAATGAATATCTGCGCTTGTTAAATCACATAGTTCTAATGCTCTATGTGTATTTAACGTGAAATTTTCATAGAAAAAAAAGCATGGCATCATTTTAAAGCAATTTGATATGTTTTTACTGCTAGTTACTGACATTCGACCACCGCTTGGATCGAGAAGCGGTCACTTGTGGTTGAGAGGGGATTGTCATATCCTAAAATTGGTCGGAAAGTTTCTTTGCACAACGAGTCAGGGGCGGAGCTGGCAGCGTTAGTGTCCGTGTAAAAATACTTCTCTTCTGAAATCTTACGTGTCCTGACCGACTGTTCGTCGGCGAAAGAAGCTGTTTTACTGACGCCGATTGTTTATCCCAGGTGGCATTAGACTTATTTGCAATTTCAACGTAGAGAATAAGAAAAATCTGCCTTTGTCTATTTCATTAAGTTTTATTGCTGAACGTGAGATTATGAATTTAAGGTCTCATTTACGGTATAATCGGGAAAATGTTAAGAAACTTTTACAAAGTTCTGTTGATCATTTCTAGGAAAAGCAGGACTATAATTATTAAGGTTCATTAAACTGTGGTATTTGGGTTCCATTATTACGTTGCATTTCAACGCATCCCTTGGACATTTCAAGCACACTGAGGCATTGCCAATATGAAGAGTGGGAAAGGCACTATTAAACTTTAATAGTAGCCAATCTGTTTCCCATTGTTGTCGTCGGCAACAAACATTATTAACAGGTATCCAGATGATCCAGCCTATATGCTATTGAATCTATTCACGATGTTGACTTGGTAAATTTCCATGGTTTCTGTACGTATGTCAGCAAGCTTTACTGCTGAATGTAATAAGGAAACAGTTGGTTATTTAACACGTTTATTGATTTATTATGTTACACTGTGTCTCTTGATATACTCCAAACGTAACGGGTTAATAATTTCTTTTATTTCAAGTAATATCTTTTGAATTATAGAACAGTTTTGACGTAAATTTTATACTGTCGTTGTTGTTATAATAGTATTGCTTTAGTTTAATGTAGTGCACGTCCGTGTCCGGTTAGATCCTGGTTTTATGCATACTATAAACATGTCATTGCTTAGTTCTGTTATTGTCGGTCATCAGGATGACCGACATATTATAATGGACCAAACTTGAACTTTGAAGGGTAACACCGGTTAACAGCGGCACCGGACGTGGTCACTTTAGACATAGCCGCCCGTCTAGAGCTTGGGAATGCTATTCCGTTCCCTCTATTTGCAAGAAAAGTCTTCTAAATGTTGATGAAACAATATCTGGACGTTGTAGTAACATCAAATCAGAAATTGAGCCGATATATAACGACATGTTAAATTATATAAACATACGTGTGTTGTATTTTCTACAGGGTGTAGAAAAAATGTTATGCGTCTTTTTTTAGAAAGTCACGTGATGAAAACCTTCATAGCAAAATATTATTTGTGTATAAATTGAACTGTTACGTTATTTGATTCAAACAACTGTTCAGGATGATCCCATATATGAAATAGATTCAATCCGTTATGTTGATTTTGTTGGTAAAAAGCAAGACATCGTTTATGTTTTTGTTAGAGACTAATGAATATCCGGGCGTGCTCGATTGGGCTGTCGGAACTGTGCCAGAATCAAATTCCGACTCTTCCACAGAATCTGCTTGACTGTTTCACTGCGCATGTCTGTACTTTCAGCAGACAGCGACAGAAGTAAACCAATTTTGTCTGGCGTTTATAGTCGCCAGAGAATCCTTAGCGAGCTTCAGTAATCTTTCCTCGAGGTTTAAAATAGGCGGTATTCCCCAAGCTTGCAAGTAAAGTACATACTGCTGCTGGAGATTAACAACACCAGTTGGTGTTAGATTAAAAAATTCAACGAACTCGGAGTCATATAACAAGATGTATATTTACCGTTATTACAGCAGAGTTGCTGATAGCAATTTGATGCCACTTAAATGTCGGTCACTGATTTATTGCCATTCATATGTTTGGAATGCATATTATGATGAGATCTGTATCTGTATTGTTATGACGCTTGTAACCACTGCTGGCGTAGTGCGTCGGGGGTTTAAATGTTAACCATTCGAGTTGCACAAATACTGCACACTGTTTGCCATATCCTGTCGTTCAGGGCGACGTTTACACCTTCTAGATGCTGGTTTAATACAGTATAAGCTGTACCTCTTCTTTTCTTTTTTACAAATGGTTTATATTTACTCTTTAATCAAGTGTTATGTTGAATTATTGTAATGAGCAATAGGCTTAGTTGATAAGAAGCTGGAGAAATTTTTTTAAATAGATACAGAGAACAGGCTTGACGTAATCCAGAAGCCAATCAGAGGCCTCTAGTTTTTTGGTTTACAACAGTCGTTTATTTTCTGATAACGACGGAGAAAGAGTCTAAGAATCTGCCAAACGAGTGAGATTGGATGTCGGAACAGAATCATGATAGGTTTTTATAAAAAGTGTTACATAATTGCATGTTTATTATATCTTTTGAAGTCTAAAGAACTTCTAATGGTCTTAATAAGCCATACTTCATAGTTCAACTAAGTTTTCCTAGTTTTTAGATCAGTCAACAGAAAGCAATATTTATAATTTACTGAAAAATAACACTATTTCTGGTATTTATGTTGGTGAAATTCTTGGCATAGTACTGAAATGTAACCATTATCTTATTTTATGGCAAAAAAACCAGTATCTAAAAATATTTCAGTTTGGTGCAGTATAAAATACTGACCGATTCACACCACCTATTTCGATGGAATGGGTAGAACGCTGCCAGAACACAGTTCCGACGCACTCGATTGGAGTTCTCCCTGTTCTAAATGTCGGAATTTCCAATCGAGCACGCTCCGACTTTTGCGGGAAAGGCTGTCTGTAAACAAAAGTTTACAAAAAGCTAGTCGGTCATTAGCATACACTTTCAACCAAAAATGTATTCCAAAATCTAGAGTTCAACAACAAAATTTCGTCATTGTCCTAGGGTGGGAGGATGAGCAGCCTGACAGGGACTCAAATTATTAAATTTACTATTCTGATCTTCAACAATTTCGTTAGAATGCTGAACTTAAACATGTAATATTGGTGGTTCTCGCACATTTTCCTGTTTTTGTTTGTTAGTTTTAATGATGTCAATTTCAGTGTATGCCATGTTAGATGACATTATGCGGGTTTCAAAAAAACTCATGTCCATGCATTGACTTTGAAAATTGATGAACACTTCTACCCATGTGTTAATTTTAAAAATTTCTTTCTTGTGGTATAAATCACCAAACATACGGTCGTGAAACAGTAGAGGCTTATATATAGTAAACGAGGAGATGTTTTAAACAAGCATTTAGGAGGAAACGAATGCTCAGAACTTGCTTAATTGTCAAAATATTGTCTTTTAAAGAGAGATTTTGCTTTTTGCGCTTTCCAGTGCAAATGTTGCGAATGTTCTCAGAAGTAAACGAAAGTTTAGCGAAGTGAGGTGATCATTGTTTAAATTAAAAAAAAGGGGGGATCAGCGATTTTGCCATTTGTTTGCGATTTCCAGTGCAAATTTGGTGAATGTTATCAGAAGATACCGGAGGTTTAGCGAATGTGACATGGCCATTGTTTAAAGTAAACATAGGAGATCAGCATGGGCAATATTTTTATCTAATATCATAAGTGTAGTCAATTGGGCGGCGCTACGCTAAAAGACAGTCATCAATACGACCAATAAGCTGCGGACGAGAGAGATAAACGACGAGGATGGCCACATGAGGTTATGATTACACATTCAGCGTGGAAGCATCAATAATGATTTTGTTTATTGAACTTGTCTGATATCAATTTATAGGATAAATAGCGACACGTTACCTCAGTTACAAGTACTTAGTTAGTCAAGTTTGTTGAAATATAATTTCAATCCATAATTACACACTTTTGCATTTCACGAGCGCACTATTGAAATAACCTGAGATGCGAAAGTTTAAACCTAGTTGGTTTGATGACTACCCATGTCTTCATTAGTTATGAACATTACATTTTATCTTTTATTCGCAATTACTCATTTAGAGGGACATTTATATACATGTATTATGCTCTTTCTCAAAGATTTGCATAAAAGTGCCTCGTTTTGAGCTTGTTGCACAAAAACTGCCATGTTTTTTTAGATCTATCTATTTCCCTGTCCTTTTGATATCCAAGTTGGAGCTCTAATTACGATGCGGTATTTTATGTTTTTGATATGCTTTAAATTCTTTAACAGGCTCAATGAAACCGAGCCTGTAATATTTTCACATTTTTCGTCTTCGGTGGTTTTCAAAGTGACCTTTTAATCTATTTTAAGAAAACAAAACTTAAACGATTGTTTTAAAATAGAAACTTGGTAACCATTCTATACGTGCTTCTGTATTTTTATCATTTAAACTTTAACTATTTAATTTATTTTACAAAACTTTCGCCGCCATAAAGTTCAAAAACTTGCCCTTGAATATATGCATTATTAACGAAATACGAATTGATATATTTTGATTTCCATATTCCCTCT